>CM044890.1:24743390-25325180 GCA_024500025.1 Syzygium aromaticum | reverse complement strand
ATAATTTCTTAATAGAATAATCGGTCTTCGATGGCACGATTGAGCTAAGCCCTAAAAGGAAATTGTTTGCTCAAGTCAACCGAATTTATATTTTTGGCTTATTGGGCTTGGACGAAGTGCAAATTTATAACTTTACGAAGCACGATCATTACCCTTTAGAATTTACTAATCCATCTTCTACATTTTCTAAGATCAACTTTAATAGTTGAATCCCTGTTTACTTCAAGAAATGAGAACCTACTACTATAGTGCAAAAGCTAATTTAATTCAAAATAACACGATAGTTGTTAATATACTTGATAAGTCGCTGAGTCTACTAGACATTTCCCGGCCTCAACATTCATAAACGTGAAATGCTTTTTATTATGGGAACTGAAAACTTACCAATCTATTGAAAATATTGCCTATTGGAAAGCAATCCAACAGCTACTTTATGCATTTTATGCGTTTGAAACTATAAGGTGGATATGGGCGGACGTAGAGATTGACAGAACATCAGTAAATTTTGTGAGAGATTGGTAAAGATTGACATCATGGTAGTAAATTTTTGGTTGATGTACTCGTCGTGGGTGATAAGTTCTCAATCCACACAGCATGTGTAGTTTACCAAATGTATGCTCGGTGACTTTGCATATTAAACTTAGGGTCAACTTAAGGTTACATTGGCCGGGATAAATAGGTTCAAAATTCATATTCATCAACATATGTATAAAGATGTACAACGTATTGAAATATTAGTTCCTTACGAAGTATTGACAAATTAAGACGTGCAAAAATTTAAGTTCCTTGATTATTTAGTGAAGACTAAACTAAGATCAACCAAGGCTTTGCTTAGCAAAAGATATAACTCGATATCTCATTTCACGAACACAAAAATAGGATCTAATTTTTGCAGTACAACGAAAATGGTGAAATTGACTCAAATGAGATTCTTATAAAAGATTTTTTGTGGGTCTTGAGGATCTTCAAACTTTTAATCTAGCTCCGCTTGCTAAGCTGGTATGGAGGCTCTTTCATAACCCTGATGCTTTGTGGGTTAAGCTTCTTAAAGAAGGTCTATATTTTCCGCATTGTGACTTTCTTGAGGCTGTGAAAGGTGCTAAGGCCTCTTGGCGGATGGAGTTGTATCTTGGAGGGAAGGGAGATTATGCATAGAGGGACAGTATGGCAAATAGCATCTAGACAGGGTTAAGGTGTGCAAGGATAGATGGGGTAACAAAGGAGGAAATCAAGCTTATATTGGTTAGTAATTTGGTTGATAATGATTTGAGATGCTGGGATGTGAGGCCTGTCCTAGATTATGTTGTAGCTGAAGATAAGGATGCCATTCAACAAATCAAAGCTTAATGGTATCAGCGGTGAAGAATTATATGTGTTGCCTTTTTGACAGGTGGATGGTTGACAGTGATATCTGGGTATGCTTTTGTAATGGAGTTATTTTTTTTAGGAAGGGAGGTCCATCTATCTCAAAGGTGGTGGAGAGCAGTGTGTGGAAATGGATTTGGCCTGTACATTGTCCTCCAAGGATGGTCATGCACTTAGGGAAACTACACTCTTAATGCCTTAGCATTACTTTGGCCAAAAAAAAAAACCTAAAAATAGGCCAACTTTGATATGCCGAATTATTCTCTCGGTTTGGGTTAGATCATTTTTTTTTAGAGCTTAAGATCTCATAGTCGAAATTTCATGTTTTTCAGCTTAACTAACGATAAGTGAATCAAAACTTTTTGGTAACAGATGCATACAAACACAAGTGTCTGATTGTCTCCACTAAGATGCTCACAGAGTCTTGGTGCTCTTATCCTTTCATTTATTTGTTTGACGACCAAAGTTTTAGGAAGAAAATAGAACTTTTACATTCTTTCGGGTCTCGATTCAATCCGAAAATTCAATTCCTTGTTCATGTCTACTGAGTTCAATCGAAACTAAAAGATTTGGCTATGATCCTACATCAGACAACAGTAACCACTAAGCTCTAGGACCTGTAGACTGCACTACCTGGTAATGCCTGTGCGGATAACAAATCACGGGAACCACATCAAAGCCGTGAAAAAGAATATGGATGCCTCTCGCCACCATTGCAGCTCTTAGATGAACCCCATCACTCCCGGGTCAAAGATGACGATGGGCTTTGATTTTCCTTCACTGCCCGGTCGTAACATCATTGACAGCACTCCAGCAAATAAAATGATTGGGGGCCTCTCTTATCTCAGCACATAATTGCACCAAAAGAGCTCACATTCATCCAGAGAGAACGCAAGCGAAGTTTTAACATATAACCTGACATTGACAGCTCTTCTTTTCAGGCTAGTTGGCTTACTTTCCATACGCATTATAACAGCCTTCGAGCGAAATCCATCCTTCTCTAAATTTGGGGACGGGGAACGCGAAGATGGGAATGGGATCCCGAGACTCGACCACCGTCTGCAGCCAATCTGCATGTGCCACTTCCGCACGGTGTAGAAACTATCGAGCGCCTTAGAGATAGGAGAACCGCGAAATAAGGGTTGCTCATTGCGGACAAAAGATTTATATAGCTAGAAGGGAAGGGTCGTTGTAGTGGCCTGAAGAATCCCACAACCATCATCGATGTGAATGAAGAGGAGGAAAACATGAAAAATGGGCACAATGACGATACCCTCATACAGCAAATGTTCCCATCACAAGTTTTAGGAGGAAAATATGAGGCCATTCTGATATAACTGCAGGAGCTTATTACAGAACGAAATATGCCTCGATCAAACTCAGCTAGAATGTGAAAAACATTTCCTAACAAACAACACAACGACGACATCGACGATAACCAGCGAACTGCAATCTAAATTACTAAAAGTCGTCACTTATGCAGAGCACAGCAACAATTCTCAGCCCCTATGTCTACAGCGAGACAAGGAGGCTGGACTGTTCCATTTCTGTACCAAGTCGACCGCTTCTCAATCAATTCATTCACGAAATCGTCCAATTTCTCTATACCAACACTAGGCATCACCACGACATGAGCAATATTTCCCTCACAAGCCAGTTGCCATCTGCGCACAAACTGCTCTTCTGATGGCCGTTCAAATACAACCGTGCTGCTTAGCTCATTTAACATGGCACTTATCCCTGCCTCACGAAGACGATCCTTCAGGTAGTGGGCATTTCTAAGGCACTTCTGTACTTCCTTTTGAAACCCCTTGTAACCTTTGCGATTGAGCGTGTACCAAAGAAAGATAGGAGCGTGGCCATTCCTGCTACCCATGATCGTTGCATCCCTGGAAGCAAGGTATTCAACATTCCTCGAGAGAGCATTTATATGATCCATCCTTGTAATTTGAACACCACAAGGCATTGGACAACCCACAAACTTGTGGCCAGAAACACTAACACTTCCTATGGGCTTCTTAAAAGAAACCTTCGGCGCCTGTTCAACAAAAAATAAAATGACAATGTTAAGGGAATACGTACAAGGCAAAGAAAGCTCTTTATGCATGAATAGCCAAACATAGCAGAAAACAAGGAGAAAGCAATCCAATCATACAACTCATAGGAAAACAAACAACTAATTCGAAATGATAAAATCTCCATAAACACCAGGTATTTAAATAACTTACAACTTGGAATGACATATTTATATCTTTAAAAAAAGGAAAGCTAAACTACACAAACACAAACACAAAATATATATATGTAGAATTGATCAAGTGTAACATGAAAATCTCTTTTCGGCACTATCCAATCTCTCCCTATCTAAAAAGAGTAAAATAACTCTTATCCTTCAAGTCTTCTTCAAAATTAGTAACATGAAAATCAAATCACTTACCCGTTTGACAAAAGGCATCATGAGTCCAAATAGAGCTCCATCACAATGTATGTAGAATCGATCGTGTGTAAACCCACTTTCTTCGAGAGTTTTTATAATGAGATCAAGGTCATCCACAGCTCCTTTGACAGTAGTTCCTTCAAAAGAAAATTTATCATTTAGCTAAAACTCCATGATCTGTACGTTCACAACATGCACCCCATATATATGGAATGCATGAGCCTTACATGCAGAGATAAGAGAGAATATAGATACCTATGTTAGCATTGATGATAGCAGGCTTATCCTTGTTAGCAAGAAGTTTGTCTTTAAAATCAGCACAGTCAATTTCCCCGGAAATCAGAGTTGCTACTTTCACACATTCCATTCTATACATTCGTGCTGCCTTGAAAACAGAATAATGGGACTCTCTTGATGCATATAAAATTCCATCAGGAAAAACTTCCCTCCTGCACATTCAACGTTGTCATCGTTTCAGTCTTCTCGTCAAGTTTGCTTTATGTACACAGCATGAACAATGCAGCAAATTTCATTCATTTACTTACCCCACTAAGATCCCATGAAGGTTGCCTTCAGTCCCACAGTTTGTAATATAACCCCAGTAATCACTTTTCTCGATTTCCCACAAACGAGCAAACCAATCCAGCACACCAACTTCAAACTGTCTTGAGTGCACTCCATAGTTGCTCTCAATAAATGGATCCCCAAGGTTATTGATCGAGAAGTGCTGCAACTGTGCCAAAGCCCCATAATCGAAGTCCAGATTGTAAGGATAGCCTGCATAGACATTCAAATGCCAGTGAGAACTGGATATATAGTTCACGCCCATACATAAGTTCTGTCTCTAAACAATGCATATAGTTGATAAAGTATAGAATTTCAGAGCAACTAAGTGTCCACATTCCAACAGATGCAGAGTATATGAGTGCAAACATGATGAGAATGTTCACCGGCTTTCATTTATTAAAGCAAAGGCGCACTTGTCTCCCAAACAACATACTCCTACACTAGAAGAGTATTCTCCCGAGAAATCATAGAACTTCCAGACATTGAGTAAGTTTCTACCGTTAGACATCCACATTAGATACACAATGTCCAGCTCAGAAAGCAGAAAGCCCACGGTTGCATCTAAGGCTAGCCCAAGACATGGAATTGACGACAACTTACGGCCAACACTAAGCAAACAATTCTGCTGAACACATGTAGAGAAGACGAAAAGTTCGCCGCAGGATATTGTGGTCCTCGAAGTTAAACCGATTCGCCGAATCAAACCCCCGTTTGAAAGATCAAGCACCTACAATCCGGTAATAACCAACACAACCAAACTGCAAATTTCTTGGGCAGGCTGATTAAATCGAAAGAAATGGGGAAAAAGTAGTATAGTTTCCTGAAATGGATCGATCGTCAGTGAACGTCGGAACTCCACCTTAGCCGCAAACAACAGCAAGCGGGGGAAATCCCCAAGCGAAAGCGCCAGATCGGAGAAGGCAGGCCACGAGAGTATTACCTAAATGGTGCTTGGTCCTCTCCGTCAGCGTCTTCCGGTAGCGCGCCAGGACGCCGGCCATGTACGCGTCCTTGTCGCCGGTGAACTCGTCGTTGGCGTCGGGCTCCTCGATGGCAAGGCACGTGGTGTGCACGTTCCTCCCCAGCACGATCCCCCTCTTCCCGTCGGCGGCGTTCCCCTCCTCCCCACCAGCCCCGTTCCCCATCAGCTCGGCCACCGCCGCCGGCACGGGCTCCGGCGCCACCGCCGCCGGGTCGAACGCCTCCGGCAAGACCTTCGCCCCGCCGCCGCCGTTCATCGTCATCATCTCCCCCACCTCCGATGATCCGAGCCGACGAGAGACGAAGAGCTAGAGCGAGAGAGAGAGAGAGAGCGAGTGGGAGCGACGGAGCGAGATTGCTCGTGTATTTATAGGCACGAGAGTGAAGCCCTTCGAGTTTTCCCTTTCTGGGGTTCCAAGGGCCCTTCGAGTTTGGCTTATTTACATTTGTCGCCCCCCTTCTTTCCTCCTCCTTTCACGGACGGGACGGTTGCCGGCCGGCCGCCCGCCGCCGCCCGCCGCGAGCAAAACTGCCCACCTTCGCGGCAGCTGCCTTGTGGCTCCATTACTCGTTGAGGATTAAGACCAGGGGCGAAGCGATATCTAGAATGCCCCCAAAAAAGGGGGATGGCAATGTTTTTTTCCGAAAAAGGAGGTCCGCACCGGCATAAAATTGGGTCGGTTTAATTTGGGCTGGCCACCTAAATAAAAACTATTATTTTTTTAAAAAATATATCTCGGTTTTTTATTGTTCAAATAAAAGTATGTAATTGCATTTGGAGTTGATATTTTAATTTTGGATTAATACCATGAAATATTTTAAACTGGTACGCTTGTGATAAATTTATCATAAATTAAATTTTTAACCGTGAAAAACCCGTGCACCCGTGATAAATTTAGCCTTCGTTAGTTTTCATTAAATTTTACAGTAAAATTGCTGAATTGGATAACGCATGGCAGTTGATGAGGACGCCAGTTCGGGATTTCACCCTCCGTCTATCACAGATGTATCAGTTTGCGGTTTTTTCATGCACTAATCTAATTTAACAGAAAGTAAATTCATCACAAATGTAACGGTATATGGTTTTTGGTAGTCAAAAAATTAGTTTAGAGTAAACTTGTTAAAAATATATCAATTTATGATTTTTCGTGGGACTAACCCTTTTATTTTTCAGATAATTTATGGGCACGAGCATTCAGACCTAAAAATCCATACCAAACACCTCACGAGTCTCGGAAAAGTGATTAACATTTTACTCAGATATTTATATCTTTATTTTTTTTTTTGGGGAAATTAAATAGCCTTTTAGCTAAGTTCTTTTGGTGCTAAGTTCTTCTGGCAAACTCCATACCAAAACGAATTAGCTTCTTCTTCCCCCTACTACTCCTATTGGCCTCCTCCGATGTAGATTGGTCGCACGATGTAGACGGCGAACGCTGCCGGGACGGAAATTTCTTCTCTCTGACCAAATGCGAAAGCCACCCTCCTCAGTCCGGACCTCTCCGAGATATGATTTCGGGTTCGCACCCCACCTCACATGCTGCCGCGAATCCTCCACCGTCATTCGAGATATATTTTCTATCCAAGAGGGGGCGGGGGCGCGAAAGCGACCCGTCCTTCCGTCGTATAAGAGCACGGGTTAGATTTTCTGGGGCCGACGAGATAATTTCTCACTCCCGTCGGCTAAACCTTGTCCGAGGAGGAAAAGACCGGCTCGTCACGTTTTCAATTCGAGGCAAATTGTCTCGGCGTCCCCATGCTTCCGCTAAAGTTGCAAGGTCGCCGCTTATATTCGCGAAATTCGTATGCATATTATTCTTGAGTATGGATTTAGGGTGCATGTCTTTTTGCATGAACTAATTTCATAAATCAAATTATTTCCTTGGAAAAATTTATTGTAAAACATTTTGATAGGATCTCTTTAAATTCGCCTAATTAACTAAATTTGATAATGTAACTTCAGTGTACTCCATTCATTTTTTTTTTTTAAAAAAGATTAATGCCACGAAAAACCTAAAATTGATACACTCATGGTAAATTTACCCAAACTAATTATCTCAAACTAGTATACATGTGATAAATTGACCACAAAAGACCTTAAATTCGTACACTTGTGATAAATTTACTTTCCGTTAAATCACGAAAAATCATAAATTTGTACATCTATAACAAACGGAGAGTAGAACTCTAAACCGATACACCGGTTAACTAGAAGTGAAAAGTTCCAAATTCCTTATACGTTCCACTTGGAACTTAGAACTTACCCTCGGGTACAGGTTTATCATTTTTTTGGAACTCGGAACATACCCGTCGGAACGTGGAACGTTGAATGTGGAATCTACCCTGTTGCAAATTCTAAGATCGATTTTAGGGTCTAACCAGGTTCCACTTGTATTATTTATTAAACAATCGCAGTGAAACATTACTTTTAATGACTACCACTTGCTGTTACCATCTATTAACCAGAATTTATATTCAAACAAACGAAAAATATGAAACATTAACAAGTTAAAAAATGAAAGCTTAAATTAGTGGTTCCAGATTATACAGTCATTATCTGATGCTATGGAACATCATAGGATTATACAAAGACATAGATCAAGAAAAAATGCAAAAAACTTTTTTAAGGTTTTAGGTTCTAAGTTCCAAGTTTCAAGAACCTATTCGTCGAAATATACTCCTCAATTTTTTTTGGATTAAAAAATTAATTTATAATAAATTTATTATAAATATATCGATTTTTTTTTTTTTATGATATCAACTCTTTTCCAAAATTTTGGAACAGGTGATGCGCGCGCCCCTGTCGTGTCATCATCTATCAGAAGCTACGAATCCTGCGGAAACGTGGGCAAAAAAGAATGGGTGGAGACGAAGTCGCCACGTCGACACGACGTCGTTTGGGGGACTACACGGCAACCGAGGGAGTCGAAATCGAACGGCCCCTCATCCGGACAGCTCAGCACGGGTCCGAGGGGGCGTCGGCACGGGAACTGGAGGGGATCAGATCCCGGTGGGTCCCGCCCTAGTGGGGGAATCCTGATTTTGCCTTTGCCCCCGTGGACCCGAATCTGAAGTCGGACGGACCCCACCGGGATGACGTGGACCACCCCCCCCCCAACCCTCTTTTGTTTTTGGCTTTGTCTTGGTCTCTTTCTCGGCTCTTTTGCGTTTCTGTCGAGACTTGCTCCGATTGGCTTTTCGTTTCTTTGACAGGGCAAAAGAATAATTAAGACGTCAACAAGGGTGGCTTGAGATTACTTAATTCTCTTGGCCTCCAAAACAAAATTCTGAGAAATTGATTATCTAGGATGCTAAATAACAAATGAAGAGTAGAGTATTTAATTCGGGAAAAAAAAATCAAAAAAGCCCTAAACCTTTTGCATTTATACCGATTAAGTTCATCTGGCCTGAAATCTAACGTGGACGCCGGTCGTCCTGTTAGTGCTAGCGTAGACGATTTTTAATACTAAATTGGCCATTATATGTCGGTCATTTGCAGCTAAAATTGGCCGGATAGACTCAATTGGCACAAATGCAAAAACTTTATGACTAAATTGGTCTAATTGAAAAGTTTAAGACTGAACCAGTACAAATACAATATGTTTATGACCTTTTTGGTACTTCTTTATATTTAATTTGAGTTTAGTCGTTCAAAAAGAACAGCGTGAGTTCAGATGATGCCTTGGTATTACTAAAAGAGCGACACACGAATAAAAATGCGACTCGACGTTACGGTTATTATTGCAATTAGGCTTCACTCTCTAGCCATTTTCAATAAATGAAGTTTCACGATGGATGTTGGGATATACATAAACTTTGCATGACCCAATAAATTTTGTGATCACATGAAGTTAATTAAGGAAAGAAAAGCCTTTAACTTTGTGTTTCAACTTAAGAAGCTATAATGATGGGAAATGTGTTCGTGGGAAAAAGCCAGCTAGCCTTACAAAATTGAAAGCATAGCCCATTGCATATAGATGGACATGCAGAGAACGATGCGTAGTTACCATATAGAGACCCACCGATCTGTAAGATTGGGTCATATCATATTCATATCGTATGTCGTCCATTTGCCAAAGACTCGTCTCCTTACAGGAGGCATCGCCACGAGGTGCGGTCCATGTCATGCACCTCTGGCCACTATACATAATCAAGTATCTTGATTGAAGTCCCGTATTGTGTCATGTAAGTGGACTTAAAAGTCCCACGTCCCTCCATACAAATGAACTAAAATCTCATGTCATTTCATTTCTTATTATCATCCTTTTAAGAGAGGAGGCCATATATACATGCCACCGTAGGTTGTGACTGGAGCCTATGTTGTATACATGGCAAAATTGCATGGTAAAAAGCATGTTTCCAAGTGAATCATCCCAACCACAAAATCCAAAGCTCATGTAGTCCATTACACCTTTTTAATCTACGGCAAAAAAGCCGCCAAAAACTCTCAAACTATGCCTATTGTGTTGATAGATATATTCTAAACTTTTTTCTATGACACAAATAATCCTAAATTTGTACATGCGTAAACATCCGCCCTCCATCAAGATTCCATCAATAGGCATCGTTAAAAATTTGCCTATATGGACGCCAAAAGACAAACGGTGTTAACATGGCGCCTATATGATTTAAATAAAATAAAAATGACGTTATTTTGGTTGAAAAATCATATAACGGAACTTTAACAGATAATTCAAAGTGCATATAATTGGGGATTTTGATATCATAATAAAAAATTTAGAGTAAATACGTAACGATGGATATAATTTTGGACTTTTGGTGATTTTTTCCCTTAATCTAAAGACCAAGGTAATCAATCCCTTGACTTGACATGCACTACCCAATAATTAATATACGTACACATAAATATGTCCAATATGTTAACATCATCAAGCAAGCCCTTATTATAAAAAGACGTACTTCCAAGATCTGTAATAGTCCCATAATTGTCCCCCAATTCCCGTGCGGGACAGTTTTTTTCTCTCTATTTTGTTTAAATGCTAGACATCGACATATTATATATACCAAATGAATAATAAACCAACTTTAGAGAATTCAGCAAGACAAAAGTTAATCATTGCATCTGCCATAGGCCTGCCGAAATTCATGGAAGAGATAAGATGGGTGTCTTGCATCTTTTTGTCCTTTTGCCCAGCCTATGGACCTCATAATCTGCTATTTGTCTTATGTCCGTGGTCTTTCAAATTCGCCTCCTAGTTCTCGGAACACAGTCCCATGAAAACTTCATGCATGATCATTGGAGAAATTGAACCGAAGGCATTTTCCTGAATTTTCGCTCGAGTCGCATCGCATATCGACGGTGATTATGTAGTTTCATTTTTCTCGTAATTTTCATAAAAAATACATCTATTTCGGCATCCATTATAAAAATATCCACATTTAATCTGACGTGTCGGTCACATGTCACTAGGTGCAAGATTGAGGACATTACAATGACTGCTGTAGTTAATGGAAAATTATCAGCTATTCCCGGCCTACATTGAAGGGTGTAAACATGGAGAAAACTGATCCGAAGCCCCCAAGTAATACGCAGTTTCCACGTTTTAATGGCATATTACAATTGTGCCTTCCTTTAACCTATAGAAAACCACATGGAGTTTGGGGCACTTTAGACTTTTTAAGGGTGGACAGCAACTCCAAAGGGTAGCATAGATGAAAGAAAACTCATGCTACGATCGTGTACATTATACTGCGAAGTTATTTTACACTGGTTAAAGTATCTTGTGCGCTTACCAACTTACCAGGATACGGTTTATGGGCGATCAAGAGGGCCCGTGGCCTAGGATAGCGACCTCCATTGCACTCTCGGAGGCGCTCGCCTAATGTCAGTCCTAGTTGGCTGAGCCTTTGTCATAATTTATGGCATTCATTGTGCTGCACCATGTGACTTAACAGGCCTAGAAGCGATCTGGTCCTAACCCTGTATCATTCGACTCATTTGTTGGAGGGTTACCGAAACCTTGCTTGGAAAGTGCTAACGAGGATGCATATGTATCTTGTACATGCGTGCCTGTTTGCATGTATCTTGTATCCCTGCGATCAGTCGGTCCTAGTTTTTACACTCACCAGATAAAGGGGTGTTGTAGTTTACTAGGAATGCGATATGGACTGAATGTGTCGGATGCATTCGTGCCTAGGACCATTCAAAGTAACGTGTACGTTGCTGGGGATCATTAACTCAATTTCAGTTTCTGTGTCTTCACAATCCCATAGAGACCAAACTTTTACAATTTCTCAGAGTCTGTCTCAAGTAATGTTCCTGAAAGTCCATGGCTCTTGTGATGGAGGGTGAAACGAGTGTATTACATTCCAATCTGCTTCTCTCTGAGGAATTTAAAGACGACACGATACAAAAGAACTAACCAAAATGGCTTTTAGGAGTCATATACGGCAAGTCGTCGAAGCCCCCGGGGCTCCAATCCCCTCCATTAGTCAGTATTTCCTTGGACTGCTCTGGCAAGACCGACCGGATCCTGACCATCGGCTTCCGAGGTGGCAAACGTGGCACAGGATCTTCGCCCTTCAAAATCCTAGCGGCCTCCTTCATGGCAGGCCTCTTCTCAGGGTCGGCATGCACGCAGCAGAGTCCCACTCTCAGCATCCTCACCATCTCGGCCTCATTGAACCGGCCTCTCAGCCTCCGGTCGACAGCTGAGATCAATTTCCCCTTCTCCCACTGGCCCCACACCCAGTCGACCAGGATGACCCCGCCTCGGTCAACCGGCAGCCGCCCCGTGGCAACCTCCAGCACCACCACCCCGAAGCTGTACACATCGGTCTTTGTCGTGGGCACGCCATAGTACACGTACTCGGGTGCCAAGTAGCCCATTGTTCCTGCCGGTATCGTCACCGCTCGGGTCCTGCAGCTGTGCTCGTACACCTCCGCCAGGCCAAAATCCCCCAATTTGGCGTTGAACTCCGAATCGAGCATAATGTTGCAGCTCTTCACATCTCTGTGAATGATCTGCCTCTCACACTCTTCGTGTAGATAGGCGAGGGCTGAGGCAACTCCAAAGACAATTTTTTTCCGCTGTTCCCAGGAGAGGAACTTTGCCGAGTGTGAACTGTTGTGAAGGAACGTGTCCAAGCTACCATTGGGCATGTATTCATATATCAGGAGCAGTTCATTCCCCTCACAGCACCAGCCCTGAAGCTGGACTAGATTCTTGTGCCGCAAGCAACCGACCATGGTGGCGAACTCGGTCGTGAACGGGCACCGGCAATTCATGATCCCATTATTGTGGTCGAACCTCTTGACAGCCACAGTCCCACCGGATGGCAGAGACCCCTGGTAGACAGTGGCCGATGCACCCTCCCCAATGATCTTGCTCCTGCTGAATCCCATTGTGGCTGCTCTGATTTCTGCAAGTGAGAGTCTAGTTGGGACCTTGTTCAACTGGAATCTTGGGCCTTCTTGGGTTCTCATTTTTCTCTGCCTCGAGTTCTTTATCAGATAAAAACCAGCCACACTCAAAATCAAGATCAAGGAAATTAGGAAAGCTGCTAAACCTCCAAGTCCGAGAGCCATGTCCCTTGTCTTTGTTCCTGCATCACGGCGATCAGACTCAGAGCCGTCCATATCAATGATCGAATCTTCGGCCGAGCATGTTGAACACTCCCCTTCGTGGACATCATCGTTAGCCAAAGTTGAAGTCGGCAAAAGCCCGAAAGTCCTGAACCTCCAGTGACTAACAATATGAACTGCGGAACCCTTGCCATTTGAAGCAGAGAACCCAACGTGCATATACTCCTTGAAGTGCCCGGAGAGATCAATCTGTGCGACCAGTGCAGGGCTTGTTGGCCTGATGTGCGAATAACTGATCCAAATGCGTACCAATTTGACCGCATTCCTGTACTCGATCCAGGTGGTGATCTGCTTCCCGCCTTTCAGATCGACCCCTCTTGAGACCACGTCAACTGAAGCCAGGGAATATACCGAATTCACATCGATGCCGATGTGGTTCCCGTTGATGTCCCCGAATGAAGGGTCGAAGCTCGTGTCCATCTCAACAGCGACGAAGGACGATTCTTGCGATCCGAACGCCAGCGCAGGGAGGCCCAAGTACCCATCCTGAGGGCTGAAAGAATCAGTGTCCGACGTGATCAAGAATGCCAGGCCATCGCCGAAAGGGCACGAGGGGTTGCGGAGAATGATGAATGAGAAGCGGCAGAAGAAAGACGCAGAAGAGTTCGACGAAGAATCAAGAAAGCGAAGCGGGTGTGCGTAGAACGCCCTGCTGACGCCGCTGGAAGCAGAAGAGTAAGAGTAAGAGGAAAAAGGAGCGCAGCGACTGATGTTTTGCGTGAGGCTGATGGAATGGTTGCCGAAGGAAGCGTCGCCATAGAGAGTGAAGTTGCGGGCGTGCAGGGATATGTCGGACACCGAGGGCGCAAAGAGGAGGAGGAGGAGGAAGAAGAAGAAGAGATAGAAAGAGATGGGTAGGGCAAAACAGGAAGGCATCGCTTGTACAACAAACAGGGGGAATATGCAGAAGCGGGACAATGAATAAAAGATTCGATCTGCGATGGGGTTAAGCGAAGGGAAACGCGAAGGAAAAGCAGAGAGAGTGAGAGAGAGGGAGAGAAGCCGAACGAGAATCGAGCGGGAAATTGAAACAGAATAACGAGAAAAACAGTCGCCGAGATTGATCCCAAGGTGGAGATTCCATTTCCTTTCCCTCACCTATGCCAGAGAGCACAGGGAGATGTCGTTTTTCTTCAGAAAATCTTACAGTTCGTGATCTTGATCAATGAACATCTATTTCTAACTTAATTACTGAATTCGATTTTCATAGATACGTACGAAAATTTTGAATAAAAATTTTCTGAAAGATTGAAGTCTGGTCTGCTGGCCAATGGAAGTTGCTTAGCCTTTGCCTGTGCTTAATTTGGTATCTCATATCCCGAGATGAGTGGGATTACCACAAGCGTCCCAAGTTTACATCTAGAAACACCATACAATTGATTCACCTTAAATTTGCTTCATCATCATTCCCGCCCATTTATCAAATAAAGTAATGGACATAAGAAATCGTATCGACTAAGTAATCCTAACGCTTATATACTATACAAGTACATGCACTACTACTTTCACATGATAATGAACCTCATGCGGATGGGACCGATAGTCACGCCGTATCAAATATTTTTCCCTCGTCATGCCGTGCGGTCGATCATAGCAAGGGAGATTTGCAGCAAGTCCTGTTTTATAATTACGGTTGGTGATTGACTAATAGGTTGCTTTTCTGTATGTCACGGGTTCCGTTTTGTGGACCTCGTATTTGGCTTCTAATTACTCTAAGCTGCCTTAAGTCGCCGATTGTGGTGGCTTAAATTGATGCACTTCATTGTATTTCGGAGCTACTACAAGTAGAATCTTTTCTTTTCATTCGAGACCCGTGCTACTCTGTAAATCCAATAGTCAAATATGACCCGAGATAGGCCCAATTTTGCACGCTACAGGAATTTCTGATTTTCAATTTCCAAAAGTGAACTATGAAACTAGAAGTTGAATGCTTTCCAATGCAAGAAAAAGGTCAAAGTTTTATAAGACCAACTGAACCCCCATTCCATAACCATAAGGAATTCAGGAATTGCACAGATTTTGAGACCTCTTGTGCTTGAGAATAGGCTAGGTGAGGAAGGCTAAGCAAGAGCTTCTCATGGGTCGATGGCAATGCTCCACTACCCCTTAAGCAGCATTTCGTATATGTTCAGACTGTTGGCAATGCTCCACTCCCTGGCACTTTCTTCACGTCATTGCTGAGCATCCGTAAGAAGAAAGAGCAAGTCCAACAAAATAGCAGGGAGCAGTTCTGAATAAGCGGGTCATGGGTGGCTTGAGAACAACAAAATGGTACGCTTTATGGTTTCACTCCAATGAGTTCTTAGTTGATCAACCCCAGCACAACATAGATAGCAGCTAGAAAGAGCTTGAAATGGTCAGATATCAGATACCCAATAGAAGGTTGGAGATGATTACAACCAGCTAGAAATGAATGCACTAACTTACAGGAAGAAATGAAGACATAGCAGCTCCAGAACCTGTACACAAAATTTCGATATTGGCGTAAATTAAACTTTTATTGTTCTTGTGTTCCCGGGGAAAAATTTCGCAAACTACATTGGAATTGCGAAAACGAGCAATCTATGAAGAAGGAGCCACGGCTTCCAGCTCCAGGGACACTTTGCGCTTGAGGTACTGATGCAAAATGGTTAGCCGCGCCGTCTCGAATGCGAAGTAACCGATCGCAGAGAAACACGCGCTGTGGACAACCCGCGGCCCCATCCCGCGGGTGAACCCGACCAGCCCTTCCTCCTTCAGGATCTGCTTCACCATGGCGGCAACCCCGCCGTACATCGCCGCGCCGACCTTACTCGCGGCCTCGGCGCGAACCTGGGTCATGAGCCGCGTCTTAACCACGTCCAGAGGCGTGGTCAGCGACGCGGATATGGCGCCGGCGAGCGCCCCGCAGCAAACGCTCTGCAGGGGCTCCATGTTGGCCTGCTTGGTCTTGCTCAAAACCGCAGCTTTCAGGTACTCGAAGGAAGAGTAACTCAGAACACCCGCAGGCAAATTCCTCAACAGGGTAGCCGAATACCCAGCATAAAGGCCCAGCACGCCATCCTTCTCCAGAATCCTCAGCAGCACCTCCCAAGATCGTCCCTTCGCGCCCGCTTGCATCCTCTGCGTAATCAATTCTTTGGGCACCATGATAGCAGAAGACACGATGTTCCCCATCGCGCCGGCGCTCGGCGGGATGAGCACGGCGGGGTAATCCTCCATCTTCGACAGGACCGACTTCCCGAACTCGCAGGTACCGAAGTAAACAGCGGAAGACGCAGTAGACCCGACAATGACGGCGGACACCCCGCTGTAGAACCCCAAAATACCTCTCGATTGGAACGTCTTGACGACCGCGTCGAGCGTGTTCTTGTACAGCTCCGATGCGCCCTTGGTCTGGAGCTTGGTCTTGATGGTGTCGAGCGGGTGCAGGCACACGTAGGTGAACGCGCCGGCGATCCCGCCCCCGGCGGCGCCGATGAGGGCCCGCTCGGCGACGGAGAGGCTCTTCATGAGGGACCGCACCCGGGGGCTGTTTCTCGATGCGGGCTTGAACCATTTCGAGTAATTAGGAGGAGGGGGTGGCGGGTTAGGGTTGTCGAGGGAGAAGGCGACGGAGGAGAAATTGATGAGGCCGGCGGCGGCGGCGGCGGCCTTGGGGGGCCGTCGGGAGGGAGGAGGGGAGACGACGAGGGAGGTGAAGTGAGCGAAGAGGGTCGCGAACTCCGACGGGATCGGGTGGTGGTTGGGGCTCGGACATGGGAGGCCGAGCGATGCAGAGAGCCTTCCCTCCATATCTCTCTCTCTCTCTCTCTCTCTCTGTCTCTCTCTGCGTGCCCTCTGGTTTGGTGGCGGTGGTGGGAGGCGAGAGGACGGAGGGAGGACACGAACGCTGCGTTTTCTCGTAGGTTTGCCATACGAAGTCGTTTTTTCCGGCTTTGTGGAAAGTAGGGGCTCGTTTTGCCGAGCCAAACGTGTAGATATAAGTTGTTATTGATAAAAAAAATATATTTTTCATCAACTTATTATTTCAAGTGATATGAAAAATTAATTTTAAAAAAATATTTTTTAAATTATTTTTTTTTCGTAAAATAAAGAGAGCTTGATTTGAGCTTTTCGATTCGAAAAAAAATAAACTCAAGATGGTTTCGATAATTAAAGTCCGAGCCCGTTTCACTAAAAAATGGGCAAAGTGCTTTTAGAATATGATGGATTGATGAACGAATGGTTCAAGGTTGTGAATGGTTCATTGTTAATTTTGGAAGTAAATGACAATGAAATGGAAAAGTACGACTTTAGGAATAATAGTGGTAAGTAAGTGATAAAAAATACAGGTAAATGTTGAATATTTTGATTGATTGCAAATCTTTTCACAAAGAGTACAACGTGGGAATTTACACCGTATTATCGACGGTTTCAAACAATAATTTTTGAATTCAAATAAACAAATAACTTCATAATCTTATTTACGGTAACAAGAAGTTACTCCACACAAAACTTATCTACAAAGTTATGCAACGACACTTTTCCACAAGAAATTACAAGAATCCCAAAATAATGGTAACAAACATTATTACCGAATAGTTACTTTTTTGTGTTGATTGCCCTCTATCGATAATTTTGTCAATTAACTTCCTAAGTCTTGACGAAGGCTCTCTTCGATAGCTTTTAGGATGTTGTCAATAACTTTCTTAGCGAGTTATTGATTCTTTTCAAGTTGTTGATTATTTAGTTCATTCTTTACCAAACTCTATTCTCATCGGCTAAATTTAATACTTGTCAATAATAGCCAAAAGTTGGTCTTTTTAGGTTGTCATGCAATTGATAACAATCAATAATCAATTAAAGTATCTAATTTGACAAAAAAAAAAGGATTCTTTCCCTAAAAATGATCTCTTGTATTATTTGAAACAATTAACAAATATGTTTTTGTTATTAGCAACAGTTTATAGTTGAACATTGATGTGGATGCTGAAAATTTTTTCATTCATTCAATATTGTGATCAATATAAGAGATAATTTTTACAAAAGCCCTAAGTACTTTTAGAATATGATGGATCGATGAATGAATCGACAAAGGCTGTGAATAATTCATTTTTTATTTTGGACAAGTAAATAACAAGAAATGGAAGAGTACGACACTAGGAACAAATTGAATTCTTTGATTGATTTCGGATCTTTTTTACAAAGAGTACAGCGTGGGAATTTATAGCCTACTCTCGACCATTTCAAACAACAGTTTTTTAATTCAAATAAATAAATAACTTTATAATCTTATCTGCAGTTACTCTATGCAACACTTATCTACAAAGTTATTCAACAACACTGACTCACAATTACAAAAATCCTCAAATAACGGCAATAAACATAATTATCCAACACTTACATTTTTGTGTCGATTGCCCATTGTCAATGACTTTATTAATCAACTTCATAAGTCTTGATTAAGGCTATCGTCGATAACTTTCAGGATGTTGTCGACGACTTCGTTGACGAGTTGTGAATTCTTTTCAAGTTATCAATTGTTCTGTTTATTGTTGACCAAACTCTACTTTTATCGACTAACTTTGATACCGGGAAAAGTGCCAAAGAAGTCATAAACAATTTGTATTTGTGCTAATTGAGTCATAAACATTTTTTTTTGTGCCAATTCAGTCATAAATCTTTTTTTGGTGTCAATTCAGTTCTAAACCTTTTACCTTGGTGCCAATTCAGTCCTAAATTTTTATGGTGATATCAATTTAGTCATAAATTTTTTTTTATGCCAATTCAGTCATTCCGATCAATTTTGACCGAATTTTGTTGACACGAAGATCGACTAACCGACGACCGGTCACTAGCACTAACATAGATAATTTTAATAATATTTTATTTTATTTTTAATTATTTTTTCCCTCCCCTCTCTCCTTCCTCTAGCCAGTCGTCAGATTGACGACTACCAAAGGCCAGCGGTTGGCGAGGCGATTCGACTGGCCAGAGGCCAACGAGGATAGCCTCGCGCTGGGCAAGGCTCGACCTCGCCGGATCTGGCAAGGTCATGCCTTGCCCAGCTGCCGACGAGGCTCGACCTCGCCAGATCCGATGAGGTCGAGCCTCACCGAAGGCCGCGCTGGCCGAGTCCTTACCGTCCCTCTTTTGCCCTTGCCGGCCCCAGGCGAGGGCTAGCGACCCTCGCTTAGATCTGGGGTGAGGGTCGCACCCTCCCCCAGATCGGGGCTGCAGGCCCTCGCCGGGGGCTCGCTTGGGGCCGGCAAGGGTTGCCGGGATTCAAGAAAGCCCAGGTGACCTCCGCCGACCCTTCCCGGCTGCTGTGGCTGTAGCCATTGGCGAGAACTTGGCCACCGCCACAGTTGCTGGTTGGGTGTTTTTTTTTTTATAGCTTTTTTCTGATTTAATTTATATTTTTTAAATTTTCTTTGACGTGGCGCTTGTTAGACGCCACATCATCGCCACATATCTCAAGAAAAGTAATAAAATAAGACACGTCAGCGGCAAGTCAACATTTTTAGTTAGTAAATTAGACGGTGTTAACTTTGGGACTCGATCAAACCAATTTGACAAGTTTTAGGACTCGATTACACCTTTTGCAAGTTTTAGGACTCAATTGCATTTTTGTGACATATTTTAGAACTTCTAATGCACATATCCCAATATTCTATTGATTAAGTCTTATGGTTCAAGTTTATTGTCATGACTTGTTTCAGACCATTAACGTTTTTATGTTTCGTCCAAATTCCAACTATCTCCATTGTTAAAGTATTCTGCATCTTTCGTCTACATGATTCGTATGCTTTTTATGTATTTGTAGTCATGCTCAATATGTAAACTTAAGCTTTTGAATTGGACAATCTGACATGTTATCTAAGTTAGATTTTGCTCTAGATTATTTCGCATGTGCAATCCTCATTCGTCAATGTCATTTCTAATCCAGCTTATGCGTAGGGGTATTAAAATATCTTATTTCGCACCTTTTGCGGGGCTTATGTGTTAAACTTTTGAATTATATATGCTAACATCCATCATGGCTCAAATAGCAGCAATGCAATTGGTTGCTATCGCCGCAACCACCAACCGCCATCAGACTCCATCACCACCGCCACCAAACAACAAGGGTCACCACCACGCACCGAATTCCACGGTGCCCCGAATCAGAGATGCACGCTCTCATATCCGAGGTTGCATGATTCGATTAGGATGTGGCTCGCCTTAGACAGTGGTCGCCCCTCGAGTCCGAGGCAGTGCATTATAGATTGAAGCAAAACCCTAAAAAATCTAGATCGGCAGTCGAAGTCTATGCATATAAAAAGTAATCAATTAACGTGTTGCCATTAGTAGGTGGGTGATGGGTACGGCACGAGTCGCAGGTCCGATAGAGATGGCGCCAAAAATGAGGGTGCCGCGGTGATGGGTTCCGAGAGGTCATCATTGATGATGGCTTCATGACACAACGGTTGTGGCTACACGAAGAAGAAGAAGAAGAAGAAGAAGGAGGAGAAGAAGAAGAAGAGGAGGGCCATGTCTGGACAGAGAAGGAAGAAGAAAGAATAAGAAGAAGGAAAAGAAGAAAGAAAAAAGAGAGAAAAAAAAACGTTATTAATTATTGTTAGTCTTAGTTGGCATCCTAGTCAGCATCTTTGGACAATTTTTGTCGTGTTAGCATGCCACATCATTGCTCTAAACGGTTACCTAACTGTGTTAGTACCTAGTCAGTAATTTCCGTCGATAGAATTAACAGGAGCATCACATTGAGGCTAATTTGAAAAATTGAGGCATTCAATTGAACAAAAGAAAATATTAGGTTCTTGATTTAGAAACGAACAAAAATTAAGATATTTGCGACTGGCTAGAGACAAAGTTTGGTGAGGCTTGACCTTGCCTAGCCAAATCAGCATCTTTGGACAATTTTTGTCGCGTAAGCATGCCACATCATTGTTCTAAACAATTACCTAACCACGTTAGTACCAAGTCGGTAATTTCCGTCGATAGATTTAACAGAAGCACCACATTGAGGCTAATTTGAAAAATTGAGGCATGTGATTGAACAAAATAAAATATTAGATTCTTGATTTAAAAACGAACAAAAATTAAGATATTTGCGACCGGTTAGAGCCAGCAAGGCTCGACCTTGCCCAGCCAAATCAACATCTTTGGACAATTTTTGTCATGTAAGCACGCCAAATCATTGTTCTAAATTGTTACCTAACCGTTTTAGTACAAAGTTAGTAACTTCGTCGATAGATTGGAAAAAGTTAAGATATTTGCGGTATCATTATCCCATAATTTGGCTACCTCCCTTTGGGGCTCATCCTAGCCGAAGCCTAGCATCTCGGTATTTCAATCCAGTTAGGTCATAATTTGATCTAGCTTTTATTAGTAAATTTTTGCATCGACTCATTCTACCTTCTCTTTTAGGAAAATAGAAGAAAGAAAAGAGAAAGAAAAGAAACGTTAATTCTACCTTTCAACCTTCACTATTCTTTTTTTTCCATTCTTGTTATCTTTATGACATAGTTGCTGTCTTAAGGTTGAAACATAACGTGATAGCCACCAATATATATTCCTCATTTTTATTCTTTGAAGCCAAATATACTCCCTAATTTTCTTTAACCTAAATACATATATAGCAGCATATATATATATATACACATATATTTATATATATAGAAGGATAATAGCATCTCTAGATAGATAGATCCATAGTTAGCGACCTCAAGCTACTTTAAATTTAATAATCTACACTACCCTAGCAGGCTAGCATTGGAGATGCGATGACTTGTTAGGAGAAAAGAGACCGGCATCTACAAAACTAGAGAAATCACCGGGCAGTCTCTTAGGGCCTATATGGTAATCATTTTATTTCTCTATTTTTTTTATTTTTTATTTTCCGAAATAAAAAAAGAACAGGGATCCATTTGGTAACGTTAGTTAATTTTTCTATTGCTCGGATGAGAAAAGTGGTCAGGGAATAAGTTTGAAACATAAACAAGAAGTAAAAAAAACTTACATCTTTATGTCCGAGAATGATTTATGAAACAAGTCATTTTCTTTTTTTTTTTCTTTACCCTTTTTCCTTCTTTCTTCTTCCTTCTCTAGCCGGTCACCGGGCCTCGACGATGGCCAGCAAGGTCGACCTTGCGGTGGCCTGGCGAGGCCGACCTCGCGGTGGCTCGGTGAGGAGGAAGAAGAATGGAGGAAAAAAAGAAAAGAAAAAAAATTAGAAAAATATCAAAAAATTCCACATCACAAAATTTTTTTAGGGTCATGTCGAAAGCTTTTCTATTCTTTTTATATCCGAGAATATATATTTTGTACAGTTACCGAATGTTTTTGTCTGCTTAGAAACTCGTGCAGGAAATAATGATAGAAAAAACTAATTCTAAAAAAAAAATTGTTTCCGAGAACGGAAATGTTACCAAACCCACCCTTAATATAATGTGCCGTATAGTATTGAGACTAAGGCTCTTTCCGTCAAGTGTCAATATGATGGGTGTACCATTTAATATGCTATAGCATAAGGTCCCTTGGTTTCACCGCGGATCAACGCGTGGGGGTGTCTCATTTTCAAAAATTTGGCAATCTCGCCAGAAAAACTAGCGAGCCCGGCGTTTTTAGGTCAACCATACTTGTGATTGCACCTAATTCTTTCACACATTCTTTGGGACCAAAGGACACCAGAAGTGTTACAACTTGTGTACAGAGATCATTTTGGTGCCATAACTTTTTTTCGGATCATTTTAGTACCAAGTCAGAGGAAAATATATCACTTTAGTGACTCCAGCCAAAATTCCGGCCAAAAAGCTGACCTGGCATTTATATTAAAAAAAAATGATCTGACTTGTACACGTGAAAATTATGTGATTTTTTTTCGAATTTTTTAATTTTTAGAAAAATAATAATAATTAAAAAAAAAAAGAAGGTTGTAGCAGCGGCAAGGGAGCCCTCATCGCTGCTGCTGCCAACCCACCATCGCCGGCCCTTCTCGGTGGTTGTGGGCACAATGGTTGGTGAGGGTCGCCGGCCCCTGGCCGGGGCTTAGCAACCCTCGCCTCGCCCAATGAGAGCCGGATCCGGCGAGGCGAGATCTCGCCGTCGTGACCTAGGTGACGGGAAGGTATTGCCTCGCCCTCGTTGGGTGAGGCAATACCTTCCTGTCGCTTGGGTCGCCACGGTGAGGTCTCGCCTCGCTTTTGCTAGGTGAGGTGAGACCTCATCGTCACCACCTAGGCGACGATGAGGTCTCGCCTCGTCGGATTTGGCCCTCGCTGACCACTGCACCCACCACCGCCGGCCCTTCCCGGCGGTGGTGGGTTGGCGGCAACAACGGCAAGGATTCCCTTGTTGCTGCTGCAATCTTTTTTTTTATAATAAATATAATTTCATTTTTTTAAAAAAAAGTATATGTCAATGGGCTAAATGACGTTGTTTTTGGTTTTTAATGCTAATTGGACCTCTTTGGCAAGCCGTGGACCTCTCCGACGAGCCATGTCAGCACCACATCGGATTTTCAGCGAGCCACGTTAGCATTGACACTAAAATGATCGTTTTTTAAAAAAGTTGGTATCAAAGTTGTTCGAAAAAAAGTTATAATACTAAAGTGATCTTCATACATAGGTTGGGGCACTTTTGGTGTCCTTTTGCTCATTCTTTAGAGTTGATTTCAGTGATTAATGAACAATGGAATTGACTCGTGGTTTAGGCGAACGGGCACCAACCTTCTCGTTCGTGGACCACAAATCTGAGTTTCAGCTTACGTTTTTACTTCCTCTTTTATTGGTCGAAAGCTTCCGTTTTACTTGATCCATGAGATAATGAGACATTATGAACTTAATCATTTAAGGGGGCTTCTTCTCGTCCTAAGAGAGAACATAGAAGGGTGTGTTTGTATAAGTGAAAAAGTTTTTCGCAAATTAGTTTTCTGGACCTTTATATATTGGTTTGCTGAAATTGATCTGGAAAATCATTTACAGAAAAAAAAATGCATGTTTAAAGTTAGGAAAATTAGTCTCTTCGAAGACATCTGATAAAAAAAAGTTAGGAAAATTAATTCCATAACCTGAAAAAGAGGAAAATATTTTCCTGAAAAATAATTTATCGGAAAATATTTTCTTTATCATGATATTTTTTTCCGAAACAAACACACCCCTAGTAATAATTCAACATTACCGTCATGTGACCTCATAGGATACTCCTGTTGCAAATTTTAGTTGTCCTAACTTTCATATTAAAGTTTTGAGTATAAAATATCTCTGAAGTACTTATCACTCTAAAGGCAAATTAGTTTACTCATTAACTCTATGTAAATCTTTGTTTAATTAAATATTGCAATTTTTTTTAAATTTGGATTTAGGTTCCCCTTATTTATTCAAATATAACACAAGAAATGACGGAAATGAAATTCCTTGCTAGTGGTGATTTTTGAGTTAATAGACTCAACACCATAAGATTCTATCACTCCATGAAATATTTTATTTTTATTTTGGGGGGGCGAGATTGTATTAGATAGTATTAGAAAAATAACAGAATAATACTATAAGGGCTAGACTACGAAGAATTGAAATTTGAGAGACTAAAAGTGTAATTCTGTAAAAAACAAAGAAACTTATATATATAATTTATTAGTTATGCGTATGTGTTTCCTCCATAACTTCCTATTTCTAAGTGCATGAGCTATATAACATGCACTTATCGAACTCAAGCTAGCTTTGATAATCAATGAATTTAGCATCCTTGAGTTACCATCTTCCATCCAATGGTAGTCGAGTCGTATCGATCGTTTGGGAATCAAAGCTTTTAAATGCGATGAAGAGTTTTTGACGGAGTTATGCCTTTCTCTAGTTAGATCTACCCCAAATACTTGCGAACTAGTATTAACCCAAAATAGAAATTGGATTTCCTATTTTTCCTTGATTGTGGCTGACATACAAGAAAGATATAACACATGAATATTAAAAAACAGAAGAAGAGATTATGGATACGATTTGCACTTCATTTACTCTCATCATAGTTGACTTCTTGTATGTTTATTGAGTAATTCTACCCCCTTTGGTTTTCATTTATTTGAAGGTGATGGCAGAGTCTATATAAAGGGCGGGAGAGCTTTGGCATTGGCATCACCAAAATCCAAGGCTTTGGCGAGCTTGGAGAAGAACATGATGAGGTCCTCAATGGCCTCCTTGGTTGCCACTCTACTGGTGGTAATAGCATCTCTTAGCTTGCCGACGGAAGCCATCGAAAACCTTGGTGTTACGATACACACTTCACTTCCTAGGAAATCTCCTCCGCCGCCCGACTCCCGTCCTTCTCCTCCTCCTCCACGGTGGCAGTGGCAGCCTGTGCCTCCACCATGGATCCGTAAGTCTCCACCTCCTCCACCGCCCGAAACGCCTCCTCATCCTTGGTGGCCACAACCTCCGTTTTTCAAGTCTCCGCCTCCTCCGCCACCTTCGCCACCCATGCCACCACCGCCACCCAAGTCACCACCCCCTCCGCCACCTCCATTGCCCATGTCTCCTCCGCCCAAGTCACCACCTCCTCCGTCACCTCCACCACCCATGTCTCCTCCGCCACCACCTCCGCCAAGATCTCATCCGCCGCCGCCGCCACCACCATCCAAGTCGCCACCACCACCACCCAAATCACCACCCCCTCCGCCACCTCCACCGCCCATGTCTCCTCCGCCGCCACCACCGCCCAAGTCACCACCTCCTCCGCCACCTCCACCGCCCATGTCTCCTCCGCCACCACCTCCACCAAGATCTCGTCTGCCGCCACCACCACTCAAGTCACCACCCCCTCCGCCACCTCCACCGCCCATGTCTCCTCCGCCGCCACCACCGCCCAAGTCACCACCTCCGCCAAGATCTCCTCTGCCGCCGCCGCCGCCGCCGCCACCACCACCCAAGTCACCACCTCCACCAAGATCTCCTCCGCCGCCACCACCACCAAAGTCACCACCCCCTCCGCCACCTCCACCACCCATGTCTCCTCCACCGCCTCCACTGCCCAAGTCACCACCTCCTCTGACACCTCCACCACCACCTCCTCCAACACCATCGCCACCCACTTCTCTTTCGCCGCCACCGCCGCCACCACCCAAGTCACCACCTCCACCACCCACACCTCGTTCACCACCACCACCACCCAAGTCACCTCCATCACCTACACCTCGTCCACCGCCACCTCCTCCGACACCACCCAAGTCATCACCTCCTCTGACACCTCCGCCACCGCCACTGCCACCGCCACCACCTCCAACACCACCACCACCCACGCCTCCGTTGCAGCCGCCGCCCTCTCTGACACCTCCACCACCCAAGTTGTCACCTCCTTGGACACCTCCACCACCCAAGTCACCACCGCCACCCACTCCTCTGTCACCACCACCGCCAAAGTCACCACCTCCTCCGACACCTCCAACACCCACGCCTCCTCCACCGCCCAAGTCATTGCCTCCTTCGACACCTCTACCTCCACCACCCCCAAGATCTCCTCCACCACCTCCTCCGACACCTCCACCCTCTAGATCGGCACCGCCACCACCACCGCCACCGCCACCACCACCGGTTAATAGGCCTTCTCCACCACCGGCACCGGTTAATAGGCCTCCTCTACCACCGCCACCCCGTGGGCATAGATCTCCTCCTCCTCCTCCTCCTAAGCGTGGAGACGACTAGGGAATGCATGTCACTCGCAAGGTGAGACACTCTCAAGAATAACCGAATCCAAACAATCTGTATGTTTACACAAGTCCAATATTGATGCTCATTGTCCTAATAGCCGACTTTCTTATTCGATCATGCAATGCGTTTCTGTTTCATGCATTATTCACTATTTAAAATAACAAGAAATTGATTTCTTTTGCAAATGATAGAAAAATTATTAATTATCTGTATTTTGCAGGATATGGACACAAGAAACATCAAGAATAAGGGGCGGCTCAAGGTCCCCGGTGAAAGGGAGCTCCTAATAAAACATTAAGTAGGATAAAAAACAGTATATCATTACATAATCTTTGAGGCAATCGTCTCCACTTATCTTGGCTTTCATATGATGTTGCTCTCGACTGCGAGCGTCGATGTCGGTGTACCGTCTTGCTTGTAATACAATGAAAGTGCAATAATGCCTCGAAAAGTTTCAGATTTCTTTTGGTGATTGCCCGATTCCACATAGAGTGATTTAATACTTAAATTCCAAATGCAGTTCCAGGAGGGCCAAAGGGCATTCGAATAAGTTGATAAATTCCGCATTATTCTGGTGCAAAATGTTAGAATATCTCATCATCATATCATCATTTAACATAAAATTCCGGCTATTGGCGAATATTTTGATGAAGGCATCATTAAATATATTTAAAAAAACGTACTTGAATGCGTAAAAATGACGCCTTTGTTGAAACCGGAAGAAAACTGATTTCTTTCTCTGACCCCTTTTCTTAATCTCACGACATAGATGGAATTTGCATATATACGTGTGTTGTTAGGAAGGGCTGGTTTTATATTGGTGCATCGATCAAATAATAATAAGTTTAAATCAATGCCCGAGATTTTCTATCCGTTAATTGTTGCGTTAATGTATTTGTAATTTCCATGATAATCGGACCACTTAATGATATGATTTTATAAATCCATGATCTAGCCAATCTTCCGGGAATTTTCTTAATATTTTCGCGATTTTTAGCGACACAAAATGCTACTGTCATGGTTCAATACCATCAAAATCATGATATAACCTATGTGGTTCGTGTACCTCCCCTAACGTTCAAATGGCCTTTTCTTCTGATTCCCGATCTGCTCCTGCAGATTCTGTCTGAGAAATATCAAAATTTTTATATCTAGCTAGTACTAGCTAATTGGGCACACACGATGCTCTGCAAAATGAAAAAAGAAACAACGGAAAATTAAAAATATAATTGCACAATCCAAATTATTCATTGTGAAAGGGATATATAAGCTCAGATACAAAAATACTGTATCTTCCCAAAATTGAACTTATTCTAAAGAGTGTAAATATGAACTTTCTCGATGGAATGAGACAATTAACTCATAATCCTTTGAACAAATTACTAAAACAGAAACGATAATAGTGTACAACAGAGTTGTGACAATACTATGAATATAACCATCAGTAACATTGCAAATAGCTCATCTCGAAGGGCGATTACAGGAATCACTCACAACTATGTAAAAAGTACATATCATATCTTTATTGCCATCTAAATCTAAGCGACGTTTATAGCCATATAGAAGTAAATGAACTCGGATACTTTTAACTGAAGACGGAAAATATCACGAGTACTTATTGATGGGACTTCTTGAATTTATTTAGGAGAGCATTTGAAGTTTCAAACATAAGCGTCAGGATTTTGGAGGAGGTATGCTTCAGCAACCTTGTACATTCCCAAGGCTCTCTCTTTGCCCGCCTTAACGTCCTCTTCTTTGAGCTCAACATTGCCCTCTATGTAATACGTGCTCGTCATCTCGTTCTTGCTTCCGCCTTTTGGTGTTGGCTCAAACTTGACTTTGCAAATAATAGATTCAAAATTCTCCTTCAGATCAATCATGGTATACTTGTACGTAAACGTCTCCTTGTCCAGCTCATCCACTCGATTCTTCAAATTGCTAAGCTGATTACCTGTGTACAATAGCAGGAGATCGTATCATAGCATACTACTATATGCCATAACATATGTTTAAGCTAGAAATAAAGCACAATTATATTGCAGAAACGCATAATCGCCTTCAATGAAGTTAATGGTTCCAGTGCGTCCATCACCTTGGATGATGTCAATACTCTTGATAGCTTGAGGCATGAGTTTGGGAATCAGGTTATGTGAGTCCAGAATTAGGGCCTTGAACAATCTTGCAGGAGGAATTGTGGAAATGTATTCATTTGTGAAAGTGAACACACCAATGATAATTTTTTAGGTTGCTAGCTAGGTCAATTAAACAGTATGATAAAAGAGAACGGAGTTCAGGAGGTTAGTGAGCTTGGGGTAGGAGAAATGAGAATGAGACATATTTATAGGTTGGAGTGGAGGAGTCCTCATTTTCCCAAAGTGTATCCCATTGGCTGATAATTCTAGAAATTGCCAAACTCCCAAAACAACAGCCATCTTACTTTTTGTCATGATTTGCATGACAAACTTCGTCAGTTCACTGAACAGATTAGGATTTCATTCTCTAGGAGAGACCACTAGAATCCAAAGACGTTCATAGACGTCGTTGTTCAAGTCATACAATGGCAACCAAACAAAACAATGAACCTTTATAACTACAGGAGTCGATGAACTATAATCGATCTCTCAAAACTCACAATGACTTATAGTCCACACTCGATAAAATCATGGGTGTGTATTAGTCATATCCGAAGAGAGCTTTCCAACTCTTTTGGGTAGATGTTGTTTGATTACCTTGATAAAATAATAGGACGAAACTATAATTGGCGACTTTGTCCTACTGTGAATGACATTCTCGTTAAGCCTCTCTAGTGTCATCTTCACCTAGTTCTCAAATATTATTTGTCGATATTCTTTTTAAGCCTTCTTAGGTTTATGGTTCCTCAAATTCTTAACATTGCTTCCACTGCATTGTTTTCATGTCCCTCAGTTGTCACCTTCCTCAGAAAACAGCACTCCGAAAATTTGCTGAGAGTAAATCTGCTTAAAAGATTTGCGAATCAGTATTCCTATCCCCAAGTTGCATCCAGTTCACCCCGGATTTCTGATAAAGAAAAGATTCCTCATACTCTTGCAATTTCCAAAGCATTGCTTTCGGCATAAAATCATCATCCAACTTAGAAGGAATCGCCTGAAAGGATTTCCTGCTGCAAAATAGATGGCTCCAATTTACACTGTTGAATCTGCTGCAAATGCTGGTTAAAATGATCTTTATTGAATTTCTTAAGAGCAATGTGAGCTCTAGCAAGCTTTGCTATAAAGAGTAAACATTGCGGTTCCCTCATCCTCCCCATGCCAAGCTTGAGCAACCACTTCCAGATAAAGAGAATGTTTACTCCAAAACTTCAAGAATTTGAATGGCTTTTGGAAAGTGGAGAACAGCTTCCTCTTGTCTTACAAGTGCATGACAATGATCAGAAATATTGGAAATGATGAATTCAACGCAGGAGTGCATAAATGAAGCAAGCCAAGCACTAACAAACACACGATCCAATTTCCTGGCTACCCACTTCTCAATGCTACAATTTTGTCCATGTGAAGGAGCTGCCAATGTGCTTCAAATCAGTAAGATCAGCTTGGACAAGAGTATCATCAAACATCTCCACATCTGGAGTAAAGGCCATATCTTACTAACTTCAGAGAGGTACGTACAAAGTTAATATCTTCCAGGATTATCCAAGGAGAAGTTGTATTAATGGCAGAAGAAGCCAAGAACTTCCAAAGAGATCACCTATCCATCACAAATTGGAAGCATAGACAAAGTGACGCAAAGAGAAAACGTAAATTTGAAACAACTCCAAAGAACTTGAAATTTTTATTCAATAATACTGTGTTCTTGATTACAAGACGAGCATATTTTATATAGAGATATGACTCCTAATATTAATGGAAACTGAATAATTAAAGATAACATCTAATAAATTAATATAGAAAACTGCCTGAATGGTAATATAGGAAATTGCCTGACTAGTAATATAAGAAACTACTTGATTGGTAATATAGGAAACTGTCTGATTAATAATATAGGAAACTGCCTGAATGGTTATTTTCCTCAAAATTAAAAAAACTGCCGATATTTCCGGTGATTACGGCGATCACATTGTTCAAGATAATCACAGGCTAACTGTTCTACATAATTCCCTTCCTCTTTGAAAAAACTCGCCCTCGAGTTATGATCAGGATAAAGGGGTGTATCGGAAGCATGATACTCAAATAAGTCTGCCGCATTAAATATAGGGGAAATGTTGAGATCACTACGAAGGTCAAGTACATATGCATTGTCGTTGATCTTCTTTAGGATGCGGCAAGGACCAATTTTCTTGTGCTTCAGTTTATTATAGGTACCTACAGGAAAACGCTCCTTTCGCAGAAAAATCATTACCTTATTGCTTATCTCAAAAATTTTCGAACGCCGCCGTTTGTTAACATCCTCCTTATACTTTGAATTAGAAGCAGCCAATTGACTAGCCACAGCAGCTTAGACATTATTAATTCTGATCGCCAAATTCTCTGCCACAACACTATAGCCTAGAATCTTGGGCAAGGGAACCAAATCCAAAGTATGCTGTGGTGTACGCCCATAAACGACCTGAAAGGGAGATGTACCGGTAGAGCGGTTAACCGAGTTGTTGAAGGCGAACTCAGTAGGAGCAAGATACCGGTCCCACTGCTTAGGCATATCACTGCAGAGGCAGCGAATGATATCCGTCATAGTACGATTCACAACTTCCGTCTGACCATCCGTTTGGGGATGGGAAGAACTATTACACTGTAAATCAGTCTCAAACAAACGCCATAAAATATGCCAAAAATGGCTCAGAAATTTTGTGTTAGGATCGGAAGTGATTGTCTTCGGCACAGCATGGAGACAGACTACTTCACAAAAGAATAAACTTGCCACATATGAAGGATTCAAAGTTTTCTTACAAGGGATGAAGTGCGCCATATTTGAAAAACGGTCAACTACCACGAAAACAGAATCTAAACCCTGTTAAGTGCGAGGAAGTCCCAACACGAAGTCCATCGATATGTCTACCCAAGGACTCGAAGGAATAGGCAAGGGGGTATAAAGACCAGTGTTCTAAGAGTGGCCATTAGCGGTCTGACAAATGTAGCATTTACTGACAAATCGCCTTACGTCTTGCTTCAGTTGAGGCCAATAATACCGCTCCTCCACCAAGGCTATAGTTTTATCTGGCCCCAAATGTCCACCGAAAGTACTACCATGAAACTCTCGAATGAGTTGTTTACGCAAGGAACAACGTGGAATGCATAATCTATTGCCAAAGAACAAAAAATTTTCTTGAATTATCATATCGCCATGACAATTTGTTTCAGAACACTTCTCCCATATCTCACCAAAATCATCATCCTCAGGATAAAAAGAACATAGGTGATCAAAATCAACAATATCAATGCGCATGGTCATGAGTGTCGCAGCACGTCGACTTAGCGCATCTAGCACCTTATTTAAATAGCCTGCTTTATGACGAAACACAAAATTAAATTGCTCCAGAAAAGAAACCCATCGTGCATGCATTCGATTTAAGTGCTTCTAACTCTTGATATATTTAAGAGTATGATGATCGGTATTAAGAACAAATTCCTGCTAATAAAGATAGGACTGCCAATGCTTTATAGCTCGCACGACAGCATAATATTCCTGCTCATATGTCGACCAACGCCAGCGAACTTCATTAAGTTTTTCACTAAAGAATGCTATATTTTTACCTTCTTGGGAAAGGACAGCACCAATTCCGACGCAAGAAGCATCACAGTCTAGCTCGAACACTTTCTCAAAGTCAGGGAGCATCAATATCGGCGCTGTGGAGAGCTTTTCTTTTATAAGAGCAAAACTGGCGGAAGCTTCATCTCCCCAATGGAATTTACCTTTTTTTAAACAGTCAGTGATCGGGGCCATAATAATACTGAAATCTCGAATGAAACGCCCATAAAATGTTGCAAGGCCATGGAAACTCCGAGCCTTGCCAACATTCTTGGGAACTGGCCAATTGCGAATCACAGCCACCTTATTTGCATTAACGTGAAGTCCATCTGCGCCAACAACAAAACCCAAAAACAAGAGGGGTTCTGTCATGAAGCTGCACTTTTTCAGATTAATAAATAATTTATTTTGTTGCAAGGTTAGTAGGACATCCCTTAAATGTTCCATGTATTGACGCCTACCTAGACTATATATGAGTATATTATTAAAGAAAACTATCATAAACTTGCCAATAAAAGGTTTGAGAACCTGAGTCATCAAATGCATGAAAGTACTAAGTGCGTTAGTGAGTCCAAATGGCATGACAAGCCATTCGTACAAACCCACACTTGTCTTGAAGGCAGTTTTCCATTCGTCGCCGGGACGGATACGAACTTGGTGGTATCCGCTTCGAAGGTCGATCTTCGTAAAAACCTATGATCCAGCAAGTTTGTCTAACATATCATCAAGTCGTGGAATCAGAAACCTATACTTGAAAGTAATCCGGTTAATGGCACGACTGTCTACATACATACTCATGGTGCTGTCTTTCTTTGGCGTGAGAAGTGTAGGAATTGCACATGAACTTTTGCTTTCATGCAAAAAACCCTTTCAAATGAGCTCTCCCACCTGCTTTTGTAAAATCTAGTTCTCCTTCGGATTCATCTGATAATGCGGCAAATTAGGAAGATTAACACTTGGAAGAAAATTAATCTTATGTTGGATATTCCTCAAAGGAGGTAATTCGTTAGGTAAATCCTCAGGCATAATATCACTGAATACCTTTAATAAGGGCTTAAGAATGTCGGGAACACGAACCACAACTTGCTGGTCGCTCTTGTCCACAATCATATACATCCCTTTATGCTTTTGGATGTTCATCATAACTCCTGCATTTTGCTTTTTCACAATCTGAGGGGAATTACTTTTTGGTCTCAAAGTAATTTTAGTTCTTTTCCACACAAAAGAATATGTATTTTCCCTAGCTCGGTGTAGCATCAACAGCATATTGCCATGGTCGACCCAATAAATCATGACACGCATCCATCTCCACAACATCACAGATAATAATATCTTGATATGATTTTCCGATCGAAATAGGTAAACGACATAATTGATTTACTTTAAGTTCTGCTCATTTGCGTATCCACCTGATTGTGTAGGGTGCGGGATGTGACTTTGTCTTTAGTTGCAAGTGATCCACCAAGGCCTTTGACACTATATTCTCGCAACTTCCGCTGTCCATAATAATATCGCATACTTTGCTGTTGACAGTACAACGAGCGTGGAAAAGCTGATTCCGCTGGGTATCTTCTATCCACGAAACAAACAATAGACGACGCACAATACAATTAACTTGCTCGCCCACTTCATCTTCCATTCTCACTTCTTCTTCCTTTTGCCAATCTTCCTCATACACATTTTTGTTGTGTTCAATGATATTGGCCATTCTACGACGAGGACAATCGCTGGAACGATGGCCCAACTCGTTACACTTGTAACACTTGAACTGTTGGGGTTTGTCATATGGATTCTGGATATTCTGATTAGGAGTGCGATTGCTTACTGCGACTGCTTCCTTAGGCGTCCCCGTAGTACTTCCTGGAATTTGGCTCGAATCAGGGGTTTGTTGACTATAAGAACTTGTAACATCAAGCTGTCTTCCTTTCCCGAATGACCCACAATCCAAATAATTTCTACCACGAGTACTAGGGCTAGTTCTCTTCAATTGCATCTCAATTTTTCACGCCATATCCTGGGCGTCTTCAACAGAGAATAGTCGATACAAAGAAACCCGATCTTGGATATTAAGTCGCAAACCATTAATGTACCTAGCAGTTTGTTGTGCTTCAGATTCATTCAGGTTGTTACAAGCAGAGAGTCGAAGAAACTCTTCCGTATAAGCTTGAACCAATCTATTCGATTGTCGGCAATTCTGGAATTGTTGAAATAACAATTGCTCATAGTCCGTTGGGAGAAACCTCTTCTTCAACTTCTGTTTCATTTGATCCCATGATCGAATATGAGCCTTGCTTTGTTGATGTCGCGTCAATTGAGTTTGTTCTCACCAAGCTGAAGCGCCACCTTTCAACTTGTACGCCACAAGTTTTACTTGACGATCCTCGTCAATATCCATAGCATCGAGGAATTTCTCGACCTCCCAAAGCCAGTCTAGGAAATCTTCAATATCCAAATTCCCATTGAAAGTAGGGAGATCTACCTTTAATTGATACTGTTCAGGATCTCGTCGATAGCCCCCCTGCCGTCGATTCCCACGAACATGCTCCTCCTGGAATCCCCTGTATCGGCGACCACCACGAATCTGCATCTCCTGGAAATCTTCATCTTCGTCTTCCGTATCCTCAACATAGTCTTGACGCCTATGTTGAGGGATTCCTCCATGCCCTATAGCATCTTCGAGATCACGAGCGACAGGATTTCGCTCGGCTGGAAGAGCACTAGGTGCATGGTTTGTGGACAAACGCTGAATGGCATCAAGGATTTCTTGAAACCTCCGATCGATTTGAGCCACGAACTGATTGAACTTAGTCGGCGTAATAGGCTCGTTCTCATGGCCCTCAGCAACGGGGAGATTGACATTCACGTTATTCATCATCGTTACAGGAGAAATCTGCTTTGATACCAAATGACACAGAGAGAAAGCGTAAATTTGGAACAACTCCAAAAAACTCGAAATTTTTGTTCAATGATACTATGTTCTTGATTACAAGACGGACATTTTATATATAGAGATATGACTTCTAATATTAATGGAAACTGAATAATTAAAGATAACATCTAATAAACTAATATATGAAACTGCATGAATAGTAATATAGAAAACTGTCTGACTGATGATATAGGAAACTGCCTGACTAATAATATAGAAAACTGCTTGAATGGTTGTTTTTCCTAAAATAAAAAAAATTGCCGAGATTTCCGGTGATTACGGCGATCACATTGTTCAAGATAATTACAGGCTAACTGTTCTACATCATTATGACGCATAGAGAAAGCGTAAAATTGGAACAACTGCAAAGAACTCGAAATTTTTATTCAATGATACTGTATTCTTGATTACAAGAAGTATATCTTATATATAGAGATATGACTCATAATATTAATGGAAATTGAATAATTAAAGATAACATCTAATAAACTAATATAGGAAACTGCCCGACTGGTAATATAGGAAACTGCTTTACTGGTAATATAGAAAATTGCTTGAATGGTTATTTTCCCCAAAATCAAAAAAATTGCCTAGATTTTTGGTAATTACGCCGATCACATTGTTCAAGATAATCACTGACTAACTGTTCTACATCACAAAAGTAGCAAGCAAACTAGGATTGCCCTAAACCACTGAACAATGGATATGTTGAGCCAATGCAGAAATAACAGATATGCTGATGCTATCATCATGAAGAATCCAAATTCTTAAATGTTAGAAGAAATAATTGGAAATCAGATGCCACTTAGGATTTGTTTCCAACTTCTTTGGGCCTTTGCTATTTCTGCCGTTGGGCTATACAGATCACACGGCATATCAGGCACCGTCACTTTTGCAACATCTCCATTTACAAGGTATATAGTGGGGATCAGATGGATACTCACCTTGTATGGCGGCAACATTGTCTGACAGCTAACTTTCTAAACTCCACTATTAAAAGGATGACGCATTTATGTTGTATACTCTGAGTTACAATATCTACAATAAGCATAGTAGCTGTAAAATGTAGTGAGCTCGATCTATTTCTTTATAAGTTAATCCTTCCAAGCATTTTAAATGTGGTTGCTGATATCATTTTTTTCACGGGATAATGACATAAATGGTCCATAAACTCTGGTCCAATGTGTAATGTGGTTCTTAAATTTTTAATTTGTTTAATATGATCCTTAGACTTTTTGTTCGTGTTCAATGTAGTCTCTAAAATATATGAAAATGTTCAATGTAAACATTTCATTAAATTAAGATCAGGGATAATATTGAACGTTTTTATATAATCCAGGGACTATATTGAATATGTACAAAAAATTCAACGACCACATTGCAAGTTAGGCTAAAGTTCAAGGATCACATTGAAAAAATTAAAAATTCACAAATTACGTTGCATATTAGGCCAAAGTTCAGGATCATTTGTGTCATTTTCCCTTTTCTTCACTAAATATAATTGCTTTGCTTAATATATGCTTTGCATTTCATCAGGTAGGAGCTTGATTGCAACATTCCCACACAATGACGAGCCAATTTTACTTTTGCCGATGTGACATAATTATATATTATGCCTTAGTTCTAAAGTAATCGTAGTTTGATGATTTGAAATCAACCATGTACATCAAACATTTGAAGATTCCATTTCAGTTGAATAGCTGTTGCCAATTTTACTGTTACCATTCTGCTTTCCTAGGCCATTTTTAACCCTCATTAGATTCCCATAAAACCTGACATGGTAGATCTAGCGTAATATGACTACTTAGACTGCACTATCTTCGATTTGAAGGAGCTGGAATAAGTGTACTGCTGCCAAATAAGGATCAATTTTTTTTTTTTTGGTGATCTTGTTTAGAATTCATCATGTCAATAACATATACAACGGATGCACATGTGCTATTTATAATACATCATTCGATTTTTTGAATGATATTCTTTAATTCCTTTCTATACATTTTAAAAGAAAAGGAGACAGTAATATTGTAAAATTGATCAACTTGAAAATAAGACCGACATGCTTTGCTGAGTATAAACTAATCAAACAAGATGAATTCATAGGTTGAATGTTGCTGCATCTTCAACACTGAAATAGCGAAACCCTTTACCAGTCGATGTTAGAATTTCAAAACTTTCCAATAACTTTTTTATGACCTACACTGTGTCGACCGGGATCTTCCATTCACTCACCAATAGCTTCATCTACATATTTTTCTCACTCGTTCTTTGGAGGCACCTAGGACATGGTAGAGGGCAATTTATGAGTGATTAGCTGAGTCATCTAACCAATGCTGTCATCCCAGGTTAGCATCTCTCTGTATGCTGCAGTTCGAATGAGCCACAAGGTGAAGATTGCCAAACATGTAAGAAGATGCATCATCACCATGACAATAACACCGTGAAACTCCTACCAGTAGTGAAATTACATGTCATCTGATTTCGTCAAACACATATATCTACCACATGATCATCCATTCAAGAACTTGTTCCTTCACCCAGTTTTGATGAATTGAAAAATGAAAAGACTTCACGGATGAGGGGTCATCTTTACTCCAACGACATTTGGTTCTAGGGGTTCCCCATCCATTCAAGAAACCATAATCAACTGAGAAAACCATCATAAGTTGAACTTAAAACCCTACACCATAGTCATTGTACTATATTAGATCTTGTTGATACTCGCTGGTGTGTGTGTGTGTGTGTGTATTTTTCCTTTTTGATAATTTTAGAACTTACCAACTAGAGAGATTAACCAAACGATGTAAACCCTCCCATGAACAAAGTTTCTTTTCAGTTTATCTTAAAGGGAATAAGATTCTGAGTAACCATTCTTGATTATGTCTAATAAATTATGCATGGAAAGATACCTGAAATTCCAATCTGTGCTCATCTTTTGTGGCAAATTAAAATGCCATCACCAATTGGCACCTAAAATGACAACAATGAGGACATTTATTCAAAGCTGCATACTGGGGTAGTAGGTGTGCTTCATGAAAATAATGGGCAAACATACCATGCTGGTGCTAATTCGGTCATCCTCCATTAATCTCCTATTAAAATTCCTAATGCTGATAGTCTTCATGTCATTTACCTGCCAAATATTACTCCTAGAATTATTTCTTCTCTAATTAAAAAAACAAACTTACTATACTACTTCACCACTTGATTATACTGAGAGAGAGAGAGAGAGAGAGAGAGAGAGAGGAGAACAAGAAGGTTCACCATAGGGTCAGCTACTTTTCCATGCCAAAGGACATTATCCATCACAATCACGCCACCGACCCTCACCTATAACAAGAATTAACAACTCATCAATTAAGCAGACATTGCAAAGGTGCAAAGTTGGGCAGAAGACATCCCAAAGCAATGGGTGTCGTGCTCTTATAAGATTCGTCCAAGTGCCAATGCTTTCAGTTAGACTAGTGCTTGAAGATTTCAAACATCATCTGCAGTTTGGGATTCGAACTTGCAATTATTTAAGGTAAAGAACATGTAAATTAGACAAAGCTGCAAGAAGCAGAAGAAAGCTGCATGCGCCAAAGTGTTTAAAAGCAGCCGTCAAACAGTAATTCTCTGACTTACAAGCTGCAGCAGCAATTCAAAATATTCCTCATTCATTCTCTTCTCCGCATCAACAAATGCGAAATCATAGCTGCAAGAAGGAATACGCAGATGAGTCATCTTTTCTAACCCTCCAATAAACAAGTATTGGCAACAAATGCAACACAACACAAGCTAGCTTAGGATAAATAAATGAGTTTTGCAGAAAAATCAGAATGCGCAGCATTACTTCCTCGGGATGGGATTGACCAGCTGCTAAAAATTGGAAGAGCTTGGAGTTTGGAATTGTTTTGACTTAGCAAAGTTCATTTGGAGAGAAGCTCCTGACTTAATATGCCACCATTGAAGCAGATGAATGTTTGGTAAACAAAATACACGAACATCCAGTGTAAAGTAACTTTCACGTCCAATGTTTGAAAAACCTACTGTTCAGTAAATTTGTATAAGAAGATACGTATTGGTACATAGTACACCTGAAACATCTAGTCTAAAGCAACTTACACATAAATAATTTTCAGTAAAATTGTATCTGGAAAGTCCTTTAATTTTTTTCAATATCATACTGGACATTATTCTTTAAACTATCTTAAAAGGATAACTTATCAATCATCAAACTAGATAAATTTGCTTTTATATTCAAACAAATGACCTAAAAAGGCTGATATTGTTTGGTAACCCTTTTAGGAATCAGAAAGATGGAACCACTAGTTTAAAACACCAAAGCATTTCTGCATCGCTCAGCAACCAGCTGTGAAAATTAGAAAAAAACAGTGCACTTACATGAGAGAAAGAGAGAGAGAGAGAGAGAGAGAGAGAGAGAGAGAGAGAGAGGCACAGCTATCAAATCGGTCAGCACTGGATCTCAAGATGGCCGAACATCCACAAGTGGACAGGGCAAAGCAGAAAGAAAGTAGAGAGACAGAAAAGCTAGAGAGAGTACAGAGATATTAGGAGAGAACAGAGGTTGATTTGTGAAGTGAAGATGGAGAAGGCATAAACAGATGAAGTGGAATTAAGTGTGGATTTGAAAAGAAGAGAAAAAGTCATTCATTAATGTCAGAATGGCTTTCTGCGGAACCATAAAAGATACAGAAGGTTCTCCTGTGGTTTCAAAGTCCATCTTCAAGGCCATTCTTTTGACAAAAAATTGCCTTTTTGTGCAACAAGGGCCAATTGCAAGGCCATAGGACTTTCACCGCTGAGAAAGCCTTACGAAGGTGTTCACAAGTGCACCCAGTCCACTCAAAGATTACATAGAGAATCGAATGAGAAGAAGAGCAAAAGCAGACACAGGAAAACTATCACTAAAGAAGGCAAGGAGTAATACTGCTTAAATTAGGTACCTGCAAGTTTCACCATTCAAAATAAGAGAGCGCAGAGTGTCCAATGCTAGCCCATGTCTCACACTTACCTAAACACGAAGTTTGAGTCTTGAACCACATAGAGTATGAAATAAAAAGCAGGAAAATCCTTGAAATGAAGATCTTCTTTAGATCTAGGGATGCACATTTGATAGATATTATGTCCACTATCATTATGCTTGCTAGAAAATGCACATACTAAGCTACTGTCATCGAATAATTTTTTTTAACTCTTTGAGAAAAAAAAGATAAGTACAGATTTTTGAACAGTAATACAATTAACCGACAATACACTTCACAACCACAAGGAGTTCATGGACTGACACTAGCCAAAGAAAGGTAAACGATATAGATTACCTTGTGTGAAACCCCAGCTAGCTCATAATACTGTTTAGCAACCTCAAGGGACTTGGCATCCCTTTCACAAGCCACTAAACAACCCGACTCAGGCAGGACAAGTGCAACAGCCAAGGAAGAGTATCCCTTGAGTGACAAAAAAGTGAAAATGTAATTAATCACTTTGAATCAAAGTCTTACAATTGAGACACAAATCCTGAGTCAAAATCTTAAATCTATGAAACAAAAGATTCAGTGAATTACCTAGTGAATGGCATTGATGCATAAAACTTATGATATCTTGGGAAAAAATTAATTTAAGTATTATTAAATAGTTTAGAGGTAATGCCAAAAATATCTAAACTACCACTAGATATTATCATTTCCACATGTAGGATACAGAGATTTAGCTACACATCGTTTTTTTCTAAAAAACAAATATATAGATGGATCTTATTTGAACAAAATTCTTAGTAACAATAATCTGTGAGTGCATTTCTGCCTCCCACTTCTCCCTCTTCCCCACCTGCCCCCACCAAAAAGAAAAAAAAAATCAGTGATGATTTAAGATAGATTGATTTTATCCTGTTCTCCAATTAATTTGAAGGGACATCTGAAAGAGATTGAACAGACTAAATTGTCAAAAGATCATTTAAAGACTGGCGCAGTTTATTGTTCTCCCTCTTCAATTGGGAACTTTTGTCGCATATCATTTAACTAGTCATCTTATAAAACAATTTTCCATAAAGAGAATGCATACAGTATAAACTCCAACTTCGATACATTGTTCAGCCCCGAGAATCTGCACAAGCATTGCAAGGAGTTGTGCCTGATCTGGCGAGACCTAACGAAAGAAGACAAGTCATCAGCTCAGATATGGTACTAAGGAAATATGGATACAACCAGTTTCTTCAGTGTAGAATGCGAGCTTATTCTGCTAGTGCATTGTTATATGCTTTTTGATGAATCAACTTTGCATCCTAACATTTTAAAGAAACAGGAGTGATGGATTAAGAGAAGTCTAAGTGCTAATAGACGATTCACATTTCCAAGGGAAGACAGGATCTTGAATGGAGAGAAATGAAGTAATCTCGAGGATCTATATTTAACGGAATTCTACCATGTGTAGTGATAGCATCTTTTTGGTGCAAAACCTGGAGCTTTATAAGGGGATGAGCTGGATTATAGCTGTGGCAGTGGAAGAGGTAATTTGGAATGCCAAATTTTAGGAGGTAAAATGTTTTCAATCTGGTCAGAAGGGAACATTTAAGAAAGGTACAGCTACCACCACAGATCAAAGCAGCTATGTAACAGGTAGTGCAATCCAAACCATAGATTGCCAACAGTTTAGCATTTTCAAATGATTATGACAGACAAAATGAGATGAGAAATCTTCATAAAGGATATCCAATAAAGACTACTACGTGGTGATGAATATGCACCACTGAGTTGTCAACTATTGAGAATAAAACTGGAGAACTATGCGAGGTTATTGCAACATTTGATGCTTGAGTAATCCATGGTTAGTAACAAGAGTAATTTTTATTTTCTTATCAGGAAGACCAAACAGCACAAGACGCAATATCAACTACTGGTAATTGAAATTGTCGGCCAACTCTTTATTCTTTATCTTCTTTTAATAGAGGAAAGCAAAGGCACCAGAAAATGCAATAGAGCCATGAAAAACCTGCATCTGACTACCACGCATCAAGGCTGTCTCCTCACGAAGTTGCCGTAATATCTGCAACAAGGAAAAAGTCATAAACCACTAAAAGATTACTTGAGTATATGCATTGCATAGTGCAAGTAAGAGATACAAAAGTTAAAAAAAGCACGCAAAGCTTAACCTCTGGTTCTCTAACATTGGAGAGAATATATTCGTAAAGTTGGGGAGTGATGCTGATAACCTGCTTGTTGCCATAACTCCTGTCCTTCAGAACCACATATGGACTGGAAGACCCGAAACAGCATCTTCCCCGAACCGGTACCGATCCATTCACAGATATCGACTTCAAAAAAGGCGGGAATTTCCCTACTGCCCCTACTGGAGGCAGAGCACTATGGGAAGCTACAACATAAGCGCAGCGAAACATCAACGGGGCGATCTTCATTCTGATTCGCAGTATCAAATCCTAAGTGAGCTTCACTCTCCAAATGCCTTCAACTTGCACTGACTCATCATGGACCCAATAAAAATCTTCAAGTCCCAAGCTTTGCTTCATTCACAATGAAAACAAAAAGAACCCAAAAGGGGTAAAAAAAAAAAACAAAAGAGAACCCAAGAAACTGTCGACACGTGCGTTCAACTATGCAACAATAAACAGAACTCGTCCTGCTCATTCCCCCATGTAACTCCCAAAAGAACCTCGGAGCACGAGTCCCAACACATTCCAGAACAAATTACACTTGAACCCAAACAGTTAGCCACCAAATTACTCATCGAATCGCCAAGCTTGCTTAGGATTGGAAGTTACCTGATTCCGACCCGATTCATCCAGTTGAAGAACAAGTTCAGCCCTTCACTCAGCCATTGTTGTCTGCATACAAACACGGTGGAGAAGAGATGTGAATCGAATCGAGCTAAGATCGTAAGGTCATTCACTGGAGGGAGACGAAGTGAGACCGAAAAGCCCATCCTTAGAGAAGGCCCGGTTTACGGTTCAAGTCAATTTCGCGTGATCCATGGGCTTTCGGATCCGACCTGTTCTATTCGGGTCGGGCCTCTGCTTCCAGCTCGAAAGCAGGTGATTCGACTTGAAGAAATGCGCTCTGCTTTTTGACTTCTTGGAGCTCTGTGAAATGTGGATCTTCCCCTCTGTTCATTCCTGAAGGAAATATCCCAGGAGTTCGTCGTCGACCCGTGAACATTCGGTGAGGCGTCTCCTCTGTCGGGCTTTGATCTCTCCTTGCTCTGACCTCGAATTCATTCACCCTCTTCGCTGTCGGCTTTGAATTCCGTCGTGGGTGTTTGATTTCTTGCTTTTCCCACTTGCAAAATCGTTGCTTTCTGTCATTCGTTTTTCGTCTGACAGCGAAGATCATGTGATTCATCGTGATTGCTAGTTCGCGATCTCTCATCGCCATCTAAGTTTAGCAGTAATTCCCGGTGGTTTTGTGTTCGTATGATGCGCCATTTGGGTTGCTTTGACCAATCCTCGAGCTTGAACTTCGCAGTATCATGAGTATTCCTTCGTATGCTTCGAGTATTCCCAAGTCGTTTCTTGCATACCCAGGTGCTGATTTTGACTTAGAATCGGGAACCATCAGAAGAACTCGAAAACCCAAAAGCTCTCCACTGCACCCGGTCAAAATGCTCAAATCCTTCGGTAACCGTGTTCGCTATTTCTACAAGTTGCATCCTTGTTTAGCTTTCTTGATTTCCTTGTCATTTGGGATCACAATTCTGTTAATTTTATCTATGTATCAGTCACGGTATAGTGCCATAGGTAATCATCGAGAATTCGATGCGTCTTTGGGAAATTATCCTTTCGCCAATCTCAAGAACCTCGTGATGGTTGCTGGACATTCTATATATACTAGTAAGAGTTGTGAGAAAGTTGATAAGGAGGTTTCTTGGTTTTTGGAGCCTTATCAAAAGAATCCCGGTCAAGCTGCTACCTTTTTAGCTCATATTGAACAAGGAATTGAAATAACGGCAAAAGATGAAATGGCTTTGCTATTATTCAGCGGTGGAGAGACACGTAAAGATGCTGGTCCTCGAAGCGAGGCGCAGAGTTACTGGGCTGTTGCTGAATCTAGAGGATGGTTTGGTGAGTGCTCATTGCTGGTCTGTCTGCCTTTGGCTGTCTTGAATTAAAGTTGTACCATTTTAATCTACTTCAACCACACTTTTGTAGTGGATTATGAGAAGCTTTATCTATGGGTCTCTGGGTCATTCTCTAGTAATTTCTAATTTATCATGGAAGTGAGGTGATAATGCCAGACAACAGATCTGATTGTAGTTTGCATATGCTAGTTGAGGCTGTTGGTTAGTTTTCCGGTGATTTTGAAAGTAGCCAAGCTAATGCTACTAAGTGTTTGCTTCAATTTAAAGCTTTTTTAAGTTCTTTTTTTTTTTGGTAAGGTAAGTGGAGCTTTTTTTAGTTCTTCGGTCCTCTTAATGTGAAAAGTCATCTCTTGCTGTCTGATTATCACTGCAAGCATCATCACATTCTGTAATATGATTGAAAAAGATGATGCTGCCGGTCTTCAAGTTCAGTGGTTGATGTATCTACCATTACCAGTTGACTGTTGGTTAGTTTTCATGTGTTTCGTAAAGTAGCAGAGCTAAAGCTATAATAATTGCTTACTCGGAATACTTTGCTTAAATTGCTTCAACTTTTTATACTTTAAAGTTCATTTCTTTCCATCTAATTGTCACTATAAGTATCATTCTATTGTCCCATCCAGAACCTCTGGTCTTTTCATTACAAGCCCGCCAATTTCAACAAGCTAGCTATAATAATTTCCATGTCAACTATCTCCTGTCATCCGAACGTAGAACGATCTGGCTGTTCCTTTTTCAATGACATTCTTGTGTTGCTTTTCATATTCTCATTGAATATATCCAATCATCCTTTATTCACCTCCTTTGACATGTCATGGCTCTCAACAACCTTCCAGTTCTTCCCGCTGCTAGGGCTACATGATTGGCTGCTCTTTCTTGACTTCTTTAGTTGCCTCCTATTGGTGGCCACTGTGAATCACCCTCTTAGTAAACACTATTCTTGGATTTCCTGCCGCAATTTCATCTTGTTATTCCTCTCAAATGGAAGGATAAACAGGAAAACTTTTCTGTTTCTTGAGGAAGAAATGCAGGGAAAAATGCTATCAATGAAGCTTAAAGGGCAGGAGCTGGTTGTCGTTCTTATTTGTAAAAGGTTTTTCTGGTTTTGCATTTGCCATTTGTCTATATGTATCTGCTACCTCATTAGTAATGCCTGAACCATTGTTCATTACTTGTTTCATGTTTCTCCAATGCAGACATCATAATGTCTAATCATCTTTCCCTACTATGGCATCCTAATTTAATCAAGTATGCAAATATGTCATGCATATACTTAATAAATGTTCATTCTTCTCTTTTTATTATTATGGTTGTAGGGAAGGAAGAAAATGTGAGATCGAGGGCCCTCACTGAGGAGCATGCAAGGGACAGCTTTGAGAATCTTCTGTTTAGTGTATGTAGGTTCAGAGAGCTCACTGGAAGATATCCTTCCAATGTAACTGTAAGTTCTTTGTTCCACAAAAGCTACTTATTTTGGTTGGGAGTATTGTGCTATGTCAAGGGCGAAAAAAGGGTACTGGAGGCAGTATGGTGAGTGTATTCTTGACAATGAAATAAAGGAAATAAGAAAACAGTAATCTAATTAATGAAAAACACTCTTCTTTTGTGGGCTCACTTGAGAATCAGTGTTCACTGCTGAACCAACATTTGAAGAATGGTACATTGTTCATGCCCTTTCTGCATATTTGTGTCCATTTGCAGTTTGTGTTCTTAGGTTTTGCAACAAATATAAGAATTGGGAATGATTACTGGTGTTGAGGGCCTTTCACTTCTTCTTGAGGTTAAGAGCGGTTCATATTTATGACAATGAACGCTTGGGGAAAGTCATAATTACCAAAGGATATCTTCTATCCACTTGGTCAGTATAGTCGAGACAATACGACCCATATCTGAAAATTTATTACTTTCACTGTTAGTTAGAGCATCTAACCAGTGTATTCTATAATATTTTCAATTCTTTTTGTACAGAGTTAAAAATGATTACTTTCTGGCATCTAGGTTGTGAGTTATGATTTCAAGGAAGAAAGATTCGCCCATCTGCATCGCGCTGCTATCGGATTCCCCAAGTCGAGATTCTTTTACATAGGAACCCCAGCTTCATCATCAGCAAGAGAGAAAGCCTGGAAGGGCGAGGCACTGGTGAGGCAGCAATTTCGGGAAGATCCTCACGGGTGCCAAGGTTCATTACATCGTAAGAAGCTAGGCCGTGATCCTTTCCACCGAACAATTCCTTATCCTAAAGGTTGCCCTGAGATGCAAGATCTGTTCAGATATTGCGGAGCGGCACCCTATCCAGGTTGGCTTCCTTGGATGTCGTAGTGCTAATTGTTACTTTCATGTAAGCAGGAAGCGATGCTGATATAGCCAAGCACGCAAATTTTTTACCTTTCCATATTCTTAAAAAGGCCTGCATGTCTATAGAAAAGAGAGATGACAAAGGAGTTATGATAATGATAGCATGAGTTTCTTTGCTGCTGTAACTCGTGAAAAAAGTTATTTATTGATGTATACGTAATGGAATTTGACGTACTTGGACAATTATATTAAGCAAATTCGGTCCCTCATCTTTAGTTTTCCAACCATATCTTGAAGTCAATTGATGCTTGTTGATGTCTCATCAAGAAACTCTTTAAAGTATTTTTATTTTCACTAGTATCTTCATTGAATTGCAAATCATTACCCCTCTCCAAGCGAAAATATCTCAAATTCTTCTTGATCATTATAGTCATCCTAAACAGCATGACTTCGTAATAATCCCACTCAACTCTTGTTTCATCTTCAAAGTCTTTACGAAAAGTTTAGGTCTCTTCATTAAGATTCAAGGCGTAACACAATCACTCTTCCAATTCCCCTCCTGCCGCATCATTCACTGGTCCGGCATCATCAAAGGGATTGTCATGAAACAGTCGCTTTCCTGATTCTTCATACTGGCTTCCAGTGGTTCCTGTCGCTGCAAAGCTTGAACAGCCCGAAACAAGTCTTCAATTGCATGTCTCATCTCGGCCATCTCTGTTTGTGGGCTTGATTGCCTGTTCCACGACATCTTCCACGTCAAACCATAGTGTCGAAACGAAAACTCTAACCAAAAGTTGAGACCTTTGTTACTTTCATACCTAAATAATGTAGGGAAGAACCCTGTGAAGGAGCTTTAATACCAAATTGACTCGGCTGGAGAAGCAAAGGGTGGCAAAAAGAACAAAAGGAAGGCTAGAATCGAGTTGAACTGAAGTTGGAACAGAGAAAAGATATTCACATAAAGCTAATGACAGAGAGGCTTAAAGACCTACTTATACTAAGGTTACAGACGAAAGATGATCTTCACCGTCGATCTAAAATAACAACTTCTAATCTGTCGGAGTTCATTAGAAGCCACACGACTTGTCCATCGCCATTTATTAACCTAAAACATGATAAAAGATGGAAAAATACATAAAACTGAATAACGCTCGTCCATCAGAATTGAGCAATTTCTCCGAATCTTTTTCACACGGTTCGTTCAAACTAGTTTTCTACGAGGGAAGATTTCGTTCCTCTCATCAGACATGATGATTTTGCTGGTGTCCAAAGCCATGCTGTTCTTAACAGTAGTTGATTTGATCTTTCCTGAGTCCTGCTTTTCCAGTGCACCAGTTATTCTTACAGTCAAATGGTTAACGTCCTTAGAGAGTTGCTCTCTCACCCTGGTGTGAGCTACCTCCTCCTCCTTGCGTGAGAATATCTAGAAAATGCATTTCAGATATCTTCCAATACACCGTAACTCTCTCCTCTCCCCTCTTCTACAGCCACATCTCAGACATTTTCACTTTGTTGGAGAATATGAGTGAGGCGTGGCTAGAGGACATTGCGGATAAGTTGCTATGATGGAGCAGAAGAGAACTCTCGAGCCAAAGAGGCCCGGGTTCGATAATGAGCTTGAAGTACACAACCACACTGGAAGAAAATCGATGTTCTAAAAGCACATTGAACGTTGAGCAAGAGTTCAAGGATCGATGATGCCATTATACCCTGTTATGAACACCACAAAACACGTTAGCAAGAACTATCCGCGCTTACAAATGCTAGACAGTGCTAGACAGTAGTACTCCATTTTGTCCAGTTTTCTTGGTAGCATTTCAAACCTTTGACGATTTACGATTGATCCGCTTGGGTTTTCGACGATATTGCAGGGCTATCTACTATCTATGAATTCAAGACAATTAGAAATGCCGCAATTATTAGTCTAGAATTTTAATGCTTTGAGAAGGGTGAAAGGAAACCATCTTTGATTCTTTGGAAGAGCGTAGTGTACCATCAAAGCATTGTTCTTCACTCGCATTCGAATCTTCGTTCACTCGAAGATAGTGACTTTATCTTAGCCAAAAATGGTAAAATAGAGAGTAAGATAAAAAAAGAAGAAGAAGAAACCTATATGTTATATCGTTGGTAGCTTAGGTCGTAATAAAAGGATTTGTTCTAAATGAGTATACGCAAACATCTTGGAGGGTCCTTTTCACCAACCACTTGCTAGCCGGATACCTTTTCCCTTTTTAAATCTAACTATCCAAACAATATACAACAGCATATATATATATACACATACATACATACACGCTACATACATACAAATTTATGTATATATATTTATATAGAAATATATACAATATATTTGCAATCAGCGTGCACTGGCATGCGCGCATATATTTGTATATATAGGATACGGGCACAACACTTCATGCCTAATGATTGGAAAAACCAAAAATCTCTTTTTATTCGTCAAGATTTTTCCAATATAAATGAATTGTGTCGTTTGAATTCGCATGAAGAAAGAATTCTTTTTTCCTAAAGAAAATACTCATATAAATTTAGGAAGATTGAATGAATTCTCGTGAACGACCGCGCTAGCTCATAATTTTATCATAAACTTCCAAAAATGATTCAAATCTTTCCTATCATACAACAGTTTAATATTTTTTTTTCCTAGAATAATCCAAATAATACCCTAACTCATGTGGGTCGATAAGGCACCCCATCAGCACCATGTATTATAATAGATCGCCCAGTCAACGACGTCGCCTCAGCGAGTTCCCATAGTTGGAAACAAATTCAAGGAAGAACAAAAAAAAAAAGTTGATCGATCGAGTCAAACTGTCCAAACAATACGTGTTGGTGGATGAAATCTTGAAATATTCCTAGCTATTTGGAACTCCTAATGAAATATTGCATTATTCGAATTTTAAACAGCTTTAAAAAAATCACATAAGACTTTATATGTCAACATCTGTACGTTTGTAAAGATTTTTCATGTATTCTATATCGAATGAAAATCAACGTGCGCGTGCTATAAGATTTAAATATAATGCTAAAATGTAAAAGTCATTCTTACTAAATGTTTTTTTTGAATTCAGAGCGCTTGTATTTGTCTCATTTTCAGTCAATTTCACATATTTCTCATCTCAATTCTTGCCTTTCTCTAATATATATAGTCACTACCTTCGGGATTGAATTGGAGATATTAATTTATTCAAATTGAATGCGCTAATTCTAGGCTGACTATGCATTAGAATGTGATAGACTATCCATTAGTTACATAGGAAGTTCCCATTTTCTTGAAGTTGTCATTGATTATTTTCACTACCTAAAGAAATCCCACAAGATCATGTTATAATAATGACATAAAGTCTCACCATATTAATCATGAGAATCTCAAGAAATAATACCAACCATAATTTCTAGAGAACTAGAGCTCGGTTTGGACTGTGGCTTCCTTATTTAGAAAGCCATAGGCAATTAGCATGAAAGCAAGGACACTTACCTTGCAATCATCTAGCCTTGATTAGGATAATAAACTTTCACTAATCACATGATCGATTCTGTAGAGAGAAAAGTTGCTTTAAAACTCCACTTGGAATGACAAAAAAAGAGAGCTAGTGGAAAGAAATGCACTCAAGTTACTTAGGCACAACTTCCACCATGTTTGACTTTGGCTCAAACGGTGTTTGGGAGTGCTTTTATGATGTTGGTTTAATGAAGTAACTAGACATGTACTCAAATCAATTAACTAGGACAAACGTGTAAGCATGTATCAAGCAAAAGAATGAATACTATATGGTAAAGTTGGCAATGAAAAGAGAGAAGGAAGAATGAACAATAACATTAGTTTTCTCCAGCAGTTGTGTTTTGGGTTGACCTTCCTACAATGAGACCAATATTTGCATGACATTATGAAAAGGTCAATCGAACTATTGGAGGGAATGAATGATGACATCACTTTGATTCCGTTAATATTCACAGTAATTCTAACAAAGAACCGATTTGACAATACAGACATGACCTGTTCTTGAAGGCAATGTTGCACCAGGAAGTATAACAATAAGACATAAAATGATTGAGATTAGACAAATTCTCTGGACAGTGTAAGCCCACGTTTTTTCTTCACTATAGTCTTATGGGCAGGAGAACAAGCTAGATTCGCTTCTAAGCAATAAAATCATAAAGGGATATTCCCGTGTTAAACTTAACTTTGAAATCACCTTGCGATGACACTGACATCTACCTTACAATGACCAAATCCTCTTCCAGTATAACTGCACCATCTCTAATCCTAATTCCCAACTGCCTCAAGACTCCTCTGCACTTAGCAACCTACGAGAAAAACCAGTCAAATTCCTCCACCTCAACTACCAAAAATAGACACAAAACCATGTCATTTTACAGAAATTAGTTTCCTTTTCATTTCAACTCTGTTTTCTTGGAGCTCTCTCTCTCTCTCTCTCTCTCTCTCTCTCTGTTGCTACTATCTGGCTTCACTTGCCTCCAACTGAAACAACTGAAATGAAGCGCTTATCTCCTCCATCAGCGTCAGTCTCTCTCTCTCTCTATCTCTCTGCTTAGCACTTGCAGTTGAAAGTCTAACCAGCCTCGTGTGAATAATGTGTGCTTGAAGGATTTGTTTGATCTCTCTTTCTCTAGTTTTGCCATTATGACCCAAGAAAAACACGCTAAAGAAGAAACTTGGATTGATCCTTCAATTTAGAAGTGCATGAAAATCCAGTTAGAATGTGAAGAGAATCCAATTGATCCCGATACACTATTGACTATGATGACTTCATGAATTGGGATGTCTATTGTGAATCGTTGAAATAAGACCGCGGTGTCGCCGCATGTGTTGTGTTTAGTCACTGTTTTTTGGTTTTCCTCTATCTGCTATCGTTTCATCTGCACATATGCTCTTTGAAAATCTACACTAAAACTAGGCGCCTTTTGGGTGTTGCAGAGAAGAATTAGATAGAAGATCATTTCCGAGAAGCATATATTCCAATGACTTGGAAAAGGCCCACGATTCAGCCATCCAATGTAGGAACTTCATCTTCAAGAGCTCAACCATGAAAATGATCCTGGTCATCATTTTATTCGGGTCTTTCCTCACGCTCTACCGGTCCCATAACTTTCATTGGATGGATGACGATCCTTTGAGCTCTCCTTCCTGGTATAGTCGATTTCCTAGTATCCATTTCATTGTTCTAAACAGGCTGTGCTTTTGTGTATAAAACCGCGCGTTGTGCTGATTCGTTTGGTTAAAATCAGCTGCAGGAATGGCTTATTCTGTCTTTTACCTGATCAGTTTTCTGTGATCATTTCTTATTAGCGTGGCTTGTTCCTGTTCAGCGTCCTGATCCATTGAAGACGCTTGATATATCTTGTTTGGTCATTATCCCAAAGCACGATCTATAATTGAATACACAAGTGCCAGATATCGTTGTTGTTAACAATTTATCGTCTCGGAAACAGATATGGTTTTGTATCACTAGCCCATTTTGGAACTGATCTATTTTAACCTGTTCAATTTGTGCTTCTCCAACAATCCTGATTCACAGGCCTCACATCACTGCTACATTGTCAAGAGAGAGTTCCACCGCCAGCCATCAGTACACGTCGTCCCTAAATATCGAATGGGATCAAATCTCAAATGTGATCAAGAAATCTATTGACAAGGACGAGTATGAGGTCATTGGCCTTCTGAACTTCAACAAGAATGAAACCAATCGCTGGAAGCAGCTGTTCCCTGAATACGAGCAAGTAGTTTTGCACCTGGACTCTGTCCCAGGGACCATAACCTGGGAAACTCTCTATCCCGAATGGATTGATGAGGAACAACATTCCCAGGTCCCAACTTGTCCTACCCTCCCTCAGGTTCGCGTCCCAGGTAAACCACGCATCGGTCTGATTGCCGTCAAGCTTCCTTGTGACAAGTCAAGAAGGTGGTCGAGGGATGTGGCTCGGCTGCACTTGCAGCTTGAAGCAGCAAGGCTCGCTGCCTCCGCTAAGAGTTACCATCCTGTGCGAGTGCTTCTCATGACCGATTGCCTTCCCATCCTGAATCTCTTCACGTGCAAGGACTTGCTATTGAACGAAGGCTATACGTGGCTGTATAAGCCCGACCTCAACAAGCTGCGGGACAAGGTTCTGCTCCCAGTAGGGTCGTGCAAACTAGCCTTACCTCTCAAGCCGAAAGGTTAATGTCTCAAACTGAGTAACAAATTCATTCTGTGTATTGGACACGATCAAGCAAAGATCTCATAATTGTTCTTCGTGTTCGTAGAGCAATTTCACTCGGAGAGAGCACATCGAGAAGCGTATGCTACGATTTTGCACTCTGCTAGTGTTTATGTCTGCGGTGCTATCACTGCAGCTCAAAGCATACGAATGGTAGGTTCCACGCGGGATCTCGTGATTCTTGTGGACGAAACGATTAGCGAACTTCACAGAGCTGGGCTGGAGGCCGCTGGGTGGAAAGTCCACAAGATCCAGCGGATCAGAAACCCGAGAGCCCAACCCGATGCCTACAATGAATGGAACTACAGCAAGTTCCGACTCTGGCAGTTGACAGACTACGACAAGATCATTTTCATCGACGCCGATCAACTGATCCTTAGAAACATTGATTTCCTTTTCGGGATGCCGGAATTGTCTGCCACAGGAAACAATGGTTCCTTGTTCAATTCCGGTGTGATGACAATCGAGCCATCAAACTGTACGTTCAAGCTGCTCATGGACCACATCAATGAAATTGAGTCCTACAATGGCGGCGACCAAGGGTACCTGAACGAGATATTCATCTGGTGGCACCGACTTCCTAAGCACATGAACTTCTTGAAGCACTTCTGGGAAGGTGACAATGAGGAGACGAAGCTGATGAAGACACGTCTATTCAGTGCCGACCCACCGATCCTTTATGTCCTCCATTATCTAGGACTCAAGCCATGGCTGTGCTTCAGGGACTACGATTGCAACTGGAATGTGGACTACTACCGAGAGTTCGCAAGCAATGCAGCACACAGGACTTGGTGGAAGTTGCATGATGCCATGCCGGAACACCTGCATAAGTTCTGTCTCCTGAGCTCAAAGCAGAAGGCAGCCTTGGAGTGGGATCGGCAGCATGCTGAGAGAGGGAACTACACAGACGGTCATTGGAAGACTAAGATAGCGGACGAACGCCTGAAGACGTGTACCGAGGATTTCTGCTACTGGGAGACCATGTTGCTACACTGGGGTGAAATGAACTGGACTGATGTTGCAACTGATTCTTCAACAACACATACGAAAAGCAATCAATCCCTTTCTTCATCATGACTATGTTGTCATGCGCTACTACTGCAACTAATATGAATACGGATAAATCAACAATAAGAGAAATTTCTAGCTTTCTTCATAATGGTTGAGGTTTGCCAAGTTGTGAAGTTAGACATTACGTCCTCATCCTCGTCGAGCATGATTTTTCAACTTTGGTATATTTCAACATGTCTCATTTCACTCGTGCCTTCAGAATACCTATAAATGAGCATTTCATTTCACCAATTCCCAACCATCAATACTTGATTTTGTGGTTTTCAGTGAAATATAGCAATGCATGCTCATGACTTCTGGTTTCTTTTAACTTTTCTTTCTATTATTCATGCTTGGCTGGTACAAGGAATTGCTTTTGAGTGACAACATTGATCCAAAGTCTTCATATGGTTTCAAAGGATGAAACTTGCAGGAGAGGATTATCAGTAGATGCGATGATTTCCCGTTAAAATCATGCAATCAAAATTGCTTGCACATGCATAATTTTCACCACAAATCATATCAATGAAAGCCAACCACATTCTTTATCCAAGGAATGCCGGTTCCTAATAAAGTCGACAAGAAATGCAAACCCGATTGATTATCTATCCACGGCGATGTTAATAAGTCCCTATCGATGACAGAAGGAACGGAAACACTAAACAATCGAAATCTCTCTTAGCTGAATCATAGTCTTGATAGGTCATACTAACCATGCAAAGCTCTCTTGATCGCTTATAAGATCCTAAAAATCCAACAGACAGAAAGAGAGGAAAGAAAGAATGCAACTAGAACTCTGCAAAGAACCGTAGGAATCTGCACTAACGTTTCTCCAAAGATGCCTGGACAACTGAGGAGTTTGGTAGAACTGTTAAAGGATCGAAACGAATTCATTGTGTATTTTTTAAGTCCCTTAATGTAATTATACGATAATATGGGGACTCTTACGATATCTGTTGTACTTGAGGACATGTGCTGAGCTTGAAGGGTGTGATGGGATGGGCTACATCATGGGCCAAACCAAGCCTTCAAATTAAAGACATAGTTGAAGCTGTCGTGAAGCTCTAGTCCTGAAAATAGGGGGCCGAATGAAAAAAAAAAGGAAAAGGAAAATATTTTAAAGTGTGAGGCGAAGAAAGAGAGAAAAAGAACACGTGGGAATTAAATTGTCGTCTTGTAAAGCAACGACGATTAAGAAAACGAGAACTTTTATAGTATTCGAGAACAGTAATTGACTTGAGTGGATCGAGAATGCCGTACTTTAAAAGTACAAAAATATTTTTTCGAAACTCTAGCGGGGGCACTTTGATTTCTCCGATCATGGGCATCACTGATCCGTATATGTCCACGGGACTATGGATCTACGTATATCAATTCATCGAGTTACTTGAGTACTACCCATTAACTTGACCCTAGGATGGATGCAACTTGCTGAAGATGGAACATTAGATTGATTTCTTGCAATATAAGTCTAATGGTCTTGCCCCACATGATCTCATTTCTCTCAAAGTATCCCATTTGCACTTCAATTCCCGTCATCTATGGTACGAAAACGAAGGAAACCCCGAGAAGTGTTTTCCAATGCAAACAAGCACCTCAATCTTGCCATGTGAGTCAAGTCACTCAAGAACTTCGTCAAATTTTAATGTTACCCAAGCTATTCACTTATAAATACATATTGAAAACCAAAACCTTTTTCATAGCAATTCGAACCAATTTCATTCACTAAGTACACAACGCAATGGCCTCCCCAACAATTCACACTCACAACCCTCCCTATTTCCCATCACCACCACCATATCACCCTTCGTCAAGCCCGCCTACACCGGCGGCAACCCCTCCACCGCACTCTAAATCGCCACCGCCTCCACCTTCGCCTTCGCTGCCGCCGCCACACCCCTTCACTCCGCCTCCACCTCACGTGCTCCCGCCACCTCCTCATGTGCTCCCGCCACCGCATCCCCACCCCGTTGCCCCTCCGCCAGCCCACCCATTGCCGCCACCACCGGCGCCCGATCACCACCCCACGATAATCGTCATCGTGTTCATCTCGTGCGGGGGGCTCCTATTCTTCGTGTTCATGGCTGCGGCTCTCTTCTGCTGGATGAAGAAGAAGAAGAAGACGGAGCAAAAGACCAAGCGGATCCATTTCGAGGAGCATAGGAAGGTGAAGGAGGCAATTGTTGAAGGTCCTCATGGCACGGAGGCCATAGTGCTCTCAATTGAAGACGATGTGGTCATTGATGGAGAGATTAAGAAGACTGAAAAGATCGAGAAGGGTTTGCATGCCAAGAATGATGATGAGGCTTCGAGCTTCATCGAGATCGTCAGAGCTTCGTCTGAATCGTCCGACCACCACCACCGCCACCGTCAAGACCACCTCGCAGAGCACAAGGGATAATCGATCACACATACTGACCAACTTATTTCTTACCTACATTGTTGTCTTCCATCAATAATTTTCCTCATCCAAGGAATGTCATGTTTTTTTTCTTTTATTCTGATTCGTGATAAATGTAATAATCTTGAATCAATGGATTTGTTCAATTTATCACACCATTCATTTATTTATTTTTTCACCGCATGCACCATACTTGTACGCATGACCATTGTGATGGAAAAAAAAAAAAAGAGAGAACTTTGAAGGCAAAGCTATCCTTGTACTTTCTTCATCCCAGTGACGGAAAACCAAGTGCATGCTTTACAGCAGTGCGGGAAGTTGAAGGGCTTGGGATTAATTTTTTATCGCGATACTAAGTGCTGTGTTTTTTGCTAGAAGTGTGCCGCGTTGGAAGATGAGAAGTGTGAGATAAATAATCAATTGGCTTTTGACTAGCGTCCGTAGATGGTTTTGGCAACTTTTCCCGAGAGTAACTCGTTATCCGAAGTGCTGAACTTGATGAGACACCAATTTAGTATCATGTCAGGGCAGAAAATGGTGTGACCATTATGTGAAAGATTGTGCAAGCATCGGTCCCTAAGTTGGTGCCAATGCCATTTGTCAAACCCTCACGTCACTTGTCATCCATGAATCACTGCTATCCATCAATATCTACTCTAATAGAGCTATCAACAAAGTAGGGATTTGAACACTTAGGTACGGGCTCTTTGTGCTCTTCGCCATGTCGGTTGACATTTTAAAGCCAAAACACGAACTGAAAACGTATAAACTGGGGACTTTTTCATGAGGCTTGGAAGATAAGCAAATAAATCCCCAAGCCAAAAAATATATTTGTGATTTTATTTTGGAAAATTTTCAAAAAGGGATATGAAGTGGAGTTATTTTCTCAAATAAACATATGAAATAGACTTTCTCTTAAATAAATATATGAAGTGCCCTCATTTTTACAAATAAAGACCTAAAGTAAATATTGTCTGAAATAAGAGTTTGAAGTGACCATATCAATCTCAAATAAGGACTCGATCTCACCGGTCAAAGGGTATTTTTATCTTTTACTTTTTTTTTCTTTTTTCCTTCTTTTTTTCCTTTTTTTTGTTTTTTTTCTTTTCCTTTTCCTTTTCGTTTCCTTTTCTTTTTTTTTTTCCTCTTTTCCCTCGGTCAGCCTCAGGTGGAGGCCGCCCTCGCCTAGGCTAGAGAGGATTACCCTCGCCGGCATCGGGCGAGGCCAACCCAGGCAAGGCGACCCTCGCCTGACACTGGCGAGAGTCGCCCTCACCCAACGTCAATGAGGGCAATCCTAACAACAGTGAGGCTAGGCCAGGGTGAAAGTTGCCCTCACTCAATCTGGTGAGGGTTGCCCTTGCTTGGGCCGGGCGGGCGAGGGTGACCGAGGGCAACCCTCCCCCTCGTTGAATCTGGCGAGGGTCGTCCTTGCCTCGGCTGGGTAGGCGAGGGTGACCGAAGGCAACCCTCCCCCTCGTCGGTGTCGGGCAAGGGCGAGGGTGGCCCTCGCCCGACGCCGGCGAGGGTGACCCTCACCCTCGCTAGCCTAGGCGAGCGTGGCTCTTGCCTGACGCCAACGAAGGCGGCCTCGCCTGAGGCCGGCGGAAGTCGCCGGCCAGGAGCAATGAAGGTTGGGAGGGAAGAAGAAAAAGGAAAAAGAAAAAAAAAGAAAAGAAAAGGAAAAGAAAAAGAAAGTAAAAAAATTAAAAATATATACTTATAATGTTTTGACTAAAGTACCCTTTCTCCAGCGACAGAATAGTCACCAGCCGGCCAAAGGTCTTTTTTGAGATAATTTGGCTACTTCAGACCTTATTTGAAACGATTTGGCCACTTCAGGCTCTTATTTAAGACTATGTTCATTTTAGGCCCTTATTTGAGAAAATAACTTCACTTTGCACCCCTTTTTGGAATTTTCCTTTTTATTTTCTATAATTAGGTTTGGGTTAATTAAAAAAAAAAGTACAAACTTTAGGTCAATGGACAATTCTGGCCCGAACATTATTTTGTCCCATAAAAAAATATCAACTTTAGGTCGAGGGACTTAGGTCAAGAGACAATTTTAGCCCAAACTTTTTTTTGTCTCATAAAAAGCACAAATTTTAGGTTGAGTGACAATTCTGGCCTCAACTTTTTTTTGTCCCATAAAAAAATACCAACTTTCACCATGATCCCAAATATAGCCTCCCGTTGACTTAAAACTCTTGATTATTCAACTTGACTATTCCACCTTAGTAATAAATCTACGTGACTTGCTATCTAGATTTAAAGTATTATTCATTGTCTTATTCTCTGAACCACAGTTTAAAGAATAACAGTGAAACTGTTGTCTTCTTCACTTCACTGGCAAGTCAAAAATACCTCTAAATTGAATCTCTCTAGCTAGACTTCGTCATTTTCTCGTAATCTGAAACTGTAGATCATCACCCGTCGACAGAGGCCATGGATGAGATTCGTCAGATTCACCACCGTAACTTTTTTTCTCAAATAATGGTGAATTCACACAGAAAGTCAATAGGAGGTTAAATTTGGGATCATGATGAAAGTTAATAATTTTTTATAAGACAAAAAAAATTTGTGGTCAGAATTGTCACTCAATCTAAAATTAATATTTTTTTATGGGACAAAAAAAAGTTTAGGCTATAATTGTCCATTGACCTAAAGTTGGTGTTTTTTTACCGGACAAAAAAAAGTTCAGGCCAAAATTGTCCATCAACCTAAAATTAATGCTTTTTTTTGGAATTAACCCAATTAGGTTCTTTTACCCCTTATTTGGAGAAAAAAGAGTAAAGCCCAAAATTGAGAGAATGCTACATGGGCTAATCCAAAAAAAAGGCCAGTGCTTCAGGTGGCAGCATCGAGCGAGGCCCATCAATTCAGGGATTGTATGTTTCTTAAGAACGTTTCTTTATTCTCTTCCGGGATTGATTTTAATGGACAAATTCTTTTCACTATATATTAGTTAGGACTTAGGAGTGAGTAAACTATATTTAAATCTCGATTAAATTTAGTACTCTCTATGAAATGATTGTCTTAGCTGGAAAGAACATAAAGGGCAGTTTTTCTTTTTCACTTTTTCCGGCTTTGATCCGGAGAAATAGTCGTTGTTTGGGAAATGAAGACATGATTATGGCCTTGAACTTGAGAGATCAATCTCGTGAATTGTTTGATCTGCACATGTTCACGTATGGAAGCAACCCAGGAAAAGATTCTTCACATGCTTAAAGTACTCTGATGTTGAGAAACACAGGTAAGATGGGACCTAAGACAGTGTCATTCGCATTTTCTTCTCAACAGCACAATGCATTTGAAATATTCGACTCATTTCAATTTATTCATTTGATTTGTTTTGAAGCAATCTGTGGGGTTGTATGTCTTTTTATTTAAGAGATATACATAAAACTGTCGCTTTCACGTGCATTGAATAAGGCTTCACTCACAGGATGACGGGTGTAATCCTCGAGATTACATTGAGTGAGAGACGTTGTGATTTGAATATGAGTCCCGTTGTATCAAAATCATTCACTTTAAAAGCTCAATTAATCTCTTTATGGTGCATTTTGGTCAGTGTTATGCGCTGGGATGTCATTTGATTATGGGAAGTTTAGTCTGCTTCTGCTTTCGACCAAATCATGATGGTTTTATCGACTCTTTTGTCAAATCTAATCCAGTTTGAGAAAGTTTTGGAGCTCATTTGGCGAGTAACTTCAAAAGGGATTGACCATATTACAAAAAAATCATGTTATTCTTTCATCAGACAAACATTTTCAACCCTAAAGTCGAGAAGAATATTATATATGGTCGCAAGGGTACTGGTCTATAGCTTCTTATTTAATTCACGGTCTTTTTATTGAATTAGACGTTTTCCAATGGTTTGCGTAGTTGAAGTAGTTGCTAATCTGATCTTTTTTATCCAGGACTGTCGGACATGCATATGAAACAACGCTGAGCAAAATGATTGAATGGACCTCATTCATGGTGAGCAGGATAAATCACACCCATCAGTTGAACGAGAGAAAATTCCTTTTTCTGACCATAAAACGGAGACCGCACGGTCGGCCTCGTGGGGTTCCATATAATTCAATGACCGTGATTGCATCCGATGAATGAAATAGGCAGGTGTGGCGTAGGGCTTTCATAGTCGGTTTGAAGACGGAGCAAATTGTCTCTAGCGACGGAGAACAGCTCCCTCGCTTTTTTTCAGAAAAGCAAGACACATGATTATGTTCCTAGACTTCTGAACTCCCAACACTAACTTTATTCTTTTCTAGCAAAAAAACACTAACTTTATTCTCTTTTTTTTCCTCTTTAATTGGTTCCATAATGCCTTTACTTGGCATGTGTGGAACTAATGCCCCTTCTCAAATTTTTCATCATGCTCTCTGATTTTGGCTATGGCTAAATGATGGAGCCTCCTAATTCCCTGAAACTTCAACTTTAAGGCAAATTGGGGCTGTCTATCAAGTGAGTGCACTGAGGAGAATAGTAATGAAAACAAAGGGATGAAACGTTTACTTGATGACACAGCTTTAGGGTTTGAAAACACAAATGAAAAAGAACAGTGAAAAACCAATAAGGAGAGCATGGACATTGCATAGCCTTTTGAGGCTCTTTTTACATGTTCTTTTTGTCAAGTCAAAATGCATGGCTTCCAGCATTTCCACCCAACCCTCCAACAAAGCTGGATTAGGGAGGGGTGTTGTACATCAATCATCTGTCTTGGATGACTTTCGGTCAAGCACTGAACTTGGTGGGAGTGCATTTAATATAATCATTGATTATTATGTAATCGTGCTCAGCCTTTTGTGATACGATGAACTTTTAGAAAAAACCTAAAAATTAAGGATTTTTTTTCAGATACGACAAGACTGGCAAGATAAGTGTGGCTTTTGGGACATCTCATTTAGGAACTCGGCTAGCGCGATTCGACCTTGCGATTAGGATTTCTCCTATGTAGTTTGATTTCTAGTTGTGAGTTTGTGAAAACATTAGAATTTAGAGTGCATATGACGGTTTCAAAAGCGCCTTTTGTTTCCTCGCAGAGTTCATAGTTTCATGCAAAAAAAAAAAATAGGAGTTTTTTTTTTTTTTGTGCTGGTAAATTCCAATTAGGATTACTAAGTGGAGAAAGCTCTTTTTCAGGTAAGTTATTGGTAAATTACCAGCATTATGAAGTTGCAAATTTTTTTATAGTTTGTAAATTTCCGATTTTTGTATTAACTTATTGATTTTTGTTTATATGATTTCGAATTTACTTACTCTTTTGTGATGAAATTACTAATCTAAATTACAGTGACTTACCAATTTTTATTAGATTAAATTAACAAGTAAATTTGTGTTACTAACTCTCATTTGAGTTACTTACCTCTATAATTATACTTTTGATTTTTTTTATGATCAAATTTGCCGGTCAAATTCAGCAAATAGCCTTTGCTAGCTCAGAAAATCTAGTGAAACCAATACAAGGAGTTCATGTACTACATTATTTAAATTAATTAGAAGGATTAGGACCAAATTGAATGCCTAGAATAAAAAATTCAGGACATAACATCAGTTGTTCTAAATAGCAATTGTACAAAATGAAAAAGGAATGTCATAGGGTTCGCCGATATCACAAAATTAAGCTAAAAAAAGGAAAAGTGCTCGAAGATATTTAATAATTTTCTTCTAATTAGGCTTTCTTTGACACGATCTACGCTTCTCTTATTCATAAGCCTAGGAGTACGTAATAAAGAAGGGTCACTGGCAAAGAAACCAACATCCCAAATATTACCCTGCCAAGAAAACACAAAGCACATCATTGAAAATAAAAAACTAATATAAAATTTGTGAAACCAGAATAAATTACAAATCAGACGTTCTTTAAACTATTTTGGCAACAGGGATTCCCAAATATAAAAATTATAAGAGAGAGAGAGAGAGAGAGAGAGAGAGAGAGAGAGAGAGAGAGAGAGAGAGAGAGAGAGAGAGAGAGAGAGAGAGAGAGAGAGAGAGACTTGGCTTTTTAACATACCCTGTGCTAAGAATATCTGGATGCACCCCGTATTCCCTAGCAAATACAAATGGGACAATCCCTTGTGGAAGAGCAGCCTGAGATTAGAATAGAAAATAATTAAACTTTTAATGGTTAGGAATGAGTAGGTTTTTGGGAAAAACATATTGGGTAGACTCATTTTAAAAATGACGTGGTGAATAAATTGATGAGAGTGTATTAGACACATTATGATATTGTAGGGTTCTGCAAAAGTCCTAATTTTTTTCTTGAAATACCAATGATTTGATATGATACAACGGGTAATTATGGTGATTGGTTAAAAAGAAATGCATTATCATTTTCCCATCGACATATGCATATATGTGTAGAGTTTGACCTGCACTATGGCTGCGTGAAGCCGCACTCCTCTCAACCTAACCGCGAGGGACGCAGCCGACATGACCAGAGGCCCGGAGACGAAGCGGATCGCCATTGAGATTGCCGCAATCTTGGTGCCGCAGGCGATGATCCGGGGCTGGAGGGCCATGAACAGTCCTACACACAATGCAGCAAAGTCTCCCAAATTTGAATCGACAATGCATGTTTAAGGCTCTTTTAACGTCTGCAGCACACAGAAACACGGGCAGCAGTGCACGAGAATGGGGCGACAGTCCTGTGCCTGGGGGGCGTGGGGTTATCCGATGTGACGACAAGTCGTTTTCGTTTAGTACAGGGAGAGATAGGATGTGAGTGGAGGGCGTGAAAGGTCTGCTGCTGTATCTGCATGCCATGGGTGAAAGTGCAGAGGCAAAACAAAAGCATGCAAAAAAGCAGATTCTCTGTGTTTTTTTTGGTACCTAAGCTGAACATTGCCATCCCAAGACCAGCATCTGATATGATCTTTATTGAATATTTCACCAAGCTGGGCATCCCCACATTCCATCTGGAAAAATTGGAAATAATAAAAATTTCATTTCAAACAATAATATTGTGGAGTAAAGAGGGAAAAAATCAGATTGCCTTGCAAAATTGATTGACCAAAAAATGGGATAAACTGCAAGTAGTAAATAAATTAAGTTGGTCATACTAAACATTCAATAAGAGTTTATTTCTTCATTTTATATGAAGATTTTACAAACTAACTTTTTCATACTCCCAGTGTTTTTCGTAAGTATATGGTTTCATTTATGATCAGTTGAGCCCCTAAAGTTAAGTTGGGTACTATCATTTATGGACTCTAGATCAACTCTCCAATTGTGTTTAAATTCTAGCAAAACTTAGAAGTTTATGTTATCTTATCTTTGCCACTGGAGAAAAAGATTAATGTTCCAAATTCTTATTGAAAAATGTCCATAGTCTAGACCATTTGATATGACTTTAAATGTTAATGCTTCAATGGTCTTGAAGATTTCAAGATTTTAATATTGAATACAAGTTGAATATCAAACAGAAAACGTCGATCCAAATGTAAAACTTCATCAGATGTTTTGCATTGTTAAATCAGCTTTTACACCAAAATATGAGCAAATGACTCACTTGAACGAGATGAGAGACCAGAGAAGCCCCAAAATGCTGGAGTATGTGTTTGGATTGCGACAGAGCTTCCTTCCCACAACCGTGAGGATGAGCTTCAACATGACCATCGCATTCGGCATTTCCTGTGGGGTTGCTGCTGTTTCCTCTTGCTTCTTATCAGGTGGCTCTGGCCCAGAAGTTATTGTGCATTCTCTGAAGCTTATCTCTTTTTCTGTGTCATCATGAAACCCACAAAACACACACATTTAAAGAAATTAGGGAAAAACTAACAAGCAATCAATGTGAAGTGTAATGCAAAAGATGAGTCTTAGAATTGCATAAATAGAACACATATATGTGGGGGAAGATGCTAAATTTCATCACTAATTGTCATATATCGTTCACGTTTCATGCCTCCAAATGCTAAGTCATAAGTTACAGATATCATCTGCAAACTAATTTAACTAACTATAAATGTGGGTGATGTTCATTTGTGTTATTCACCCTATCCTTGAAGTAAAGAATTTAATATCTATATGCACTCCTATATTTTTAAGCACTATCAAATCTTCTTAATTACTGAAAAAGATTACACTAGCTAGGACTTCTTTACCCAGGTCATTTAAACTTAAGCATCGAGTTTATTCTAGAATGCCCTCATAAAATTCTAGATTAAACATTGACCTGTAATCGTCTAATTACTGCAATTCAAACGAGTTTATACATCTTGCTGCGTGCTTTAAGAAAATTAACACAACCAAGTAGGCTACCTCATCATAAAAAAGAAAATATTAATGTATGACCATAAAGTATGAGCCGTTCGCCAGCCTAGTTAGGACACATAACTAACATTGGTTTGAGATCACATGCATCACACACATAAACATCGTTCCAATGTGGAAGGTTGGCGTCACCTATTGGACATAGACTATGAACTACCTAGCACGCATCTAATGTTAGGATCTACCTTACATTTTTCACTAAAAAGTCTAAAGTTTTCTCAAACCCCTCTTCTTGCATTCCCAGAAAAAAGTCACAACCATATCATCAGAAAGAAAGCAAGATCAATGATCAAACACTAAAGCAAAAAGTCAAGCCTGAAACACGCTTGGTAGACCTAGCAACATTTTCAATGGTAACATCCTCCACTTCTCATAGCAAAATAATTACAGCGAGAAAACATTGGCTCGCCATCATTTCCCTCGCATCATTACAACAGGATTTTCTTTAAAGATGAAGGCCAAAAGAGCCTTCAATGATTATGCACGTGCTCCAAGCCAATGATGGCAGCGATGGATTGAGGGCATGACTTGGTAAAATGTTGGAAAGTTTTCAAGACAGCTTTGACCGTGCTCGTTTTGCCTACCTTTTCTGGTTTTCTCTGGTTGCTGAGGGGCCACACTGTCTTATTGTGTCCCTCTCTCTCTCTCTCTCTCTCTCTCTCTCTCTCTCTCTCTCTCTCTCTCTCTCCAGGCAGTGGAAAGCAACGTGTGAAAAGATCAGAAGAAAAGTCAGGGCAAAAGAGGGGAGAAAGATTGAAATTTACTGATATATCTTCAAAAGCAAGTCGAGCTTTTCAACTACCATGTTTTCTCAAACCTTGCTTTCGTGTTTGACCGGTGATGAGCAAAGGGTACCTAGAATCCTAAGCGCCACAGAGGTCAAAGAGGCGATACTAAGGGATATAAAAATTGCTGTGCAAACATAAATTCTTAAAATCATGTCATAAATGAGTATTTGAATAAGTAAATTATATTCATATATCAAAGAAGAATGCGTAACGTCAAATTCGCACAAGTTCAAGTTTGTAAACACGTTTTAATATATATCTTACATTACTTAGGATGAGAAGATATTTATGTAAAAAGTACTTAGTGGTGAGACATCATATGTCAAAAAGAATGCAACAAAAGGAATGAGAAAATATCAAAGCATAAATTATGTTTCAGTCCCAATAACATGCACTTACTCCCTTTTATGTTCTTGTCAAAAGCAATTCTTACTCATAAATTATTGATAACCAACTTAAAAGTTGCACATTCAGTATACACATTTCGGACTACTATTTGTTAATGACCAAATAAGCAATACACGTATGCTCACAAACAATTGGTATGGTCCAAAATATTCTTCGAAGAAAAGATTATTCAATGTAATTAAATTTTCAAAATTTGATTTTTCATATAGCCAATCATAGTTTGCCCCGTAACAGACAATAGAATGGCCCCGTTCCGAATGAGAGGTGAATCTTTATATTTTTAAACAAGTTCATCGTAGCATAAAAATGGTCCGAGCAATATTTATCTATGTTAGCTACATCATAACTTAAATTTTTATTTCAATCTTTTGTGGTTGAATTTTTGAGTCTTTGGTGTGGGTGGAAAATGGAAGAGCTCCTATCTACTAGTGTAGTGACCAAGCTCAGCCAAATATTCGAAAAACCCTAGTTACCATGTCAAGCCAGACAAGAACATTAGTATCGTCCACGCTCTATGCTTTCTGGGGCCACCAGAGCATCCCTCCCTTAAAACACCCAATCAACTTCGACAGACCTGGTCTTAGTGTTGTCAGTTAATACCGTGAACAAGCAGTCGTATTCATATATCAGGTTATGGTGTTAGATTCTTCTGTCTCTGTCTTTTTCCTTGCTCTCTTTGACATCATCTGTGGACCGAGGGAACCATCTGTACATCGACAGCCTAAAAAAGCTGCATGCATGTTGAATATCTCCGTGAACACCCAACCAATAACTTCAGGTGTTCTTGCTTTGTCACAGCTTGATTTTGCCCACTCGTAGCGAATCAAGCGTGGTCATTATTAATTAATGTAGTCCTCTTTTGAGCAAGCTAGCTGTCATCTCATTTTCGTGCTACGCAACTGGAAAGGACATTACCATATACATATGGATCTCTAAACTCACATACTACGAATAGGAGAACAAGGATGATAAAGAGATCTAAAGATGGTAGATTTAGTTAGTCGCTTGAGGCAACGCGAGATTTGGCTAAGAATCGTACCTGTTATGCCAGAAAGCACTGGTGACGCCGGCTTATTTAAAACCTTCCCTGAGATCGGCGACTTGACCCACACTGGTGTATTCGCGGTTGTCACAGAGATAGTGTCCAACTCATTGAAGTTCGAGGCGCGCGGAGTCGGCTGAAGCGAGTATGCATCCGATGACCCGTACCCGGATAGCCGAGGGCTCGCGGAGTGGTACCCGAATGCTAAGTCCCCGATTCCGAATGAGATGTCGGCGCCTGAATGGTGATACTCATAGACAGGTCCAGGAGTGTTTATAGAGAAGATCTCCACGTTAGACAGATTGGATGCTCTCGGAGTGATGCCGACGGTGGAAGATAGGGCAGAGTCTGGGGCAGACGAGGTGGACCGTCGGATGCGGACTCGGATGCGCCCGTTGTTATCGACTTCGGACTCGGTGCATATTGGGTCCCGGCCATCGAGTGATATCACATCCCCGTCAAGCTCAATCTTGGTTATGGAGGCTGCAGTCGGGCCTGGAAATTGGTTTCGGATGAGTTGGGTTGCGGCTCTATATTCGAATAGGAAGAGAAGAAGAGTGTACCTGCAAAATTTACATGCAACAATGCATATCATCAGTTCATTTTATATAAGATTCACTTAAAAACTCTTGGACCAACCGAAAAACTAAAACTAGTCTATGTAAGTCAGTTACACTATAGATACCAAGTATTTAACTTACGTTATACCGACCAAATTAATGAAGGTATGCATATAGTTAGTACCAGATAATGCACTGAAGCACGACAACTTGGACCATGAGGCTCTGAGTGAAGTCTCCATACATGGCCTTCAACAGAGGTATGCCCATGACCAGAGTGTTGGGCAAAGTGGCGACCGAAAACAGGGTTATTAGCCACTCCAAGCTGCCCTTGAAGAAGGCGGTCCAACCGGAGAGCAAAGCGAGCACGAGGACCTTTGAGAGAGTGTCGGCGGCGATGAACCGGGCGTCCATTTCGTAAGGGTTGTTCTGGGATATGAAGTGGAAGGAGAGGACAGGGACAGCGAAGACCGCGACGAAGCGGTTGATGCCGGAGCACTGCGAGGGCGTGAAGATCTTCCACCACTTGACTGAGCCGTAAGCGACCAGCATGGCGAAGTAGAGAGGGACCAGGGCACACATGACCTTGTACAGGTCGTCCGACGTTATCATCCTCTCTCTCTCTCTCTCTCTCTCTCTCTCTAGCTGGTTCTAGGATTTGTCTTAGGAGAGGGATGTGATAGGTTATATAGGGAAAGCAGGGACGGAATCGCCCGCTAGTGGAACCACGCAATTTTCACTCCGACAGGTATTGCGGTTAGAGGGTAAGTGCGGTTGTTGATTAAGGAATTAACCTAAATGATGATTAAAGATTCGTTTGGGGATTTGCATGTCTTCACACGCCACGTGGAAAATAATGCCAGCCTTTAGGTCGTGCTCTATTGAGAAATCATATGGTTCTGCATTAACTTGGTTATATTCCCTAGTGGGATTTGCATTTCGTGTTTTCGATTTTTTGCACCGAAAGGGGGCCCAGCTGGAATGTTTCGTCGTAGGTTAGGTTAGTGAGAAGATAAAAAGAGATGTGCTGACCCATTGCAAGTAGGTTTTGGGCATCAGCCGCATTGAAAGACTCCATGTTGAGAACAATATTTTCTTCTCTCTTATTTTATTTTTTTTGGAATTTTAATGGTTTTTGGGCCAACGACACTCTTTGGTATCTTAATGTTTGCCTGAATTTGGAGACTGTTTGAGTACAATAAGTTGGGGCATGTTTTTAGTTACTCTAATCAATATGATTAGCTTTTTGCTCAAACATAATTTAATCCTAACGCGATAGGATTTAGTAGGGGCGAACAACACGGACTGACCAAACTGGAAACTGTCCAAACCGGATCAAACCGGTCAGTTCGGTTTCTTGTTTCATAAAATAGGAACCGGTGAATTTTAGTTTGGTTCCCAGTTTCAGGGGAAATCGGACCACCTTGACTGCCTAGACTAGATTGTGAATGTATATGCAAGCTGATATTTTATGTAAATCGATATTTCCTCTGGGTTCCGTCAACGCCAAAAAAGATGACCCTTAGAACAATCACCCTCCCATCTCATACTCTTTCCCAAGTATATTCGATTCCTCTAGCCAGTAAAAGACCAGCCCATGTAGCAGGATCATTATGAGCAGAGAGCTCACGTTCTTCATCGCGTACAGAGCTCCCCTGAAGTCGTTGAGCATTGATTCGAAAGCGCTGCCCATCTCCTCGAATCTCAGCGAGAGTGGCCTCAACTTCATCTCCATGAGTGCCCTGTTCTCCCCAATAACCCGTTTCGAATCAGAACACATGCAAAAAACAGAGAGAAAAAACTGACTCGGTGTGTGTTCCACCGGTTCCGCTCCCCGTCCGATCTAGTTCCGGTTCCTGGGTGGGAGAGAGATTAATAATGAAATCATTAACGAAAGAAGAAACGTAGGCGTGCTTGCCATGTACTCTTAAGCCCCACGACAAGCGGGGCAGCCAGTTTATGGAAAAAGTACCGATGAGAGGGAGAGAGAGATTAAGAGTCCAAGACCGTGTTCGAGATGTTCCATTTTAGGCCGGCACTGCATGTCGTATTTGCTTGTTGGTTAGAAAATTGACAGTGAAACGACATGTCGCTCTGCAGTGGAGCCCTAGTTCCCAGTGAGATTGGGGCAGCGCATGCCCCAGCCTGCACCGGCCCATTTTCGGACCATCACTTTTTGTCTGGCTCCTGTCCCATAGCCATTTCTCATTTGCATGCCCTCATCACCATTCCCATTCTCAGAATATTTTCAACATCAAATTACTGTCTTTATCTCACCGCTCATATTTTTAAAACATTTGACATTAATCTCACAAAAATTTACATGGTATCAAAGTAGAAGAGCCAGAGTACAAATATTTCCAAACCCCTCATTTTTCACGCTTAATCTCAAGCCAAAGTCCAACATTACGTGTGAGGAGATGTGTTAGAATAATTAAGTATTGAATCACGCCTCATTTAATAGTTTAAGCTTTCGGAACAGTTGGGCAGCAGTCTTATAGAATTTTATGAAAGTTTAATAATACCTAGTTGGAGTCATTAGATCATTTCAGCTAATCGGGTCAATTACAGCCTACTGTGGGATTTTGCATGATTTTAGCCATTACGATGATATTTGGTTCGTGGACATGGTTACCTCGAAGTGTATCTCCTACTAGGGAGCCGACGGTACAAAGAAAACCATCGACATACTCACCTCCCTAATGCATAAGAGAGTACTAATCAACCTTATCAGGGTAAACCGGATTCATGAAGAACTACTTTAACGGGGGACTTTGTGAAAATGGTCAGTATTTCTTGATATCCAAGTTTCGATTGCTTTACCAACGCCACGGCTTTAGGACTTTATCCAGGGGCTTTGAAGGCTCACGATGGGAAAGTAGCTGACTTCACCTCATCATCACTCGCAGCCTGAAATGAGAGCTTGGTTCATCTCAGTGGCGATGGTGGTCTGCAACGTTTATACCCCAACCTCTGACGCCTTCAGTAGACCAGCAAACACGCCATGGGAGTGGTCCATAAAGCTTTCCCATCATCCGTCCTTCATCCTCCACCCACCCACTGCCCAACCCTTATCGTCTTAGTCTCAACACCCTCGTTGCTCTCTCTGCTTTGTATGGCTCTGTGATGGAAGAAGACGGTACATTTCATCCCACGCCTCGTCGATCTGCAGCAAGAGCTCCTGCTTCTTGCCCCCCAGGATCAGGAACCATGATGGGCTCATTAGCGGGTAAAGTTTGGTGGTCAATGACAGGGTTTCATCCATGAGACACTGTGAAGACGGGTATTACCCAAAAAGAGAACGGTAATGGCTTTGAGTAGAAACAGAAGGAATTTCGTATCCAGTGAATGGTTACGAAAGCCTAGACATTTTGCATTTGCGCCAATTTAGTCCTAAATCTTTTTTTGATATCAATTCAGTCCTAAACATTTTGCATTTGTGCCAATTTAGTCCTAAACATTTTTTTGGTGCTAATTTAGTCCTAAACCTTTTAAATTGATGCCAATTCAATCCTAAACCTTTTGTTTTTGTGCAAATTTAATCCTTCCAGTCAATTTTGATTGGACTTTGCCGACGTGGATGCTTGTTGGCCAACGACGACGTGGACAACTTAAATAATATTTTAATATTTTTTGAATTTTTATTTTTTTTCCTTTTTTTTTTTTGGTTTCTTCTTCCTCTAGCCGGTCGTCGGTCCGGCGATCGGCTAGAGGCCAGCGAGCTTGACCTCGCCGACCACTGGCAAGGGCGGCCTCACCAGATCCAGTGAGGTCGGGCCTCCCCCGACCATGGTGAGGCTCGAGCCCTCGCCGAAGGCTGCGGCTCGCCGTCGCTGCGGTTTCTAGCTTGGGCTCGAGTCTCGCCATGGTCGAGCCTCACCCGACCATGGCGAGGCTCACCCTCGCCGCAGCTTCTGGTAAGGGCTCGAGCCTCGTCATGGTCAGGCGAGACCTGACCTCACCAAATCTGGCGAGTTCGAGCTTCGCCATGATTGGGGGAGGCTCGACCTCGTGCGGCGAGGGCAAGCCTCGCCATGGTCGAGTGAGGCCCGACCTCGTCAGATCTAGTGAGGTTGAGCGAGGCGAGGCTGCCCTCACCAGTGGCTGGCGAGGTCAAGCTTGCCGGCCTTTGGCCTCTAGTCGGTCGCCAGACTGGCGACCGGCCAGAGGAAGGAGAAACAAAAAAAAAAAGTGGAAAAAAAGGAAAAAAAAATAAAATTTTAAAAAATATATTAAAATATTATTTAAGTTGTCCACGTCAGCGTCACGTCGATGCCGGTGACCAGTTGCAGGCCGACAGGCGTCCACGTCAGCAAATTCCGGTAAAAATTAATTGGAAGGATAAAATTGGCACAAAAACAAAAGGTTTAGAACTGAATTGGCATCAATTTAAAAGGTTTATGACTGAATTGATACAAAAAAAATGTTTAGGACTAAATTGACACAAATGCAAAATGTTTAGGATTGAATTGACACTAAAAAAAAGTTTATGACTAAATTGGCACTAATACAAAAGGTTTATGAATTTTATGGCACTTCTCCCCAATAAAAATAGAAGGAGATTTCGCTCTTTGTTTTAGCTAGACGTTTGATGATAATGGCATGGCATGGACTTGCCAATTACTACATTTGGTCGTGGCCAATCTCATCTCTTGTCAATGCTCCATACAGCGACTTAATACGAAGACGGAAGAGACGAAGAAAAGAAAATATGAAGAAAGGTTTTACGTGGTTCAGATGACCAAGAAAAAAAGTTTCTTGGAAACCTACATCCAAAGTAGAAATCTCCAATATTTCTCAGCTTCTCGGGGAGATTCATTCTCCTAAAATAAATAAGAGTACAACATAGTTGCTAATCATAAACTACGGTTTTTATGGTAAATATAGCCAGTACACATTAGACCTTGATTCTCATTCTTATCATGACTTGGCAAGTTTATCTCGCCAGCGCTCTCGCACATTCAATTCTCCCTCGCGGTGCAAGGCAGCTAATTTTACAGTAATCCCCTTTGTTTCGAGGGTTTCCAAAGTGCTTCGTTTCTTCAGCTAAGTTGACCTCTTCCCTCCTTTTCTTTGTTTCTGTATTTGGTCCGATGTTATCTGCTGGACGCGCAGAAGGTGGAGGGAGTTCTGGACGAAGCAGAAAGCGTTACGAAAGAAACTTGTAGCAAGTCTTTTGGTTTCTTGTTGCACGAGATGAGATCATGGATGTTCAAACAAAGCCCACTTTGAAGTGAGTGTCCAAACCAGGACAAATTTAGAAAGCACCTTTTTGCCAGCTCTTGTCTGGTCGGTGCATAGGACATGACGCTCAATTGTTCTTATCATTCTCCCGACTCTTTTTAACTTGTTTCAGATTCATTTATATATTTATTCAAAATGGGTTTTAGATAGAGGAATTAATATGTATGAAAAAATCACAGTAAATTCGATAAACTAGCGATGCGAAATAGTTTTCACACCCGTGTTTATTCGTTTGTTTATTTATTTTTTTAGATTTTGTTACGACAATCTTAGTGTTGTTGTTCTTTGACAGCTTGTGCACTCTTGGTAGGCAGGTAATCCCATAACTTTTCAATATAGTTTCTACTTTGGCCAAAAATTTTATTTTTTTTGGGTATGTCGAAGGTCGGGCACAAACTTTCCTACTTCCTCGCCCGTGGACAATGGTTCATGTCGATATCAAAGGACATCAAATTGGAGATTATTTCAGCCTGGAGATTGTGACATGAATTTGTGAACACATATGTCTAGCTACAACATTAGTCCACCCCCTGGAAAAACTTAAATTCGCTTGCTAATCAGTAAGCACAAAGAGCGAATAGAGTGAAGCGATTTGAAGATAATTAAATTGGAATTAATTAGACAACTAAAAAAAATGTGTCATGCCCAGTTGGATCTTCTCCCACCTCATGGGGCACGAATAATTACTCAAACCTTTCCTTAAAATGATCACTAGCACTTGGCTTTTGCTCCGAACTCTATGAAGTTCCTTTCGATTCGAAATGCACAATCATCTATAAAATTTGAAAATTCTGAACCTCGAGATCAAGCATTTGCTACCATTCGTAGCTAAACTTTTTAGAAATGCGAGTTCTTCCTAAATTAATTCACTAAGAGAGAATTTAGTATCTACTCAGGATCCAATAATTTCTCGCACATTTACAGCTTTTGCTGATGCAGATCGCATAATGGTGACTCTAGAGATTGGTTGGCTGAAATTAGTTTTAACTATTTATAGAGTGAGCATAATTTTGCAAAAAGGAAGAAAAAGCCTCCACTCGTTCAATTATAAAGAGACTGTGCGCTGGCACGCCTTTTTGCCAAAACCAGCAATTCCTACTTATGATCTTCACGGTGGCCTTTCTTTTAGTTCACGATGAAGAATTAATTTAGGCGTGTGACATCAACAAAATTTAATTTCAACCATCAATACATTAATAGTAAGTTCTCGACCATATCCTTTTTCGCATAAATTAATGGTCTAAATCAATTAGGGACGAAACGGAAAGATGAAGGGGATTTTCTGATTTTCCTTTCTTCCCCAATCAGAACGCGCGACATCTTCGATGGCCGGAGCCAAAGGAGAATATAAAGGGAGTACAAAACTACGAGCGAAATGCATATATGTACATTTTTTTTTGAGAAAATACTACAAAAAGCCCTAAACTATGCCACTTATGATAAATTTATCCTAAACTTTTTTTTGTGACACGAAAAATCTCAAACTATGCCACTTGTGACAAATTTATCCTAAACTTTTTTTGTGACACGAAAAACCCCAAACTATGCCACTTGTGACATATTTACCTCACAATACTTTGGTCCATGAGAATTTTCTTTTTTTCCTTTTTCTGTTTTTTTTTCTTTTTTTCTCTCTTAGCCATGGTGGAGGGAAGCCGACAAGGACTGTCTTTGCCAAATCCGACATCGGGCAACCCTCGCTGGCGTTGGGCGAGAGTCACCCTCGTCGGCATTGGGCGAGAGTCACCCTTGCCTAGGCAAGCGAGGGCAGCGTCACCCTCGCCAGATCCGGCGTTAAGCGAGGGCAGCCCTCGCCAACGCCTAGGCGGGCTTGTCGAAATTGGAAGGACAACAGCTAGCAATATCTTCGAGTCAGGTTTTACTCCGAAAGCTGTCCATCCGCCGAGTCCATCGTCCACGCCGTCGTCAAAGAGGCGGTCCTCTCGGTCCCTCGGAGCGCCGCTGTCTTACTGCGGATCCATTTCCACGACTGCTTCGTTGAGGTAGATGATTTTCTTTTGCGCTCCCCCGAATAGACATTAGTCTCTTTAAAATCAATCCGTCTTTGTGCACGACACTTTCTTGAATTATTAAAATGCGAGAAAATTACGGTTTAGGTATCTGTCCAAATATTAATCTCTTATGGTTGTTATTGTGGTCGTGAGCTATTTTAGCCTATTTGTTAGTTTTTTTTTATTGTAAAGATTTCTTCCTAGTATAGAATCATTCCTATTGTATATCTCCTAATTAGGGTTATCATATATCCCTATATATATAACAGGTTTGAGCATTATAAATGTACAGAAAACATATTCATTGAATATAAAAGGAGAGTCTTTTTCTACGGTTATTGCTTGAAAGAGTTCATATTTCATAGTTTAATGAAAAAAGAAAAACAAAAATGCGTTCGAATGTTTGCTTTGGTAGACTAGTCTCACTAAAATGTCAAAAAATAGTAGCACAAGTTTTGAAATTGTGCAGGTGTCGATGATCATGATTAGGCCAAAAAACATCGTACTAATGACAAGCCCAGTCAGGGATTTTTTCACACGGAGGGTGTTGTTATAGTAGTCGTGCGATTGATGATGTTGCATCTTATATATGAAAATGTTGTTGCAGAATAATCTAGTAAGTTACCCACTTTAGTGGCTTCGGTGCATGATTTTGGGGGATTGGTGTTCACTTTGTGATGTACAAGGAGACAACATCATGGTCTACTGAATAATTAAAAGGGTCGGCACCGGAATTTCGTGGGACGATCTTCATTATCTCTGCTTGAGAACAGCAAATGATAAGAAGGGACTAAATTCACCTTTAAAATCTCTTTTCCGTAATTGATTAATCTGTGCTGTTTCTTCTCCACAAACCGACAGGCAGTAATTTGTGTTGTAGTGGTAATTAGTTTACACTAATTGTTAAGGAGATTCTGATGACGTATACATGTCAACAGGGATGCGACGGGTCGATCCTGATCAACAATGGAAATACCAGCGAGCAGCGCGCAGTGGCGCATGCGGGCGTGGTAGGCTTTGAGATAATCAAAGCAGCCAAAGCTCGCTTGGAAAGCACTTGTCCCGGGATCGTCTCTTGCTCCGATATCGTGGCTATGGCTGCTAGAGATGCTCTGTTTACTTGGTACTTCTTTCCCCATCTTATATACTTGCTTGAATAGATTTTGCTATCCAAATACAATTCGACAGCTCTTTCCTGTAGAAGGAAAAGATTAAGGGAGAGGTGTTAATTTCATTGCGCTGGTGAGTCGAAGTTGTGTTGGCTTCATATCATGCAGAGCAATGGCCTGTTCTGTGAGGTGCAGACCGGGAGAAGAGATGGCCGTGTCTTAAACTTGACGCTGGCTGCGGATATGCCGGATGTGAACAACTCGATTCATATGCTCAAGTCCAAGTTTTAGACAGAAGGGGCTTAAAGATAAAGACCTTGTTCTTCTCTCCGGTACGCCACTCTTTACTAATTGGCAGATGTGGTTTATTAGCACGGCGGCGTTGACGGGATGTACTAGTTGTCTATGCAAGAGTTATAATCTACCGTTGGCTTATTCAGATGATACCTCGATATAGTCTGAAGTCTAACAATTAGTAACGTGAACATGTCAAGATGAAGAAGTTCCTCAAATATATCTCTTTTTTCATCATTTCATGTTCTAGAGCAGGAATTTCCTTCTGAAACAACTACTTTCGGCTTTTCATTTCTAGCTGCGCATACCATTGGAACGACCGCATGCTTCTTCGTGACCATGCGACTCTACCAATCCAATTCCACAGGCGGGTCGGACCCCGCGATCAACCCTCAGTTCCTTCTGGTTCTCAAGTCCAAATACCCCCCCGGTGGGGACATCACCGTGAGGTTGGCTCTGGACGCCATCACCGAGTTCATGTTCGATGACCAGATACTTCACAACATCAAGCGCGGGTTTGCCGTGATATCTTCAGACGCGAGGCTCTATGACAATAGACACACCAGGCAGATAGTCGATCTGTATACCCAGAACAAATCTTCTAATAAGCATGAGAAACCACCGTCCTTTATGGAGGATTTCGCGGTGTCAATGGTGAAGATGGGTCAGATTGGCGTAAAGACGGGTTCGCAAGGAGAGATTAGGAGGGTTTGCAGCTCTTTCAACTAATTGGTTGTGCTGAATTATGTTACTAATACAGTGATGAGATAGAGCGAGTACTTGTAGACATGGTTACGGACATTGGGTAGTAGTTAATTGAGGGAGATAGATTATACCTGTCTTTAGTTTGCTTGACATGCATAGGGCAGACAAGCAATACATAATATATGATGTAATGCACGACCAAAATTATATAATTGGCCTATCAATAGCGTATTAATTGGCAATATGCAATGATGAATTTCGCAAATTTCTACGAAAGCTAATGAGCTAGGTAAACCTCAGATGATTTCGTTATCTAATAGTAGGATCAATGAAGTCGCCAATGTATTTCATCAAACATATAAGCTTGGAGTTGCAATTTGCGTTACTTAATGATCAAACAAAGGAACAACGGCAAATCATCACCACTTGAGTAATCTTTTTAGGGACGCGACTCACGTGAATCGGCCAGATCATTACAAAATATGATGTGGTAATTTGCCAAAGTTAGACTGTCCAATTAAGTCTCGGTTGTAGATATCAGGCGACCATTGTGTGAACTCCATTACAATGGGAAAATTACATGTCTCGGTTAATGTGCTTCTCTTGTAACGTGGCCTTGTCATAAAAAGTGTGGTGCTTGTCGGGTTTGGCTTGTACCTATCATCGGTGAACGGAGGGACGGGCGGTGACCTCCGCCCTTCGAGGCCCCCATATTCTCTTTGAATAATTCAAAATTTCGAAGAAAAAACATTTACATATAATTGAAAAGTTGGTCAGAAGATTTCTCTCACCTTCTAAAATCTATTTTTTTTTCCATCTTTTGTTATTGGTATGTAAATTAGTGATATATCAAAAGGTTAATATCACGATAAATCCTAAATTGGTATACATATAACTAATTTATCCGAAACTATTTTTTTGTCATAAAAAACTTTAAACTAGTACACATGTGATCAATATACTTTTCGTTAATTATTATTAAATTTTACCTTCAAATTGCTGTGCTGTATAACACGTGACAGTTGATGAATATACTAGTTTGGGATTTTACTCTTCATTTGTTATAAGTGTATTGGTTTGTAATTTTTAGAGTGTTAATTCACTTTAACGGAAATTAACAAAAGGCAAAATTTGTTATAAGTGTATCGGTTTGAGATTTTGGATGGTCAAAAAATTAATTTAGATAAATTTGTCATATATGTTTCAATTTAAAGTTTTTTGTAATTAAAATATTAATTATCAACTTGAGATTTTTGTCATATCAAACCTATATCAATTTTGTCAAATTATTCTCAATGACAGACCCACCAATTATTCTAGAATGCTTTCCTTCAGGAGTCTCTTTCTCTCCTCTTTGCGGATGTATGGATCAACTTTAGTTCAAAGATTCTGACATAACCTTCAAAAAATGATTGCTTCCCACTTCTAATTCAATCAAATCAAGGAAGTATCAAATTGAAAAGAAATGCTATGAGCCTATGACTACGCGGAGATATTAATTATAAGTGGCCGGCTACTGGAATTAGGTCCCAAATTGGTTTTTTTGACACTTGGAATCTCTTTATCAGGTCGAAGAATTTTTTAAAAAAATCTTCGATCATCAATTAGTTCCCACTCACATCCCATCACATGGAATAAGACTTTCGATTGATTTGATCTCTGTCAGGTGGAATCCATCAAGAGCATGGGATGATCTTTTCAAATCAAATGCCGTACCGCTTACACAGAGATCAACTCAACGATGCTTGTCGAATTTGCTTAATGTGCATTTAATTAAACCTGACCACGGGCCGATTTTAATCCCGAGCCGGCCTGGTTAAATCCGGGCTCAGCCCATTGATCGGGTTTGCGGTTTGGAACCGAAACTGGCTCGTGGCCTACAAGCCCGATTCCAAATTATTTAAAAAAATAAAAATGATTTTTTTAAAAAAATAATAATTAAATTTTAAAAAAATTCATTATTTAATTATTTTTATAAAACAATTTGAACTATAATTGCCATGCATTGTAAGTACATCGATCTCTAATTATAATACTTGGCTTGAATGTATTGAATTATAATTACAAGACTTAGCTTGGGTTTTATACACAATGATTCTAATGTATCTTCGTTCTCATTCGATGTAGGATTCTCGGCTTGCCTTGAATACCATCAATGTAAGACTCTTGATTTGTCTTCATGCAAATGCCAAGAGTCCCACATCAAATGTGAATGAAAAAACCATCAAATGGATTGTGTATAAAACCCAAGCCAAATCATAAGCATGTGAAGTTGTATATCTTTTGTGGCTACAATCATTTGCTAGTTAAGAGTAAAGGGTTCCACTGGACCGCCTAGAATAGGACCAGATCAATGGTCTGGTTCCTAGTTCTATGATTTGCTGGTCCGGTTTCTAGTTCTAAAATTGAGAGACTGGTCTTACCGGTTCAAATTCCCGGTTTCGAGCGGAAACGGATTGAACTGGGAATCGATCACCACTACAATTTGCATTTTGATTACAATTTATATTTCATAATTCATTATTTCATAATTTTTTATTTCATAATTTATTTTTTTAATTTTTAAATTACAAATTGGAATTGGTCGGTTCAAAACTGGAACCGGCCGGTTGCAATTCACACATGGCCACAAACTAGAACCGGCCGATTTCGAAACATGGCCATGTCTATATCTAATCCAAAGATCTTAAAATAGGTTATGCGTGTTGATTTAGTTTAAGGTCGGAACATGGAACTTCAGTCCAGTCATGTCTTTGCCTCTCTTGTCAACCAGGTTCCTTTTGTCCCTTTATCTGGCTTTCTTTGATTATGCTATGCCCTTTCGGGGTTCCGACAATGCTGTCTCGATCGAATTTGTTGCCTGGAAACACGAATCCTAGAATGTTCAATTTTTGGAATAAAGAACAACGAGTTTAAAACTTTTCAGGATTGACTTAACGATAAACGGTGAAAATGTACATAGGGACCAGGCCACACACAAAAGCTCGATCCTCATATTTGGTAAACTGTGTGAGTTTTGAATTGTGTTTTATTTGATTTATGTGAGTAAAATATCATATATATAATATTTATATATATTATATATATTAGCCTCAAGTTTCCTTACTTAAAATGAGCTTCTTAATATTAAAAACATTGAGGGATTGGAGATCCGACCCCTGAGAATCCTTAGAAATATCCCTTAATATGAAAAGGAAAGAACAAGCTCGTAACTTAGAAAAGAACCGGCGTAAGTTCCTTCCATGATCTTTGATGCTAGAGCGAACGCATCACTGGCAATGATTGATGCTATACCACACTATAAGACTTCTTTATTGAATGATATGGCAGCCATTTATTCAATCATCTCAACTAGTGGATAAAGGTACTTTTGGTCCCTAAACTTTGGTCAATGTTCAGTCTACTTAGCCGAATACTAAGTCTTATATTTGCGTTTTTTTTTTTGTTTGATTTGATCCTTGAACCATATCTGTCTTTATTCAAGTTTATCATTCTTGTAGATGCCACAATCGCCTCTAACCATGGGCAAAGAGAGAGGCACAAAGCTCACCCTCACCATAGATTCGGTGACAATTGCGGCAAGAGTCACAACTCAAGCCATTGTAATGGGTGAATGGCTAGAGCATGACGTCAAGCAATGGGAGAGAACCGATGGAGTCATTGGCGGACCTAAAGGGGGGTTGTTGGTGGCCCCTGCCCCCTAGGTTCCCATATTTCGCTCAAAATATGGGGGATTTATCCCTAACGTGAAATTCTTGATTCGCCATTGGCTGGAGTGCCAATGGTACTTGTGAAGCGTGATTATTTAAAGACTTACGAAACATCTTACAAGTATCATGAAACGAGTAATTAACTTCAGGCCTTTAATTTATGTAGATGGTTCTCATCCAAAATAATTTGCACACAGTTATGGGACTTACACAAGAACCTCTCTCTCCGATTTACCTTTTTGATCTTCTTTTTTTCTCAAATTAACTTTTTTTTGGATCTTGTAAATATTTATTCTCTCGTGCCTTTTTTTAAAGTTTTGAATAGCCATGTAGAAGGTTAACGTGGTGTAATGTTCTTATCTTACCTCGGGGTTATTAATTTGACATTACAGGTTTGTCGCCGTCCCGTTTCTTTGATCTGATTATTAAACACATGCGAAAACTTGTATAAACAAATTCCCAAACATAATAATAAGTGGAAATCAGGAAAAAAAAAATAGGCAAGACACATTATTGCCATTTTACTTAAACATAATTTACAAGCCCTTTTTCCATGGGCTGTCCACGCATAAATCATATCACAAGCGAATACCGAGGTTAATCCTAGCTCCTCTATGTCATCCTCTATCTTATGGACTTGAAGAGGAAAACAATGGGGAATGAGTTGGGGAAACTCATTGAGTAAATTCACTAATACTAGTGTAGGATGATGCCTTGCCGTTGTACTAATGCATACAAATATTTTTCCCGTCTTATGTAGATGGCAAATCAATAACAAAGACTTTGACCTTGCCCTTGCTATGTTCACATGGAAACTCACATTTATTCGGTCACATAAATTCGGCTTATCAATCACACATATATAATTCATTTATTACATACCGATACACATATAGAATTCATTTATTGTTATCCTAGCTCAACCAGGGCATCTCAACTCAACCGAGGCATCCAGCTTCATGTTAAGCATCCCAGCTCAACTAGGGCATCCGAACTCAACTAGGGCATCCCGGTACTAGTTTACTGAGGCATCGGGCTCAACTCAGGCATCATAGCTCAACTAGGGCATCTCGATGCTAGTTTACTGAGGCATCGCCGCCAATGCTATGTGACAACGGTCTTTTTCTTTTATTTAGTGATCATACATCATGGGTCACACAAGCTGGTTTATTATCTTGATTTTGTTAGTCCCTGCAACCAAGCCTAAAGGCATGCTGTGCTTATGTAATCATGATCTCTAGAACATTTGCCTAACATGTGGGTCGTGGTCGAGGGCACATGGTTCGGTCCACCATGCTGAGCGCCGGCTCGAAGCCGAATCTACACACCTCAATGTAAACCCGTACTAAGCCAAACTTATCCCATGATGCCACAACATGAGTACAAGACCATACGACACCCCATTTCGTGACCTATACGTGCCTTGACTTACAATCATGAAGCAAAACAACAAGCACTCATGCAAATATCGAGTATCACAGACACGATCACTACTCAAGCCAAACTCGCAACACCACGTTCTATCCTTTTATAAATCAACAAGCATGGATGAGAATATCAAGCATGGTAACAAGCGATGCGTACAACATCGAGACAAACAACAATACGCAAGTCCCAACAAAGGCACGGGTGAGAACTCAAGCCAATAACGCATCATAACTTCCTATCCTGAGATTAGGAAATCCATTTATATGACGCGTTCTAACCACGTAACACACCGCCCTATCCAAGTGTTAGGGAATTCACTCACCTATAATCACAAGAAAACGTCTACGGCAGTCAGTGGCGATAAATGGCGAGAGAGAGAGAGAGAGAGAAGTGTTTGGCGTGAGAGTGAGAGATGAGAGAGAGGCGAGGAAGTAGTGTGTGGTAACTAAGGGGGGAAACTAAGCCTATTTATAGGCAAGCCAACTTTTTCCCTAAGCTTAATCATGACGAAAAGACAAATAACATAATGAAATAACCTCTAAAGTTAAGTGCTATCATGACTATGATATAGAAAATCGTGATCATTAATAACATTAATGGAGGAGAGCCAAATCACATTAATGAAATAGCCCCTAAAGTCAAGTGTCATCATGACTATGATCTAGAAAAGCTTGATCATTAATGACATTAATGGATGAGAGCCAAATGAAATTAATAAAATAGCCCCTAAAGTCAAGTGCCATCATGACTATGATCTAGAAAATCTTGATTGTTTCATTAATGACATTAATGAAACAATCTAGCAAATCTTAACAATTAATAGCTCTCTCTCTCTCTCTCTCTCTCTCTCTCTCAACTCCTTCCCGGTTTTCCCCTTCTTGGCCGACTTCCTCATTTGTTTTTAGCTCATTGTTTGTGAGAATGAGTCACCATGCTCCAATAATGAGGGAGGACAATTCAACTATTGAGCAATTATGGAGGGGGACACCTAAACATGACTCAATAATGGTGGCTTCAACAAGAAGAATTGGCCCTCGACTTGGTCAATTTCGTTTTCGTATCTCCCCCCTTCGTGTGACCTCCAATCAAAGCTTAACATAACTCATTTAAATGCTCATAATGAACACATTAAATCACCAGAAGACATCAAGTCGAGATTCCAATGTTCTCATATAGAAAATGATGAATATTTGAAATTTAACAAAATCAGTAGTTTTTTCACTGTACTAGAAATTGAGTTTAAAGACATAGTAAATAAACTTGGAAAATTCCCAAATTTGAATATGTCATAAACAAGACCTTAACAAACATTTTCCATGAGAACATAAAATCTGAATCTTTTTATAAACACAGATTTAGTAGCTCAAAGACAGACTAAAATCAATTTTTCAGAACAGAATCTTTGCTTCTCAAAGTAAGCTCTTTTTAGAATCCAAATCATCTTCAAAAATTTTCAAATTTATATATGTTATAGAAAATGAAGTTCTCAACAAATTTTTTGAAGGAAGTTTGTTCAAAATTGGCCAAGAAAAGTTTATAGAAAATCAAAAAAATGTGAACATCACAGAAATACCGATTATGGACTGTTTTATATGGTCCGAAATTAGGCTATCGTACTACTCATATCAAGTCCAAAATTTTTTTAAATTAAAGTATGCAAAACTTTAAGATGTTCTCCTTACCAAAAAAAAAAAAAAACTTCAAGATGTTCTTTACCAAAAAAAAAAAAACTTCAAGATGTTTGGAAAAACTTTTAAGAAGAAAATGTTTAGAAATTCAGATCACAAAAATCTCCACAAAAATAACAAAACGATAGGGGTACAGAGGATCCGAATTTGGATTTTCCAGAATAAGAGTAAAATTGGCTCCGATTGGAGAACCAACAAATGTATATCATAGTCATTTCTCAAGGACTGAAATTGAGGATGTTACATGTGGTATTGAACAACAGTTTGATGCCATGACATAATTTATATAACTTCTCTTGTGGAAGGACTACAATAGAGAAAAAAAAGACATATCATTTAGAATTGCACTAAAAAAATAGTTCAGACAACATTGGACACTTGACAAAAGTTTAGGGACACCTAGTGCCATGATCTCAATTTTAAGACTCAGTTGAATTCGTTATGTATCTCATCTATTGAGAAGATAAAACCTTCCATCAAACTTCATAGACTAAATGATATGCACAATTGTATTTTGTGATGGGGCTTTGCCATTATTTAATATGTTTGGAAGACTCGTGGAACACGACATTATTTATAGGACATTATATATTATTATTTAATATGTTTATACGACATTATTTAATATGTTTCTTCCTCGGTTACCAAAAAAATAAAAGACATTATATATAGGACATTATATATTATTTTAAGTAGTGGTTGTAAAGGTTTTCTCTCTTTACCCAGCTCCTAACTAAAGTCTAAAATATGTAATTAGTAAACTTCACCATCAACCATCATCCATCATCCATCATCATACAATCAACTACGTATGTTTTTATGTTATTAGGTATTTTAAAATGATTAAAGTGTCACACCTCCCTGACAAGGCTGATGTTGAGGTCCTGAGTGTGTGGAAAAAGTATATGCCACTAATTTAATTGATGGAAAAGTACATTAGCATGAGCAATACCGCAAGGATTAAGATTGGCTTACAAAATACCATGTAAAAAATAGCCTAGTTTTTTTTAAAACAAAAATCCTAACTTTAGGTCTAATTTTAATTCTACGGCGAACTTTTTTTTGTCTAGGAAAAAATCTTCAACTTCCACCTTAATATCGGATCTACTCACACATCCAAAAATCGCCACTGATTTTTTCAAGATAATCAAAATTAGAATCGGTTAGAGTTTCATTATTAGAATCTGCGTTTTCATCAATACCCTTACATTCGTAAAAAGTAAGATTACTGGTATGTATATTTAGATAGATTTACAAAATTTAAAATGTCAAACTATAATTGGTATTTCCAAAAGAGCGCTAACGAGAACTAGTGCTAAAGACAACCAATAGTACCTATGTTCGATAAATAATATTTGATGCTGTGGGGGCAAACCTGTGGTGACTTTTGATGAATGTGAGTGGGAGTATTGGCAGGACATTCGTCATAGAAATTAGGGGGCTTCTTGACTGCAGGAATTGCACTTCTATTTCGCTTGTTCTTATGGGGAAAAGCTACTTTTGTGGGGGAAATGTCCATCTATGGTGTCATGTCTCTAATGCAGTCATTAAATTAATCAATGATGGAAGACGCCTTTTGAGAAACATTTCTTATCTTACACAATCAGCAGATGGCACAAAGGTCCATAATGTGATTCCTCCAATGCAATTTTGATTTATTTATTAAAGATAATGTTGAGGTGCACGTTTGAGGCTACTAGATGAAAGAAATCCTATAATGGATATGTGGCGTAAAATGGAGTAGTTAATATATATTAGTTGATTCGTAATTTATTGTCTTAGGTTTTTGAATGCATGTGGATTCAACCGGATATATTGATGGATTTAGACTTCGGCTCCCACGGTGATCACTCTGAGTGAAGGTATTGGGTTTTTGTCTCATGACCTTATAAATGATATTGTAGCTAACTGTTGACTGGTGGTCTATTCAAATTAAATATCAACGTTTCATGAAATATCTACATAAGGAATTTCAAATGTGACTCCTTATTCAACGTAGTGGATTGTGTCCACATAGCTTCTTGTGAAGCTCGGCTGGGCCGAGGCGATTGAGGTAGAGTCTGAATGGCAAAAGTTGTTCACATCACCATGTACCAAACTTGGCCAGTCGACGGAAATTCAAGTTGCGAGAGAGAGATTTTTTCTTCAAAATTGGAAGGGTATCTTTTTGGGAAGGTTATGTCAAATAGAATGATGTGGCTGAATCGGGTCCATTGAGTTGATTGCAAATATATCAACTATCTAATTTAAAATGCAAATTTATTCTTGAACTTCAGGGATCCATATCCTATTATCTGAGTGTGAATTTTAATGACCTTTTGTACTCTTAAATTCTTAACCCCACACTTCAAATTTCACATGGAGTGAAAAGTAATAGTCGAAATATTCATAAATAGTGGTGCACTACCAAATGCTACCTTTTTAAGTATTATATTGAGAGTTTGGCTCATTTGGATTAGATTGGATAGTGAATTTAGCTAAATACCTAGAGGATCTCCGTCCGAGCGGCAAAAAGAAAAACGTATGAAACTAATTTTTTTTTTTTTTTTGCAGTAGTAAACCCACTCCGCACTGGTAGATCACGAAAATGACCAACATATATACAGAACGTTCCACTTAGAAAGTGTGATCTTTGTCACCCATGCAACAAAGTGTATCAACTTTTCCACAGCAGACACCGGCTTAAGTAGAAAACTTACCAAATTTTCATTGGAAAAGTGAAAAGGATCCTCCACTAGGGTTTGTCTGCTCTTCATTGCAATTTGTTTGGCCGTAGAATAATGCTAGAATTTTTAAGACCCGGTTATCAAGCGATGCGGCAAATTTCGGTCATGTGTATGATTATGAACGACTTATTTCAAAAGTCCAGCTATGATTTGTTATCCCTTCGTGGATCGTTTTTGTTCCAGGGCCTTCGTTCCCCTAGCATTATTCTTCTCTATATAAACGAGTTGGTCAATTTGCTCTTGTCATGCTCATTAACCTTGCCAAGTTTTCTTAGACTTGAAAGTTGTCTCTTCTTGTCAAGTTACCTTATTTCACTTCCTTCTCACTTCGCTTCTGATCAAGCCATACATAGGAAACATGAATGTCCTGCGTTTCTTGATCGGTGTTCTTGGTATTTTTTTATGTCTCAATCTCAGTTGTACATTTCTTCTTTCTTTTCAATTATTCTTCAGTCCTCACATGTTCTTAGCTTTAACGTTATGCGACTTACTTTGTTCCAAGCGTAGGAAACGCAGCTGGTCTGTTCCTTTTCTTGGCGCCTGTGTAAGTCTTGTAGAGTATCGCTTGCTTTCTTATCATCGTCTTTGGCCCGAAACTGGAAAGAAACATAATTTCTTGCAGGGTTACGTTCAAGAGGATCATAAGAAGCCGGTCGACTGAGCAGTTCTCGGGCATCCCCTACATCATGACCCTTCTTAATTGCATCATCTTCGCTTGGTAATCTCTTCTAATGATGTAAATTCTCTTAGTGTAGCTAAACAAACGACACGAATGCGACTGACGTATGATAACCGATTGTGAGCTAGATAATCTACTATCACCAATCCACACTAGTCAGTTTTGTATCATATTGCATATACCAATCTTCTGTCATCCCATTTATCCCAAAAATTGTTAAAGTTATGTAGTTCATCGCGATTTCAAACTTTGAACACTAAGTTGATTGTCTAGTCAAATTGAATCCGAATGTTCTCTCCTTTATCTTCTCTGTTCTCTCACTTCTTCCAATCAACCTTGGGCAAATAGTCTATGTTTGTTTACTTATGCATAACAGATTGGCTTAACAGGTACGGCCTCCCATTCGTGTCACGAAACAATCTTCTCCTAACGACCATTAATGGCATCGGCGGTGTGATTGAATTCGCATACATAGTGATCTTTCTTATATATGCACCGAAGAAGGAGAGGACGAAAGTTATGGGACTCTTTGGTCTTATTATGACTGTGTTCTTGGCCATCGCCTCCGTCTCCCTCCTTGCGCTGCATGGCAACACCAGGAAATTCTTCTGCGGCATTGCTGCAGCCCTTTTCTCTACTATCATGTATGCTTCGCCTCTCTCAGTCATGGTAAGATCATTCCTCCATCATGACGAACCCGAGAGCAAGACCTCGTATCCAAATTAAGATTGTACTTGACCATTCACAATTGGGTTTCCAACGTTTTCCACGGATTCATGCAGAGGATGGTGATCAAAACAAAGAGTGTGGAGTTCATGCCATTTCTCTTGTCACTGTTTGCATTCCTATGTGGTGCGTCGTGGCTTGCCTATGGCCTTCTCAGCGGCGACCCGTTTGTCATCGTACGCTACAACCCTTGTATTGTTGCTTATTATCTATGGAAATTCCTTCGGCATCACAAGTTCTTTACATCGTAATTGAAGTCCGTATCATGTCAATTAAGTGTAACATCGTTCCTTAGTTTACTTGAAGTTGAAGAAATTGATGTTAATGTCGCTGCAGGTGCCTAATGCATTAGGAACTGGACTTGGGCTTGCCCAGCTGATCTTATATGCAATCTACTGCAAGAACAGGAATCACCCCGAAAACGCCATTAAGGATGACTTCACGGTGCTGGATCTTGAAAAGATTGATCAAGCCAAGAAGCCAGATTCGCGCCATCTTTAATTTTTTCCAGAAATGATTCGTTCTCTCGAATGTATCTTTAAATTATTGCAGTCTTAGATCACTTGACTTAGATATAATGGAGTACCTATGTATAAGTGATGGGACAAATTTTACGTGATAGCTAGGATTATCACCTAATTAATGAAATTATGGTTTTCCCTAATTTTTTTTTTTCATTTTCCCTTCAATTATTTTGACTTTGGCGTACTGCAAGTCACCGGTAGAAGTGTTTGTGCAGAAGGGATGATGAATGTGATATTTAATATTTAATTATTCTAATACTTCCTTTCATGTTTAGTCTAGTCTTTTTGCCTAGGTCCATTGCCAACTATTTTAAAAATTTAAACTATTAGATAAATGCGTTGTTAATAATCAATTATTCTAACAAAGTTCATTAGAGTGGCATGAAGAGTCTGTGCTAGCTAGTGTACAGGGAATCCTAATTTCATTTATTGTAGAACAATTTTACTATTTAAGTAAACAAAAAATTTTACCCATAGTTAATGGGTAAATTAATTTGTTTTCAGATTGGTGAGTATTTCCATAGATAGTTTATATTCGGAACTTAAATGTGAAAGTTCGAAAATTTGCAAAGGAGTTCCCCATGAGGTTGAATTACTACTAATACATTCTTTCTTATGGTGAGGAAGGTCTTATTATCTCATGGATTAGGCAAACCGTAAGTTGAAACTCGGATTAGTGGTCTAAGCATGAGAACGATAGTACTTGACAATACAAAGAAGGAATTTGTACCATGAGCCGAAATTATTAAAATCGACCTGGTAAAAATTTGTGAATGAAAAAAGTGCATTTACGAGTATGTTTGGCATAAGAACGTCGTGTTCGCTGGTTTTTCAAGCGAGATTCTCAAATTATTGAAATCGAGACACCCTAATCCGTTGACGCATGGAAAATTTAAGGGATCTTATACTATAACATAATTAATAATACACTTGTCATCTTGACACCTGGCGGACCAAAAAAAAAAAGGAAAAGTTGCTTAGTAAAGGGACTAGCATGGTCATTTCTCGGGAAAAGTGTTGAAAAAGTCATAAACATTTTGCATTGGTGCCAATTTAGTAATAAACCTTTTTTTTTGCTAATTCAGTCATAAACATTTTGTCTTTATGTCAATTCAGTCATTTCGGCTAATTATGATCGGATTTTGCTGATGTGGACGCCGACCGGCTTACGTGGCACTGCCGGCAATGACGTTAACAACTTTTAATAATATTTTAATATTTTTCAAAAAAATTTAAATTTTTAATATTCTTCTTTTCCTTTCTTCTTCCTCTAGCCGGTCGTTAGACCGGGGGTCGACTGGAGGCCAGGGCGAGGCTTGCCCTCGCCAACAACGATAATGGCAACGACAAGCCTCGCCCGCAAGCTTGCGGCCATTGGTGAAGGCTTGAGCCCTTGCCAGTGGCTGGGTGAGACACGACCTTGCAGGATTTGGCGAGGTCAGGCCTCACCTATGGTCAGCGGGGCTCGACCCTTGCCAGTCCAGTGTAAGGGATCCAATGAGGTTGTGCCTTGGCCGGTGGGGTAGAGGTTGTGAGGTCAAAGGCCGCGACCTCGCAGCCAGTGGTGAGGGCTAGCCTCACCAGCAGCTGCTAGCGGGGCTCGCCGGCCTTAGCCTCCAGCCAGTTGCCAGACCGGCGACTGGCTAGAGGAAGTAGAAAGGAAAAGAAAATAAAAGAAAAAAATATTAAAAAATATTAAGATATTCTTACCAAAAAAAAAAAGATATTATTAAAAGTTATTTACGTCATTGCCGGTGGTGCCATATAAGTTGATCGACGTCCACGTCAGTAAAATCCGATCAAAATTAGTAGGAAATACTGAATTGTTAAAAAGACAAAAGGTTTATGACTGAATTGACACAAAAAAAAAAGGTTCAGGATTGAATTGGCACAAATATAATAGGTTTATGACTTTTTTGACACTTTTCCCATCATTTCTCTAATTCTTTCGATGCTGGTCCTTTTCTTCTTGACAAATTTGTCTCATCTCCATTGCTTGGGAAGTGTAGGTAATCAAAGCCTTGACCAAATCCAATCTCTAGATTTGTCTTACCTATACCAAATGCTAGGTATCACATAACTTAGGCTGCATTTGGCATAACTTTGAGAAGGGACATTGGGCCTCTATCTTCGGTGAAAGTTGGGGCCTTTGGTAAAAAAATTTAAATCACTTTCAATGAAAGCTAGTATTGGCAAAGCCCAAAGCCTCAGGCTGGTCATTCCTTGCTTTTGATTTGCAACATTTTCATAAAGCATTCTCCAAGAATTAATGAATATTTGTAATTGTCTTTCTTACCCTCAGAAACTTACTAAAATTTCAATTTTACCCCCAAATGCCCCATAGATATTGCAAACTCAAGCGGTCACGTGTGTCATCAGACTAATGGCCTTAGGTCTCGTCCACAACGTTGTTGTGATCGCCCAAGTGGCCATCAACTTGGCTGCCAAAGTTGCCAAGGGTCACAAGAGATCTAGTCACCGAGGGTCAATTGGCCAAGGTCGAGATCTGGTGCGACAAGGGTCGACTAGTGGAGATGTGCCGTGATGAGGCTTGATCAATGTGAAATCCGGTTGTCGAGAGTCAACCATCCAAGATTGAAATCTAGTGCAACAAGGGTCAAACAGCTTGAGATCTGGTCTCCAAGGGTCGACCGGCCAATCATTGACCAATGGAGATATGCCGAGACGAAATTCGTTCACTCGATGCTCACCTCTCGCCTCTAGTCATTGCCGATGCTCACCTTAGGCAGTTGCCAGAGCTCACCTAGTATCCCCACCCTCTCTGCCTATGCTTTACAAAATACACAACAAAAGTCAATCAGCAAAATGCTATTTACTTTCATCAAATACAGCTTCAGTTAAAGATCTATGGGGGAAAGGGCAAAGCTCTCCCAAACGCACCCATAGTCCCATCTCAGATAGGAGAGACTCTCTTGGGTGATCATAGAACTCATTGTCCCTACATTATGCGATTAGTCAGATACTCATTTTCAGGACTAAAACTGATGTAAAATTGATCGGATCATTGGTATGACAGCGGGACCCCTTCTAGGAGGTATGAGGTTCGGGAAGAGTAGACCTAAGCTGATCTTATAGGGTAGGGGTCTAATTGATGCGGAGGAAGCTCTCGCGAAACACAACATATAGTAGGCTTCTAAGATGGCAATCAAGCATGAATTGCCTGGATCACCCTCCAAATGGTAGGCTTCTAAGTAGGAAGAATTTGTTGCACCCAAGAACACATCAGGAAAAAAAAAAAAGGTATTCTTGAGTAATTCACAAGTGAGACCCACCTTAAATGGTAATCATCTTATCTAGTTACACCTGATTACACATTTTGAGAGTTTAACCCAAGCAGAATGGACCGAGATGTTAAAAATGGTATTAGTAAGACTCCATCCAATAAATTAGGGAAGATGATGATTTTTGAAAAAGGCAAGTCACATAATGATGCTTGGTTCTGAAACCCAAGCCTTAGGCCCTGATATGGATTGAAATCTATTGTCAGCCAAAATAAAACAAACTCTATTGCTATCTCCCAAATAAATGGATCTATCATCTTTTGAATTAAACATGTTTCTCCTGTACATAGTTTGAAATAACAATTACAATATATAATGCTAGAGATACTAAAATTGGAGTACTAAATTGATTTACAAAGTTATACATCAGATTCTTGTTAGGTGCTTAAATGGGCCAACTAATTTGAATAATTATTTACAGTTTGCCACATCATTTAGGGAAAATTATCAAAATAGTCCTAAACCTATTGCAATATTGTGAACTCAATTCTAAACATTTTTTGTGCCAATTCAGTCCTAAACATTTTGCATTTCTGTCAATTCAATCCATTTAGCCAATTTTGGCCGGCTGATGCTGATGTGGACACCGGCCGGCCGGCCAACGCTGAAATGATAATTTTTTAATATTATTTTTATTTTTTCAAATTTTTTATTAATTTTTTTCTTTTTTTGTTCCCTTTCTTTTTTTTTTTTTTCCTTTATCTTCAACCTTTGGCCAATCGCCGAACCGGCAACCGACCAAAGGCTGGGGCTAGCGAGGTCGGCCCCACCAGTTGCGGGTGAGGCTCGACCTCGCTCGCCGGAGCTGGTGACGTCGGCTTCACCCAGTAACAGTGAGGCCCCTGGCGAGGCCAATGTTGCCAATGCCGGCAAGTTCAAACTCGCCAAATCAAGCGAGGGCTCGTCCTCACCGGCAACTGGTGAGGTCAACCTCACCTGCCCTTTGCTGGCGACGGACGAGGTTGGCCTTGCCTAGCCCGTTGCCGGCGAGTTTGAACTCACTAGATCTAGCGAGGTTGGCCTCACTCACCCCTAGCAAGCGAGGCTGACCTCGCCAGCGAAGGCGAGCATGAGCCCTCACCAGATTTGGTGAGGTTGGTCTTGTCCAACACCGGTGAGGTCGAGCCTCGCCAGTAGCCAGCGGGGCCGACCTTGCCGGCCTCCGCCTTTGACCGATCGTCAGATTGGCAATTGTTCAAAGGTTAAAGATTAAGATAAAGGAAAAACAAAGGGAAAAAAGAAAAGGAAAGGAAAAAGAAAATAAAAAAAATTCAAAAATTTGCCATGTCAGCATTGGCCAGCTGGTCGATGTCCATGTCAACTCGGGCTAGCCAAAATTAGCACAGATAAAAAAATTTTAATACTTAATTGATAAAAAATGGTTTATGATTGAATTGACACAATTACAATAGGTTTAGAACTGTTTTGGTAATTTTCCCCATCATTTATGTAAACCAATTCTGTATACATGTCCTAACAAATAAAGGGATCTATCACTTTTCGAATTAAACATGTTTCTTCTATAAATATATAACTAAGAATTACAACAAACATTGCTAGAAATATCAAGATTGGTATACTAAATTGATTTACAAAGTGAACTCTTATATTCATATTGGGTGCTTAACCGAGCCAACTAATTTGAATAACCACTTATAGTTTACCACATCATTTTGTAAACTGATTTAGTATATCGGTCCTAACAGAAAAAAAAAAAAAATGATCTATCACTTCCAATTAAAACATGTTTTCCCTCTAGTTTGATATATCAATGACATTTATGAAAGAGATACTGCGATTAATACTAAATCGATTTACAAAGTGAAACTTTCAGATTCTTATTGGGTGCTTAGATGGGTCAACTAACTTGGATAATCATTTATTATTTGCCGCATCATTTTGTAAACCAATTTAGTATACCGATCCTTATATCTCCAGCATTATTCCAATTAGGGAGCATCTTAAAGTTGTGCATTCTCTTAACTAGCCCAAGTCATCTGAACAAGCCTTCTCCATTGCAAATTTGTTTAATGCATTTCGTTATGAAGATTAGGTTCAACATAGCACAGTCAGATTCATTGGCACCCCGTCATTGAATGATCCTGATGGGTTCCATCCATACGAACATTATACAACTTGGGAGATTCTATGTTCAATCAATTGTATAGTTCATTGAATCAAGCCCACTGCATCATTAGTCTTTCATTTCCTAGATCCTACGTATTGGCCATTCACTGCTGATTACATGCTGCCAAATCGTGCTAAGTACCAGTCTCTTGTGTCAGACTTGTAATGCAGACTTGTTGAGCACAAAATGCATCATTGGGAATCGGGCAACTGGTTGGAAACCTGGAGCTAGTGGAGATACCTAATTTGCTAAGATATCTTCTATTTTAATCACTCAAACAGCACACACTATTTAGTCAAACGATATTGCTTTTCATGTCTTTGTTTCTGGAGTCACCACTCGGGAAAAGACTTCGGTGGTGGTGGGGGAGAATCAAAACGTTGTGCAACCCTAATTGGTCGAATCTAACGTTAAAGTTAGTGGCTCTATTATTCAAAGAAAAACAATGTTAGTGGCTCTATTATTCGAAGAAAAACAATGTTAGTGGCTCTATTATTCAAAGAAAAACAATGTGCGTGGAATCAATACTCTCTACATTATCATCGCATAAACGTTTCTTCCATTTCGATCCAACACATACGAATAGGAAAAACTCAAATGAACATCAATTAAATCATAAAATAAAGTTGTGAACTCGACATGCTCTCCACTCGATTGATGGGAGAATATCTTCTGTGTTACCAAAAGGGATGGCGATCCTTTCGATTCGACAAGTAAATCAGGATCCTACGAACTCTTGATCACTCTTTGAAACCTGGGATGAAATGTCATCATTTCAAAAAGTTCAAATTCATTTCAAACTTGAGTGAGAAAAAGATGTTGCACTAAGATTGTTTGCTTCAACAGTAACCTCACTACCATTAGTAGATTATAAAGATGACCAAAACAAATATAAGGAACGTTCCACCAAGAAAGTGTGATCGTCACCTTTTAATCTAACTTTTAGCGAAGTGGCTAACTTTTCAATTGCAGAAACATTTGCTTCGGACATGAATTCTTTCTTCACCGCTTACATAGAGTATTTTAAGCTCCAATTCAACTTTACCAGAATCCATATTGAAAAAGAAGAGAATTCCACTAATCTTTGTCTTCTCTCTGTTGGGAAAACCTGCTAATTGATTTTAAAGTTAACAAAACTATCAATGTGTATCTTGTAAGTCTGATAAATGCTTTGAAGTATTTTGATTCAAGAAGTTATTATTAGAAGGGAAGCATATGGCAATCTTGTTCAGATTGTGAAATTACTTCAAGATAAGAGATTTAGACTTTATACTGCAGACGAAGAGGTTCAGACTTTATATTGCAGACGAAGAGGTTCAGAATTTATACTCAAAGCGATTCAGACTTTACACTAGAGATGATGATCTACGAACACAAGTTCAGAACGTAAGTCTATAATGTAAGTCTAGAACATAAAGTCCAAAATGTGACACGAGTTTAGAACGTAAGTTCAGAATATAAAGTTTAGAACGTGACATGTATTCACAACGTACATAACAGCTAGTAATCTAGCTTGAATTTCACACTTAAAATAAATTGATTGACTCAATCTTGAAGATTGTTTTGCAATGGTTTAATATGCAAAACATCTTGACTAATTGGCAATTAATCTCGAGACAAGTCACTTTTCAAGCGAAGCAGCTTTATTTATGGAAATCAAGACTTTAGTTGTATAGGCAACCGGATTCAGCAGAGATTTAGATTTTGTCCCTCAATGGCTACGTAATCTTCTTGATATAGTTCTGTCCAATAGGTAAATTAGAAGAAAATCCTCTGGAGACTGTCCAACGGCTAGTTTGGAAGTAGGAGAGTATAAAATGATACCAATGTGCCGAGAAGCAGAAGTAAGAGACAAGGTCCAAAATCTAGAATTCCAAAGTCTAAGCAATCTTCAATTTATATACTTATCTTTCGTGAGCTTTAAAGTGTAATCTTTGATATAAACTGAAAAGAGTGATTGAGTAAGATAATGAGATCTATCATACACTGAGGATTATTATTCATAGTTGTAGTCTCTTGATTGATCATCTAATGGAATCCAGCTAGTAGCCTGTCAGTGTGGAAGAGTGGATGTGAGCTTGATCTAAACCGAACCACTATACATTTGTGTGTAAATTTTCTCTTACCTAAAACTCCTTTTATTTATTTAATTGAACATTTACTTGTTTGCCATTCAAAAATTGATCAAAATCTGAACATTGTTCAGACTTCACCTGTGATCAATTACTTTCTCGTTACAATTGATAAGATAGTACTCAAATTACCTATTCACCTCCCTTTTAGGTGATATTTGCTATTCTCATCATTCTCATCATATTAGAGTTGGGTGGGTTTCTCTATATCTGAACGAACCAGAGCAAATCTGCTGTATTGAGTTCATTATTGACATTGCCAAATTAGTAAGGCCTTTAACTTCAGGGCAGATTTGCCGTTGTCACTTCGCCTTATTTACTTTCTTCTCACTTGCTTTTGACCTGGGAAAAGCCATGGACATTCTCCGTTTCTTGTGCGGTGTTCTCAGTACAGACTTTTGCATTCCGATTTCTGCATTTCTTCTTGTCATTCGAGCCCGTCCTTTTCATTTCTTCACTTGTTCTCGACTTTAACATCCCGTGCTTTCCCTGTTTCCAATATAGGAAATGCAGTTGGTCGGTTCCTTTTCTTGGCGCCTATCCAAGTCAAAGCGTATCGTCTTGCTAAGTTATTATTCCGCCAATTTTTCTGAAACTTGTGAAGCTGCATAACTATTCTAGAATCACGTTCAAGAGGATCATAGCAAACCGGTCAACCGAGCAGTTCTCTGGTATCCCCTATGTGATAAATCTTCTTAATTGCCTCTTCTACACTTGGTAAGTTCTACAGGATTAGCAATGAGAAGCACAATGTTACTAAGGCACAAATCAGCTTGTTTTCTATATAATTAACCAAACTTGTGCGTATCTCTCTTTACTTGTGCGTGGCTAAATGATTTCGCAGGTATGGACTTCCATTCGTTTCAGCGGGCAACCTTCTGTTATCCATCATTAGCGGCATAGGAGTAGTGATTGAGTTCACATATGTTTCGATTTTCATCACATACGCACCAAAGAAGGAGAGGGCGAAGATCACGGGACTCTCTGCTCTTGTTTTGATTCTTTTCATGACATTTGCCTTTGTCTCCCTCTTCGCCCTGCATGGCAAGACCCGGAAACTCTTATGTGGCATCACGCTTGACATTTCCTCTACTGTCATGTATGCTTCACCTCTATCAGTCATGGTAAGATCATTTATATCGTTAAAATATTAAATTAGATTCCGCTTTGTACTCCAACAGTTTAAGCTTTTGGAGTAGGCAATTACACACTCAATATAGATTTAGAATACATCTTAAAATATATCATCATCAAAAGGAGAGGTTGCCTAGTACCAGAAGTTTACGTCGTATTTAAATCAAGCACTTGGTTTTATTGGTTTCGTTTGGTTCATACAGATGTTGGTGATCAAGATGAAGAGTGTGGAGTTCATGCCATTTTTGTTATCGTTGTTCACCTTCTTATGCGGCACTTTCTGGCTCGTCTATGGCCTTTTTAGTAGGGACCCCTTTCTCATCGTGAGCCATCACCTTTTATCATAGTGGTGTGTGTGTGTGTGTGGAGAGTCAATTTTCAGAATATGCTCTTTGAACTTGACAGTTGAGGACAATCTACGTGATGGTGTTGCAGGCGCCCGATGGATTGGGGACTGGGCTTGCGATTGCCCAACTGATCTTGTATGCAATGTACTGCAAGAACCAGAGTCATACAAAAGACGAGATTACAGATGAATTAGCAGAGATGGATCTTGAAAAGACCGATCAAATGAAGAAACTGGGTTACCATGCTTAAGCTTCGCCGCTCCGAGAAAAGCATGACCAGCCCTCTTGAACGCACTGTATTTGGCTTACATCACAAGACAGAGTTACAGAAAACCTTTCCAGCTTTTATCATTCAAAATCAAGTGGCGACACACTTACATGATGAGGTTATCACCTTGATGAGATTCGAGAAATATCATTTTTCTTTTTCATTTCCTCTTCTACTTTTTGGGTTTTGACTTTCACGCTAGAAAGTTTGCCTTCCTTAGTCTCTCTCTACCACGATAGATTCCCACTACAATACGATATCAGTTGGAAGACATCTCGAATATGGCATTAGTTGTAAGAATCAGTGAATTATATATCACTACTCATCTCTATATGATCACGATCTCGTGTGGTATTTTTAGGGTACTCATTGGATTCACATGGGGTCGGTCGCTACACACTCTCCCTCCTTTGCCACTGTTACTCAAGGCACTGTCCACAGCGACAACTTCAGCAAGGCACTGCCATCACCTCTCTCTCTCTCTCTCTCTCTCTCTCTCTCTCTCTCTCGTGATAACTATCCATTGCCATGGAGCCTCCATTGCCACTGAGATTTCGAGGTCAATCGTGGAGATGAGAGATGAGGCTAAAACTGGAGAAGGTTCCTCCTCCAAAGCTTGTGTTGACGCCAAAAACTGCTTAAGTGTTCAGTCAACATTCTCGAATGCAATCGTCGAAGAGGTAAATGATAAGTAGTGGAGTCGATAATCTCGGATGCAAACGTTAACATAGTAAAGTCAATGTAACCATCAAGGTAGTGTCATTGATGTTATTGTCCGTATAACCATCAAAATAGTGAAGTCGATGTAATTGCTTGTGTAATTGTCATTGTTGAGATGATGGAGTCGATGTAACTGTCGTTTGTGAGCTATAAATACGCACATCAACAAACATCAGTTGTTTAATTATATTTTTAGTGTATCTTTACATTTTTGTACCCTTTTACATGGCTCGACACGATTGTCTCCGGTCTTTGTATTTTTAATTTTCTTGTCAATTGTGTTTTTGTCAAAGAGTCAGCAAAGGACCCTTCACACTTCTGTACCATTTTACATCTCTAGTGGATTTCCACATCGATCCATATTTCAAAATGTTTTTCATAGACACTTTTCAGGAAAACATCCATTTGCACACTCGGTGGGACGCACTTTGTTGTTTTGAGGAGACTACAATGGCAAGAACTAGAAATCAACAAGAGTTTGTCGCTAATGCTAGCAACAATAATCCAGTACCACAAGCTGGTGATTAGGTTGCTACACGTTCTGAATCTTTAGCCACTTGGAGAGCGACGTGAGGAAATCGAGGCAAAGAAGTCGATCTTTCAAGGGATCTTATTCAAGAGCAGTTAAGAGATGTTGCTCCAAATTCTAACATGACGTCAACCATGAGAAGATTGCTCAAAAAGCAGCAAAATGATATAGCTAGTTACATCATGAGCCACATGTCAGATGTGATCAAGCCAATAATCATTACTACTGTGAATGACACTTTATCGAAGCAGGTATCCTCCAATCAACAACAAGCACTCTAAGTCAATCCAGCAGTATCAGGGTATGATCCTAGATCTTCTATTTTTAATAATATAAACAATCTTGGTCAAAATAATCATATAGTCAATACCAATTTGACAAACCACTGGTCGATAGATTGGTCAAATGCCGAATATGGAAAACTTGAGGCCTGAAGTTGTTTTATCATCGGTTAATGCAAATATTCTGATTAGGCCTAATTTGCCAATTAATATTAACGTAGATAATTTGGTAAGACTAGCATCACCGCCTAGGGAGCAAGTGGCCAACCAAATCCTCAATTAAACCCAGCACAATTGCCGAAGAAGTTCAACGAGAATTAGGTTTAAATAGGAAATTATTAGGCCCATTTACAAGAAACCTTATCCTGAATGGATTGATACTGAGCCTTTTTCTTAGAGATTTTAAAATTCCTGACTTTGCCATGTTCATTAGCAAAGATGAACAATTGACCATTGAACATATCGATTAATTTATAGCCTAATGTAGAGAAGCGGGAACGAATGAATATTTAAGAATTAGGCTCTTTCTTTTATCTTTGTCGAAAAGGGCTTTCACTTAATACACTAATTTACCATCTAATTCAGAATTGGTGAAGATAGAAAGACAATTTCGAACAATACATGAGGTATCAATTGTTGATTTGGCTAGACTTTACCAATACAACAATGAGGCGGTTGATCAGTTTATTGCTTGATTTAAGAAGGCTAGGAATAAATATCTTGCCACACTCTTTGAAAAAGAATTCACAATAGCCTAAAATTTAAATTAAGGGAAATATTTGAAGGTTAAGAAGTTGTCAATATATTTGAATTGGCAAGAAGAGTGTCTATGTATGAGTAATTACTTAAGAAAAGAGATAAAATGCTACATGAAGACTTTACACAAAACGTGGCTTTAATGGGAAAATATGAGTTAGCGGATGAATTTAACCAAAATGAAAATATTACAATAGCTATGGCAAAAATGGTACTTGACAAGCCTTATGTTTGTCGGTTACTAAAGCCTGCCGAAAATAAAAGAAACAATAATGGCTAAGGCTAAAGACACTCAAGTTTACTCATTCAATAGCACTTAATTGGATGAAATCTTTAACTTACTTTTGAAAGATGGCCAAATTAAATTAACTGAAGGTCAAATAATTCCAAGTAAAGAAGATTTAGTCAACAAAAAATTGCAAGTGACACTATTCATGGAGCCATAATACGGTTAATTGTATTATTTTCAATAAAACAACTCATGAGACAATTCGGCAAGTAATAATCAAATTTACTGATGACAAAGGAAAAGAAAAAATGCAAGTCAATCCTAATCTATTCCCTCACATGGTTGGTATGGAATCGACTAAGTTCAACGGAAAAAAGCCTTAGAAAAATCTATGCCAGAATTGTTACATTTCGAATTTCGACCCATTTTTGAGATTTATAAAACGTGCAATTCGTCAGTGTGCTTATATTAAAATCTCGCCCGGGAACTGATCACTCTCGGTTATTATTTTTAAAATTGAGATTTCGCTAGAATCGCATTCGATCGAATTTAGCCGTTATTTAGAGCCCAAATTTTGGTGTCGAATTTCTCAGAGTTCCTGGACGAATTTAATTGGACGGTATCAATAGTATTGTGGCCAGCCTCGATATTGCTCGCGATATGCGAAAAGTGAAATTTGGACCGGATGCGGATTTTTGACTAATGTACATCCCTTAGTGTTTTTTTGAATTAGTGTCTTCTAATCTTTTTCTTTAATTGAAAATCTGGAATTTTCGTGACCCTTGGATCTTGACTTGCTCACCAAAGTCACATGTGAGCCATTGGATGAGTCAAGAGGATAACAATTGACTCTCTCTCTCTCTCTCTCTCTCTCCACCTCCTCTTCCCCTGCCGAGTAGCCCACGTTGCTGCTTCTATTATGCTTCTTTCTTATTCACTTCTGTCTTTGGTTCTACTTCTTCCCTTCGGTTCTTGCTTCTGCTTTGCTCCTGCTACTGCTGCTTCTTTTGTTTTTGCTTCTTCTTCGGCTTCTCCATTTCATCCCGCTAGACCAGCCCCTTATTTAGCCTTGTTCTGACCAGCAGCCAACGTCCAGGTCACCGGAAACCACCGCTGCTCACCGCCCCACCATTCCTTTTAACTCTTGCTCGGTTTTTTTGGGTTTTTCCAAGTGGCTTCCTAACTCTTGACTAGGCTAAGGAGTGACTAATAGATATATTTAGGGATGGATTAGGGCTGTGGATAGTTAGTTTAATGGTTATATAAGCTTGATTTGCTTAATGGTGCAAGTTTAATGATTCTCGGATTTTTAGTTACTACTGTACCTCTGTGCTTTGTTATTTTTTTGGTAATTATTGTGGGCCGAATTTGAGGAAGTGCTTTTCATGGAATTTGTTCCCAACATCTTTAAGTATAACATACTTTAAATTCATAATTTTTGGAAGTGGTTTGGGGTCATTCGAAAGTCGGTTTTCAGACTGTCACAAAACTACCCGATTTACTGTTCACTCGACCTTCTTGTCTTTCCGAATTTTTATAAAATTTTTCAGACCTTATTTCAACAAACTTCCTTCACAAAAATTGTTAAAGACACTTGTTTCTATGACATATAAAAATTTCAGAGCTTTCCAAAGTGATTTGGATACTGAATGAGTTGTATTTTTGATGATCTGAGGGGCTGTCCGAGCAAACCGAGTTCTGTCCGGCTTTGAGTGTCAAAACGAGATGTTTACGGTTGGAACTGGGTTTCAAGTTCTTCAACAGAAAATGTTTTTCAAGATGTTTTATACAATATATCCAAATTTCAGAATTTTTAGAGTTGATTTATTATTTATTTCAAATGGATTTCTATCACTGCGCAACTACCCAGTTTAGACCCAATTTTGTATATTCTCAGTTTTTCTCTCTCTCGAGAATTATCCGGTGTTATCATGGCATTTTGATGGATTTAGTTGACATTGGGCTAATTTACAAAGATAATAATCGGTAATGGTTGTTGAGTGTGTGCATGATCACAACACGTTCCATCTAGGCGGGGGTTCTAGACGATGCCTGACAGGGGGTTCGGGTGTCGTCTAGGCGGGGGTTCTAGACATTGCCGATCGCGGTAGAGGCCAGATCGATGCTCCTTTATGGAATGCCGTTTGGGTGGGGGTTTCAGACGTTGTTGTCGCCGAAGTAGCAGGACGATGTCTGGTTACAGCAGAAGACCGGCGGGAGTTCGGTGGCCCAAGGGGCCGTTAATAATCTGGACATTTATAATTGTGTGTTATGCATTGAGGAATGCAATGTGCTTGTGTTGCTGTTGAACATGTCTAGATTAATAACTGTTTTATGCACATTTACGTCATGTGGTTGTATTATGTGCTCGATAAGCGAATTGCCATATTATGGCGATATTCTAACGTGCACAGCTCACGTATGTGCCAAGGCGAGGTAAAGGCGCCTATGATTGTTATGACATGTTGGATGTCGGTATTGCATATTTAGAATCGTTCAGAAGTATGCTTTGGCTTAAGCGAGACTTAGGTAGTTACTTATTGAGAAGTGTTCTCATGGTTGTATAACCAAATCATTTCAGACCCACGACCGTGATTGATCCGAAGACGCTGCCAAAATACTATGGGGATTGATGATAGGTCGAGTTACTCTGTCTTTTGAGTGTCCCTTTTTATAGAGGAGTGAAGCTTACCAACCACCTGCTCCTTTTTGTTGTGCGTGGTTCGTAGATAATGGCCTCGTACAAGGCTTGCAAATGTATGTGTTGTAATCGATGTTATGTTTATAAAAGTGTCTTGTTGATGTATATTTCTTTGTCTCTCTACTATCCCATTGTTTGTACGTTGTACGGAGAGTTCGAGGTTGCTTCCGCATGCGTTACTCATTACTGTTTCGATTGGATCGACGACAAGTCCTGGGATGTCGCGTACATTACGACCACAAAGGGATGATCGTGCGCTCGTAGGGTTCGGGGCATGACAAGAATTGTCAATAGACAATTGAGACGGATGCCTGCGAGAAAATGAAAGTCAAGTGACAGCCTGATCGAGGCAAAAAGGGTATTCTTGATTATTCAATTTGAAAGAATTGAATGATTGATAAATCATTCCATTCTTTTAAAAGGAGACATATGTTGACACCAAAAAAATGTCCAATTGTTCGGTTGACAATCTCATATTTAACCGTTGAGGAAGTAACTAGCAAGCAATGGAGTCAACAATCTCAAACACAACCGTCAAATAAGTAAATTATTAACGTAGTGGAGTCAGTACCTATCAAAGTAGTGGAGTTGATGTTATTGTTTGTGTAACCATCAATGTGGTAAAGTCGATATTACCTTCAAGGTAGTAGAATTAATGTAATTGTCAAGTAAATGTTTAGGCAATGGAGTTGATGTAACTGTCATTTGTGAGCTATAAATACCCACATTGTATTCTCATTTATCAATAAATGAAAACCAGTTGTTCAATTTTACTTCTAGTTTATCTTAACATTTTAGTATTTTTTTTTATGTCTATACACGATTGTCTTTAGTTTTTGTACTTTTAATTTCCTCGTCAATTGTGTTTCCTGTCTAAGAATTAGCAAAGACCCTTCACATTCTTTGTTGATTTCTACATCAATCCATATATTGAAAATTGTTTCGTCAACACTTATCAGTGAAACAGCCTGCGACTGAAAGGAGCTAGCATGAGGCATCGAGCTCTAGCACCAAAGCAATGGATGCTAATGTGGATGATAGTAGTAATGATTGCCAAAGCTACCATTTCCAGTCCAGTGAATTAATCACTGTAAAATAAGTTTAAGAGTTTTTGGACCCAAAATGCATCATACTATATTGGGCAACTAGTTGGAAACTTGGCATTGGCAGAGACACCCAATTTGCTAGGAAAAATTGTCCAAAAAGTCTTAAACTTATTGTAGTTTTGCCAATTTATAACTAAACTTTTTAATTGTGTCAATTGAGTCATAAACATTTTCATATTTTGCTAATTGAATCCATTCGGTCAATTTTAACCGAAAATCGCTGATGTTAACGCAAGCCGCCTACGTGGCATGGCCAGCGTTGATATACATAATTTTTAATAATATTTTGTTCTTTTCTTTTTCCTTTTTTTCTTTTCTTGTCTTTTCCTTCTTTATTTCTTTTTCCTTTTATCTTATTTTCTTTTTTCTTTTCTCTTCTTTTCTTTTTTTTTTCCCCTTTTTCCTTTGCTAGCCTTAGGCGAGGGACACTTGGGCCTAGGATGGCAAGGGACACCCTCACCAGCCTCGAGCAAGTGTTGCCCTCACTTGGGCGAGCATGGGAGGCCCTCGCTCGCCTTTCTTTTTCCCTTTTTTCCTTTCGTTGGCCTTAGGCAAGGGACACTCAGGCCTAAGATAGCGATGGACACCCCTCACTGACCTCGAGCAAGTGTTGCCCTCATCTGACCTGATGAGGGCCTCCTACGCTCGCCCAGGCAAGGGCGACCCTCGTCGGGGGCCGACGAGGGCCAAGCCAGGCACTGACGTCCCTCGCTTGAGGCCAACAACCTATGCTAGCCATTGACAAGGCCTGCCAATGGCCGAAGACGGAAAAAGGGAAAAAGAAAAAAGAAAAGAAGAGAAAAGGGAAAAAAAGAAAAAAGTAAAGAAGGAAAAGAGAAGAAAAGGAAAAAAAGGAAAAAGAAAAGAATAAATAAAAAAATTAGAAAAACATATTAAAATACCAGTAAAATTTTCTACGTCAATACCGGTCGTCTGCCGGCCGTATCCTGTAGGAGGGCCAACAGCCAGGGTTTACGTTAACGATTTATGGTCAAAATTGATAGGATGAATTCAATTGGCAAAACGTGAAAAGATCTATAACTTAATTAGCCCAATTAAAAAGTTGATGACTAAATTGATAAAGTGTAATAGGTTTAAGACTTTTTTGACAATTTTCCTGATTTGCTAATATGTCTTCCGTTGTAATCACTTAAACATCACAAGTTATTTAGACAACCGGCATTGTTTTTCATGTTTTTGTTTCTGGAGTCACCACCACTCAGGAAAGACTTCGGTGGTGGTGGTGGTGGTGGTGGTGAGAATCAAAACATTGTGCCAATTTGTTGAATCCCACGTTAAAGTTAGTGGCTCTATTATGCAGAGGAAATTTATGATTTGTGTGTGGAATCTACACTCCCTAGATTCTCATCGCATAAATGTTTTGTTCGATTTAGATCCAACACAGACGATAAGGAAAAACTCGAATGAATGTCAGTTTAATCGACACGCTCTCCACTCGATTGATGGGGGGATATCTGCCGTGTTATCAAAAGGGACGAGGATCCCTTCAATTTGACGAGTAAATTAGGATCATGTGAATTCTTAATTACTCTGCGAAACTTGGGTTGAAGTGACATCAATTCAAAATGTTCAAATTAATTCAAACACTTAAGATGATTCGAACTCGATCGAGAAAAAGATGTTACACTAAGATTATTTGCTTCAACGGTAACCCCACTCCCCATTAGTAGATTATAAAGATGAACATAACAAATATACGGAGCGTTCCGCTAAGAAAGTGTGATCAATGTCACCTTCTAATCTTTTTTCTTTTGTTTTTGGTCGAAGCCACCTTCTAATCTAACTTTTAGCAATTATGGCTAACTTTTCAAATAATGAAATATTCGCTTCGGACATGAAATTTTGCTTCACCTCTTCCATTAAATATTCTAAGCTCCACTTCAAGTTTACCAGAATCCATTTTGGAAAAGAAGAGAAAGTTCCACTAATCTTTGTCTGCTCTTGTCATATTAGAGTGGGGTTTCTCTATAGATGAACGAACCAGAGCTAATCTGTTGTATTCAGTTCATTCTTGACATTGCCAAATTAGTAAGGCCTTCAACTTCAGAGCAGATTTGCTGTTGTCACTTCTCCTTACTTACTTTCTTCTCACTTGCTTTTGACCTGGGAAAAGCCATGGACGTTCCCCGTTTCTTGTGCGGCATTATCGGTACTGCGTTTTACAATCCGATCTCTGCATTTCTTCTTGTCATTCAAGCCCGTCTTTCATTGCTTCACTTGTTAATGGCTTTAACATCGTGCGCTTTCCCTGTTTCCATATAGGAAATGCAATCGGCCTGTTCCTTTTCTTGGTGCCTCTGTAAGTCACAGTGTATCTGTTTTCTAAGTTATCATCCCGTTTTCTTCGTTAAAACTTGTGAAGTTGGGGAACTATTCTAGGACCACATTCAAAAGGATCATAAGGAGTCGGTCAACCGAGCAGTTCTCGGGCATCCCTTATATGGTAACTCTTCTTAGTTGCAGCCTCTACACTTGGTGAGTTCTACAAGATTCGTAACAATTAGTACAATGTTACTATGGCACTAATCGGCTTGTTTTTCTATCTAATAAACCAAACTCGAGAGTATCTCTCGTTACTTACACATGGCTAATTGATCTTGCAGGTATGGACTACCATTCGTGTCGCTGGACAACCTTCTGGTTTTGATCATTAGCGGCATAGGAGTTGTGATTGAGCTAACGTATGTTTTGATCTTCATCACATACGCACCAAAGAAGGAGAGGGCAAAGATCATGGGACTCTCTGGTCTTGCTCTGGTTCTTTTCTTAACATTTGCCTTTGTTTCCCTCTTCGCCCTGCACGGCAAGGCCCGGAAACTCTTCTGCGGCATCACGCTCGACATTTTCTCTACTATCACGTATGCTTCACCTCTATCAATCATGGTAAGAAGCTAAGAACTACTATATTGTTAGGATATAAAATATATTTCGTGCAATCCTCTAATAATTTAAGCTTTTGGAGTAAACGGTTACGCACTCAATTTAGATCTAGAATGCATCTTACTTGAAATATATCGTCATCAAAAGCACATTTAGGCACCGTTTGTTTTGTGAAAAACAACTTCCCAAAAAATGTTTTCTGGATTTTCCGGTCTTCGGTTCACGGAAAATGAATTAGTCAATGAAAACATTTTTCCTCAAATGAAAAAGCACCTTCAAAAGTGGGGAAAATGATTTCTTCTTTTGAAGAGAGAAAATCATTTTCCATTCTCTTTCCTCTCTACACTCCTTCACATTTATTTTCATTTTAATTATTTTTTATTTTTCATTTCTTTTTTCGTTTTATTTTTTATTTTTTATAATTTTTTTTCTTTGTTAGTCGATAGCCATAGGCGAGGGATGAGCTTGCCCGTGGATGGCGAGCTCAAGCCTTGCCTGTGACTAGTGAGCTCAAGCCTTGCTCGAAGTTGGCGAGGTGAGGCGAGGCGAGGCGAGGCTAGGCTTGGCCTAGCTCAGCCTAGCTTGCAGCTAACGAGGTGAGGCTCGAGCTTGTTGACCTAGGGCGAGTGAGGCCGAGCCTCACATGTGGCCAGTCGCTGTGGCTGGCAACCGGCAGAGGAAGAAAGGACAAAAAACAAAAAGAAGAGAAAAAAAAAAGAGCAAAGAAATATAAAAAAGTATTCAAAAATAAAAAAAAAATTAAAATTCCAATTTTTTTAAAAAATAAAATAAAAAATTATTAGAAGAAGTGCAAGGAGGAAAATCAAATCAAATTTTCCAGACCAAACAATATGGAAAGTATTTTTCAGTTCATTTTCAAGTCTCAATCGAATATCGGAAAATATTGTCATTTTCCTGGAAAATGACTTTCCGGAAAATATTTTTAAAAAATGTTACATTTTCCGTAGAACAAACGAAGCCTTAAGCTAGTATCAAAACTTCGAAGTGCATCTGAATTACACACTTGGTTTCATTTGTTCCATCTGGTTCATACAGATGTTGGTGATCAAGACGAAGAGCGTGGAGTTCATGCCTTTTTTGTTATCGTTGTCCTCCTTCTTATGCGGCATTTTTTGGCTCGCATATGGCCTTCTTAGTCGGGATCCCTTTCTCATCGTAAGCAAATTCCCTTATATCATAATTGAGGGTGTGTTGGGTGAATATTCAAAATATGTTAGCTAATAACTTGGTTTATTTGAGCTTGATAGTTCAGGAAAATCTATGTAATGGTGTTGCAGGTGCCTAATGGATTGGGGACTGGACTTGGGATTGCCCAACTGATCTTGTATGCAATGTACCGCAAGAGCCAGAGTCGTACAAAAAACGAGAATAGGGATGAATTCGGGGAGACGGATCTTGAAAAGACAGATCAAAAATGAAGAAACCGGGCTGTCACGCTTAAGCTTCACCGCTTCTAGCAAAAACTGACCTGCTTTCTTGAACGTATTATCATTCAAAATTAAGTGGTGACGGACTTACATGATGAGGTTATCACCTTAATGAGATTTTAGAAAGATCATCTTTCTTTTACATTCCCTCTTCTATTTTTCGGGTTTCGACTTTCACGCTACAGAGGTCGCCTTCCTTACTTTCTCTACTATGATGGACTCCCCCTTCAGAACGGCATCAGCTGTGAGACATCTCAAGTATGGCATTACTTGTGAAAGGAGTTTAGTATTTCGTAAGTCAACGTTCACCTGGGAATGATCATCACCTTACATGATTATTTAGAATACCCCTTTCCAAAATTGGCACGCATGGGATCAGGTCGTTACACACTCTCTCTCCCTCCTTTGCCAACCGTCCAACCCTCAACCCCCTACTGTCCCTATTACTCAAGTCGCAGTCCCCGGCAGCAACTTAGGAAGCCACTGCCATCACCTCTCTCTCTCTCTCTCTCTCTCTCTCGGGTGATGAGCTCCTATTGAGATGTGCGAGAGTTGTTTTAAAAAATTGTCACCTTGGAAAATTTGTGTAGTGTGAAACAGATAATATATCTTAGTCAGCTCAAAACTTATTAGTTTAAACTTTTGAATAAAGTGATAACCTTGTTGAAGGGTGTCAGGCTTAGACTTAGGCTCTCCCTTGGCGACCCCTAAATGAAGGGTGTCGGGCTTCTATTGTACACTCTCAAACAAATTATATCAAAGCTGTTGAGTTTTGACTTCGAATTGATGACAACGGCATTTTAGACCATGCACGTTTGTTTTAGGGCTTTTTTTTAAGTGGACTATAAAAGGGATGTGCTGCACAACACATCTCCAGAAAAGAAATCCGAGCCTTCACATTATTTCCCTTCTTTGTTCTTATTATCTCTTGTTTGATATTTAGATCTTGTGGCTCAGCAAATGATTTTTGAGCTTTTGGATTGTACTCTTATACTCATTGTTGAAGATAGTGACGCCTCTCTATCTCCGCGTGGTTTTTTACGTCTTGGGTTTCTACGTATATCTTGTATCTTGTGTGGTTTAATTTTGCTTTCATCCTTTGCTATTTTGTGCTTCGATTGGTGAATCTTTTGGTGTTGTTCCGCAACAAGAATTAGAAGTTCGAGGTTGGAATTTGGGAATCTGGTACCAAACCATTAGCTCTGAGAACTGATTCTGAGAGCTGTCTTTTGCCCACATGAGACGGTTGCTATTAAGATTTAACCTATAAAACACGAGAGGACATGGAATGATACTAGTCGAATCGACAAAAGTTGTCCTAAATTAACTAATTGAGCCTATAGTGCTTTTCAAATTGTTAGACAAAAAGGGTTGTTTTGATTTATGTATTTCCTGTTACTTTTATTCTACTGTTTAATCAGTGTCATGTATGTGTATACAGTATACTAGCTTAGACAAGAGGGGGATTGTCAAGAAGCAATTAAATGTAATATAGACTCATTTCCTGGAAGTTTAGACTTTGTGCAGTGTAACAAAAGTAATTACAAGTTAGAGAAGAAAAAAGTTATGTTAGTTTAAAACAAATAAAATTATGTTTCTCAACATCTTTCGTTGGCTTGGTGCACATTCATGCATGGTGTATCTCACGTATAGTCCTATTTAAAATAGAAAATTGTCCATAAAGTCCTAAATATATTGTACGACGGTTAATTCAGTTCTAAACTTTTCAATTATATCAATGTAGTCCTAAACCTTTTGATGTTTTGCCAATTTAGTCTTAAACCTTTTAATTGTACTAATTTAGTCATAATTTTTTTTACGATTTGTCAATTTAGTCATCCTGATTAATTTTGGCGTAAAATTGCTTACATGGCTTTGTGAAACAAGAGAAGTTAAGTGGGTTTAGTTTGTCTTGTGATGTCAAGTATCACACATTATGGCTCCAATCATTTCAGGAGAAATATTTTTCCAGAAAACATTTTTCATGTTTTCCGGTGTTCGGGAGCGGAAAATGTTTTCCGTAAGAAAACATTTTCCTTCCCCACCCCCAAATCCTTCATTGTTTTGAGGAAAATGATTTCCGCTTTTGAAAAGCGGAAATCATTTTCCGCCAAACTCCTCCTTCCTCCCTTTGATCACCGGCCGCCGCTCGTTGGTCACCGCCGCTGCCAGTGTCGGTTGCCAGCCGCCGCTCGTCGGTCGCCGCCGCCGCCGCCGGTAGCCGTTCGCTGGCCGCCGCCGGTTGCCGCTGCCGCCAACCGCAGTTGCTAGCCGTCGCCGCCCGCCGCTTGTCCGCCGCCGCCATGGATCGCCGGTCGCAGCCGCCACCGCCGGCAAAAAATATTTTTCGAAATTTTTTCATATCGGTTACCGAACACCGGAAAATTATGTTCTGGAAAAACATTTTTCAGGAAAATGATTTCCAAAAAAATATTTTCCAAAAATACAATATTTTTTGTGAAATAAACGGAGCCTATATCCCATCTTAATTGGGAGAGACTCCTTGGATGACAATAAAACCCATACCCAAATGGTCATCACATCATGTGGTTAGTTGGACACTCAGTTTGAGGACACGGCCGATGTAAAAGTGATCGGGTCATTAAGATGGTATTACATCAGACTCTCTTCGGAAGATGTGAGGTTCGAGGACAAGTTAGACCTTAGCTGATCCTACAGGGCATGGAGTCTGATCTACAAGGCGAAAGCTCTTGGACAAGGTACAACTGCTATAAGCTGCTAAGATGACGATCAGGCATGGACTGGATCACACTCGAATTAGAGGATTTCTAATTGGGCAATGCTTTTAGTGGGGAGGATTTGTTGTACCTGAAATCCCATAGAAGAGAAAAATGTATTCTTGAGTGATTCAAAGATAAGACAAACCCCAAAATGTTGTCAACTTATGTAGTTACACCCGATTACTCACTTTGAGAGTTTAGCCCATAGTCCACGTGAGATGGGCTTAAAATGTCAAAAATGATATAGAGGGGGATTACATCCGGTAGATTGGTGATTCGGGGATAGACTAGCTAGGTCCAAGCCTTTTCGATGTTGGGAGGATTCGCAAGGGAGAGGGGGCTTGGAGAAGCTGTGGCTCCTGGTAGACTTAGGGTAGGGATAGATCAAATCACACATCAGATATGGTTGCGGTGTCTTAAAATCCCCTATCGAATGGAAGATGCCCTATCTTTTGTGATTCATAGGTAAGATGGCTCCCATATGTTGAAAACTTCCTAATAAATTTTGATGATAACAAAACTATTCATGAGTAGAATATGACATATGCTTTTGAAGTATTCTAAGTCGAGGCAGTTATATTTTGGAAGTCCAGACTTTAAGTATATCAAAAGAAAAAGTCAAGGTTCTGTATCGCAAAAGACAAAGTTCAAACTTTATGCACAGAAGTTGAAGAACGTTAGTTTATGTACTGGAATTAATATATTCAGAATTTACCGAACAAATCACTCTAACTTCAAGTTCTGAGCACAAGAACTTTATCCAGACGTTATCGTTTACTCAGAACGTAAACAACGGTTAGTAATCTGGCTTGGATTTCATCAATGAAAAGAATTGATTGATTCGATCTTAAAAGGCTATTTTGCAATAAATATTTATATAGCAAGATATCCTAAATTGATTGATAATTAAACCCCGCGATAAGTTTATTTCTAAATGGAGAAGCTCTGCTTATGGAAACCAAATTTCTGGTTGTATGGGTAACCAGATTTAGTGGGATTCTGATTTTATCACTCAACAGGTACTCAATCTTTTCTATACAAATCTGTCCAAGATGAAAATTGGAAGATGATCCTCTAAAAATTGTCCAACGGTTAGTTTGAAAGTTGAGGAGTACAAATTGTCGAAGAGCAGGAAAAGAGAGACGAAATCTAGAATCATTTATTCTAAAGTCTGAGCAAACTCTGACTAGTTTTTACTTGTCTTTCTCGAGCTTAAATCTGTGATCCTAAGAGACTTGTTGTAAGAGAGATAGAGTGATGCTTCTAAATATCACTCGGAACTTGTAATCTCTTGATTGATTATCTAGTGGAATCCAGGCAGTAGGCTGTTAGCGTGGGAGAATGAACGTAAGCTTAATATAAGCCAAACCACTATACATTTGTGTGCATAATCTATTTTCCCTAAAACTTTTTATTGCACATTTATCTGATTGCCATTCAAAGTCTGACTAAAATCTGAACATTGTTCAGACTTTATTTGAAACAAATTGCTTCCGCGTTAAAATTGATCAAATAGTGCTCAAATCACCTTTTCACCCTCCTCTAGGTGATATTTGCTAGTCTCATCACCACATAGTGATCATTTGATATGGTCACTTGAGCATTCCTTTTGAGGGCTCTCAATTCACGTAAAACGGGCCTTGTGGTTACAAACTTTTTTTGTTTGCCAGGTAGGCGAGGAGTTTTACTAATGAAAAACAAGCAGAAGATTTGCAATGTACATGTGGTTTATCACCAACTACGTGAAAAATGTCAGGCCCTTATCTCCAATTTCTATAAACCTCTTTACATTGAGAATCTCAAGCCTATTGGTAACCTGTAAACCACCGATCCTGTACAAAACATCCTGCTTAACTTTCTAAAGATATAGCCACTACTTACAGAAAAAAATTCCTCATGAATCCTCTTTTTCTTTCTAACCAAATATCTTAGATAGAACATTGCAAAACCAGGGATCGCAGACATCCCAACGCAACAGCAATCGAGTCGAGCGAATGTCGGATGAGCCCAAAACCATACCTAGAGGTCACAGAATTGAAGGGAACCTTTTAGACCTCTTAAGTTATGGTAGATGATGATTTTTGAAAATGAACCAAAACGACGCTCGGTTTATAGACTCGAGCCCTGGGCCCCGATGTGGCTTGAAATCCAAGATCGCACGCAATTTCATCTAACAATATTTTAGTTTGTTGGAATGATCTCTACGTGAGCATTTTGACAGCGCAAAATCACGTAAATTGGACATGGAAGGAGGAGACACGGGCTCAGAAAGAGCGAGCCTCGAGACAAGGCGGACCCACCTCATCTTGAGGTAACCCAATTTACCTATGAAAACCTTTTTTGCCTTTCATTTTGAGAACGGTGAGTCTCTTCCTTACCCTTTTACTCTTAAAATTCTTCCAAACTTAATTTTCTTCTCACATTTCCCTTGTTTTCATGTGTTTTTATGTCATTGTAAGTTTCGAAGCTCTCGCACTTCCTTGGTAAGTTTCGACTCCCTTTTTCAGGTTCATATGATAACTTGTTCCAAATCGGTCGTTATATTGAACTGAAAATCGAAAGCCTAACTATGTCATCATGCTGCCCGTTTAAATAGTCAAAAAACGCATGGACCATAAGAACATAAGTAAAGAGACAAAAGCTTTAGATAGGCGAGGCCAGTCCTAAACTTATTGCATTTGTACCAATTCAATCGTAAACTTTAATTTAACTATTGCTTTCCATTTTAGCAATGAAATTAAAGTTTCAAGAGTCAATTCTCTCTGCAGTCTATATTAATATTCTTCATTTCATATCTTTTCCTTTTTCACATGCTTTTGTACACGAGCTAACAAACTCGACCTTTTCGGCCAAAAGAAAATAAGCTCAAGTATTGACAACTTACAAATAAAGGGATCTATCATTTCATAAGTTTCACCTACATATAGTTTGAAATAACAATTATAATAAATAATCCTAGAGATACCAAGCTTGGTATAGTAACAAAGTGTCGGGTTCATGTTGGGGGCTTAAATAGGCTAACCGACTTGAGTAATCACTTATAGTCTACTTCATCATTTTGTAAACAAATTCAGTATACATGTCCTAAATCACTTTCGAATTAAACATTTTTCTCCTCCATATAGTTAGAAATAACAATTACAATATATCGTAGTTAAATATATTAAGATCGGTATACTAAATTGATTTACAAAATGAAGTGTCAGTTTCATGTTGGGTGCTTGAATGGGCCAACCAACTTGAATAATCACTTGTTAATAACCTAATTTAGTATAACACTCCTAACAAAAAAAACAAGGGATCTATCACTCTAATTAAACATGTTGCTCCTAGAGTTTAAAATAACAATTACAATTATGGTGGAGATACTAAGATTGGCATACTAAATTGATTTACAAAGTGAAGTGTTGGATTCATTCTGGGTGTTTAAATGGGCCGACTAACTTGAATAATCACTTGCAGTTTGCCATGTCACTTTGTAAACTAATTATAGTATGTCAGTTTTGACAAAAAAAAAAAAAGGATCTATCCCTTTTCCATTTAAATATGTTTCTTTTATAATCCGAAATAACAATTACAGTTATGCGAGAGATACTAAGATCAATATACTGGATTGGTTTACCCAGTGAAGTGTCAAATTCGTGTTGGGTGCTTAAATGGGCCAATTAACTTGAATGATCACTTTCAATTGCTCACATCGCTTCGTAAACCAATTTAGTGTACCGACCCTGATATCTCTAGCATTACTTTAATTATAACATCTTTTATGCACGTTACTCATCTCTCTATTCCTTCAACTGATATTTTGGACATTAACATGGATCAAAAGAAAATTGCCAGAAAATAATCCAAAAAGTCCTAAACCTATTGCACTTTTGCCAATTTAATCATAAACCTTTCAAATTTGCCAATTGAATCATAAACCTTTTCATTTCTAACCAATTGAGTCCATTCGACCAATTTTGACCACTCGGAGCTAACATGGATGCCAACCGGTACCTGCCATCCGGCCACTGCTGAAGTAGCAATTTTTTAATATTTTTTTGATTTTTTTAATATATTTTTATTTTTTTCCTTTTATTTTTTTTTTGTAGCCTTCTTCCCTCTGGCCGGTCCAGCAATCGGCCAAAGGCCAGCAAGGGCCAACGAGGTTGACCTCGCCAGCCTCTAGTGAAGCTCACACAGTAAAGGTGAGGCCGATCTCGTCGTCCTGACCCAGGCAACGGTGACGACAAGGTCGACCTCGTCGTCGCGACCCAAGCAAGGGAGGGCCACGCGATGTCAAGGTTGGCCTCACCTTGGCTGGGCGAGGCTCGATCTCGCCCAGATTTGGCGAGGCCAACCTCGCCGTTGCCGTCGCCTAGGTCGGAACGGCGAGGTCGGCCTCGCCTTTGTTGGGCGAGGTTGGGCGAGGTTTGACCTCACCCAACCAAGGGCCAACGAGGCTCGCCCTCGCCAGTGGCCGGCAGGGATGAGCTTCGCCAGAGGCTAATGAGGTTGACCTCGTCAACCTTTGGCTGAGTGCCGGACTAGCCAAAGGGAAGAAGGCCAGAAAAAATATATATATTAAAAAATTCAAAAAATATATTTAAAAATTGCCACGTCAACATTGGATGGCATCCACGTCAGCTCCGAGCGGCCAAAATTGGCCAGATAGACTCAATTGGCAAGAAATGAAAAGGTTTAGAACTCAATTGGTAAACTTGAAAAATTTAGAATTAAATTGACAAAAATGCAATAGGTTTATGACTTTTTGGATAATTTTCCCGAAAATTGTGCATCCTCTTAAATAGCCTAAGTCATCAATGATCCTGGTGTGTTCAATCCACTTGAAAACATTATGCAACTTTGGAGATTCTATCGTTGTGTGACTTAACCATTTAACCAAATATATTAACCGTTTGATTAAGTCCACTGCATCATTTCTTTCATTTCATTCCATACTAGAAATGGTAACTTAAAAACAGTTTTAACGGTATTGAAGGAATTTCTTGTCCAATTTACTGTGATAGTCTTATGTTGAGAAATTATTACGTAATGTTCTTTTGTTGACAACAAAATGCATCGTAGTGAATTCGGCAACCGACATTTGCTTTTCATGTCTTTGTTTCTGGAGTCACCACCAGTCGGGAATAGATTTTGGTGGTGGTGGTGAGAATCAAAACGTTGTGGAAGCCAAATTGGTCGAATCCTAGGTTAAAGTTAGTGGCTCTATTATCAGAGAAAAAGATTGTGTGTGGAATCTATACTCTCTACATTATCGTCGCATAAACGTTTCGATTTAGATCCAACGCATACGATTAGGAAAAACTTGAATGAATGTTGATTCAATCAAAAAATAAAATTGTGAACTCGACACGCACTCCATACGATTGATGGGAGAATATTTACTCTGTTATCAAAAAGGGATGGCAAACCTTTCGATTCGATGAGCAAATTAGGATCTTGTGAATTCTTAATCACTCTTTGAAACTTGGGATGAAATGTCATCAATTCATTTCAAAATGTTCAAATTAATTCAAATTCTTAAGACGATTCAAACTCGATCAAGAAAAAGATGTTGAATAAGATTATTTGCTTCAACAGTAACCCCACTCCCCATCAGTAGATTATAAAGATGACCAAAACAAATATATGGAACGTTCCACTAAGAAAGTGAGATCAATGTCACCTTCTAATCTAACTTTTAGCCATTTTGTCTAACTTTTCAATTACAGAAACATTTGCTTGGGACATGAAATCTTGCTTCACCTTTTCTATAAAGTATTTTAAGCTCCAATTCAAGTTTACCAGAATCCATTCTGGAAAACAAGATAAAGTTCCACTTATTTGTGTCTGCTCTCGTCATGTTGGAGTTGGTTTCTCTATATATAAACGAACCAGAGCAAATCTGTGTATTAGTAAGGCCCTCACTTTCTTCTCACTTACTTTTGACCTGGGAAAAGCCATGGACGTTCTTCGTTTCTTGAGCGGTGTTCTCGGTACTGCATTTTGCATTCCGATTTTCTGCATTTCTTTTTCATTCCAGCCTGTCCCTCAGTCGCCGTTTCGCTTGTTCTTGGCTTTAATGCCATAAATTTGCCTTGTTTTCAACGTAGGAAATGCTGTCGGTCTGCTATTTTTCTTGGCGCTTATGCAAGTCAAAGTGTATCGGTTTGCAAACATAGTATCCAGTCTTTGTCGCTAAAACTTGGGAAGTTGCATAGCTATTCTAGGACCACGCTCAAGAGGATCGTAAGAAGCCAGTCGACCGAGCAGTTCTCAGGCGTCCCCTGCATGATAACTCTTCTCAGTTGCAGCCTCTACACTTGGTAAGTTCTAAAAGATTCATAACGATTAGTATAATGTTTCTAAGGCACTAATCATCTTGTTTTCTATCGAATTAACCAAACTCAAGCGTCTCCCTCTTTACTTATACATGGCTAAATGATTTTGCAGGTATGTACTACTGTTTGTGTCGCCGGACGACCTTCTGATATTGATCAGCAACAGCATGGGAGTTGTGATCGAGCTCACGTATGTTTTGATCTTCATCACATACGCACCAAAGGAGAGGGCAAAGACCGTGGGACTCTCTGGTCTTGCTCTGATTCTTTTCTTAACATTTGCCTTTGTCTCCCTCTTCGCCCTGCACGGCAAGACCCAGAAACTCTTGTGCGGCATCATGATCGACATTTCCTCTACTATCATGTATGCTTCACCTCTATCGGTCATGGTAAGATCCATTACATTGTTAAGACATAAAATATATTCCGCGTTGTACTCTAACAGTTTAAGATTTTTGAGTAAACGATTACACAATCAATTTAGATTCAGAATGTAGTACATCTTACAATATGTAAATCATCAAAATGACTCATTGGCTAGTATCAGAAGTTCAAATCGTATTTGGATTATGCACTTGGTTTCATCGGTTTAATTCGGTTCATACAGATGTTGGTGATCAAGATGAAGAGCGTGGAGTTCATGCCATTTTTGTTATCGTTGTCCTGCTTCTTATTCGGCATTTTCTGGCTCGCATATGGCCTTCTTAGTCGGGACCCCTTTCTCATCGTAAGCCATCACCTTATATGATAATTGAGGGTGTGTGTTGGCGCACGTGTGGAGTCGATATTCAGGAGATCCTAACTGGTAACTTAGTTTTATTGAACTTGACAGTTGACAAAAATCTAATGATGGTGTTGCAGGCGCCTAATGGATTGGGGACTGCACTTGGGATTGTCCAACTGATCTTGTATGCAATGTACCGCAAGAACTGCAGTCATGCTAAACACGAGACTAGGGATGAAATTGCGGCAATGGATCCTGAAAAGACCGATCAAACGATCAAACTGGGTTGCCAACATTTCCAGTTGGCATCTTGAAAGGACCTATCTAAAGACCGATGTAATTCGCTTGCATGGCAAGAAAGAGATGTATAGAAAACTTTTCCAGCTTTTATCATCAAAATTAGTGTGTTTATTTGAGAAAAAGTATTTTCCCGGGATCCGTTTTCCAAACTTTTACCTACTTAGTTCGCAAAAAATAATTAGTCAACCAAAAATACTTTCCGATTAAGGAAACATTCATGTACAAAATTAGGAAAGTGAATTCCTTAATATAAAAATGTGAAAATACTTTTCAAAATTATTTATCTTGAATTTGTTACTATTTTATTTTTTCTTTTTTATTTCTTCTTTTTCCTTTTTCCTCCCTCCCCCAGAAGCCGACCTCGGCGATAGGCCACAAGCACGGGTTGGTGAAGCAAATGTACTTTGAAATCATTTTCCAAATAAGATCCAAACACTAAGAAACTTTTCGACCACATATTATCAAACAAAAGAAAACTAACCATTTTCTTAAAAAATGATTTCCTAGAAAACATTTTCCGGAAATGTTATGTTTTCCATAAAACAAACGCATCCTGAGTAGTTGCAGACTTACATAATCAGGTTATTACTTTGAAGATCATTTTTCTTTATCTTTGCCTCTTCTATTTTTTAGGGTTTGACTTTCACGCTGCAGAGGTTACCTTCCTTACTCTCTCAATGAGAGATTCTCCCTTCGGTACTACATCAATTGTGAGCCATCTCGAGGGCGGCATGAGTTGTGAGAGGCATTCATAAGTCAACACACACCTCCAAATGATCACCATCTAGCGTAATTATTCAAAAGACTCCTCTCCGGGCTTAACTCACATAGGATGGGGTCATTACACTCTCCCTCCCTCCCTCCTTTGCAACCACTGCCCAACCCTCCACCCCCACTACTGTCATGGTTACTCAAGCCACAGCTCCCAGCAGCAACTTTGGCAAGCCACTTCCCCACCTCTCTCTCTCTCTCTCTCTCTCTCTCTCTCTCTCTCTCTCAAGCTTGGTGGTGGTGACAAGTGTTGGGAAAACCTTCTCATAGATTTCAAGATGACAAAACTATCAATGTGTGTTTTATAAGTCTGATAAATGCCTTAAAATATTTTGATTTGTGAAGTTATTTTTTGAAGAAAGCATATGTCAATATTGATCGTGTTCGTGTTCAAATTGTGAAATTACTTCAAGCAAAAAAGGTTTAGACTTTATATTGTAGATGAAGAACTTCAAACTTTATACCATTAGTTCAGAATGTGACATAAGATCAGTATGTAAATAACGGCTAGTGATCTGATTTGGATTTCACACTTAGGCCCCGTTTGGTTAAGCTTTGGGAAGGGGCTTTCGGCCTCGAAAGCCCCTTCCCAAATGCTGAACCGTTTGGTTCAACATTTAGGAAACGGAAAGCTGAAAACTAGCATTTTGAATGCTGAAGCCTATTTTTCCCTTTCCAAATTGCCCTTGCTCAAATTTCTTTATTCCAGTGCGGTCGCCCGACTCTAGGTGGCCGTCGCTTGGGACGGACGACCTCGCCGGCCCTTTGCAGGCCAGATCCGCCCTCGCCGGCCCTTTGCTGGCCACCCTCGCCAACCACCCTCAAGGTGAAAAAGATGAACAGTATTAGGGGAAAAATCAGAATATTAAAAATAAAAATTGCCAAAGCCCTTTGCAAAAAAAATTTACCAAACACTACTTAGACCAAAGTAACTTCACAAATTTTTTTTTTTATTAAACATCACTTGCATTTTCCCAAGTGACTTTCACCTAAAATTATTTACATTCCCCCAAGTATCATTTAAAAAGCCGAACCAAACGGGCCCTTAGAATAAATTGATTCACTCAATCCTGAAGATTGTTTTGCAACGATTTAATATGCAAAACATCGTAATTGATTAGAAATCAATCTTGAGGTAAGTTATTTTCTAAACGGAGAAGCTCTACTATGGAAACTAAGATTTTGGTTGTATGGGCGACTAGATTCATCAAAGATTCAGATTTTGTCCCTTAACGGTTACTCAATCTTCTTGATACAATTTTGTCCAACGAGTAGATTGGAAGACAATCCTCTTGAGACTATCCAACGACTAGATTAGAAGTGGAAGAGCATAAAAAAAACCAAGTTGCCAAGGAGTAGAAGCAAGAGATGAGGTCCAGAGTCTAGAATTCCAAAATTTGAGCAATCTTCTATCTTTATATTTGTCTTTCGTAAGCTTTAAAGTGTAATATTTGAGAGAGACTGAAAAGAGTAATTAAGTGAGATAGTGAGACTTATCATATACCGATAATTATCACTCACAGTTGTAATATTTTAATTGATCATCTAGTGAAATCCAACCGGTGAGTTATTAATATGGGAGAATGAATGTAAGCTTGTTCTAAGTTGAACCACTATACGTCTTGTGTGCAATTTTTCTCATCCTTAAAGCTCTTTTTGTTTATTACATTGCACTCTTACACAATTGCTATCAAAGACTTTAAAATCTAAACGGTGTTAAGACTTTATTCTTGATCTTTTACTTCCGCTTTAAATTGGTCAATAATTATTTAAAATCACCTATTCTCCCCCTCTAAGTGATTTTTGCTTGTCACCTCAACAAGCTCCTCAATCAATACTCATTGTAGAGAAGCTCAATGGCCAAGGTAGAGCCTTGCTATTGTATTGAGTGAGAAAGAGAGAGAGGGAGGAGGTGCCTCCTCTAGCACTAGTTGCCAAGGGTGCCAGAACAACAACACTAAGTCATTTCCTAACATCCTCTCTCTTTTTGTTAGAAAGTCTAACACAAAAACTTAAATTGATATACAAAGGAAGACCACATGTATATCAACACCTCTGTGCATGCGATGGACGCACATGCGACATGTGAAATTTCACTAACGGGGGTGGTTGCACATGAGAAATAAATTAGGGCAGAATCTAAATTTGTTATCATGATAGAAAGCCCAATCCAAAAACTTGAATCAATAGGTGAAAGGAGACCACATGTCAAGTGACGTGGAATTTTTCAACACTTTCCACCAGCTAGGTCTTGGCGTGGTCTCAACGATCTCATCCTATCCAACCATCATCTTCACGATCTAACCTAGATCTCATCGGAGACTACTGGATCTAGAGAAGGTTCCTCCTTCAGAGCTTGTTGTAAGAGTTTTTCTGTTGTGGTTGATTGATATTGTAATATACTATTTTACGAGATTGGTCTAATAAAGTAAGATATAAAGATTATTAATTAGTTTAATATAGGACTGGCTAGTGTAAGCCGAGTAAGGCCCGGTCTGTGATGAAAGGGTTTGGCTTAAAACTTATAAATAGTGCTCAAGTCATTCTTCTAACCCTAATGCACAAGTTATCTCATAAAAAGAGCAAATGCTATCTTTGACAGACAGTTTCATTGAACCAGTGATACAGATGGTAATAGATGAGAAAAACTTGCGCTAAGGATCATCTCTATTCCGCATCAAGAACGATGAATCCCAAAATAGGTAAGCGAATCTCTTTTACTTGATTAATGTGTTATAAATTATAACTACGGAGATCTTGGGTGTTAGCTTTTCACGGCTAACACTTGTGACAAGCATGGTTAGAAAGAGCTCACACAAGGCATCGATCAAGCTCTAGCAGTCCAATATGAAATAGGCGAGATAGCTACAAAAGAGAGTATTAGGACTAATTCGATCATTTTATTTGCACATGTTAGATCAGTCGCTGAAATCAATTTTTCAGCTATCAGGAAAATGAGCATAAAAAATGCATGTACAATATTTCCTAACAAAAAACATCAGATTGTAGGAGAAGATCAATTTCGTTTTCTGTAATCCCGATAAGTCTTGTATTGCATGCACGACGTATGTTTCTAAATGACATGATTGAAAATGAACAAAGAAAGCCTCTCAAATTTACAGCCTTCACTGCGTTTTCCTCGGTTGGACATCAAGATTCAAGGCAAAAATGGAAAAGAGACTCACAAAACAAAGAGAAGAGTTTGAATGTTTTGTAGATTTCCTCTTTCCTGATGATCAATCGAATAACAAGCTTGATCTGTCTATTTTCAGCCCCAATTGGCAGTTAGTGCTAAGAAAGGAATTCATATATTCAGAGAAGTGCTTGAAGAATTAGAAGTGCAATACTGGAATTCGGAATCCGGTACCAAACCATTAGCACTGAGAACATGATTCAATCTTTCGGCCAATTGGGAGGGTTGCTGTTCAGATTGAACCCACAAAGCACAATGCCTCTGGAGAACATCGAACGATCCGAGTTGAATAGACAAAAGTTGTCCTAAATCAATCCTATACTGCTTTTCAATTTGTTACAGTAAAAATGATGTTGTAACATATGTTGTTTCTGTTACTGTCATTCCACTGTTTGATCTATGTCATCTATGGGTATACTAGCTTAGACATGAGTGGGGATTATTAGAAAGCAATGAAGTAATATATAATATTTTTTTTGTGATGATACATATTTTTTTATTGATCTGTTAATATTGTTTATTTGTCAAATTCAGATTGATCTTTTAACATCGCTATCTGTGAAATATGAGTTTAATATTATTCATTTGTCAGATGCGAGTCAATATAAGATAGATACCTCTAAATTATAAAAGTTTTCCAAGACCTCATCATAAGTAGATATGTTTAGACGTATAATTTATAGGTATTTCCAAAGAGAATCTATATTCACATAAACAATTATTTTTAATATTTATTACCAAAAAATGAATTAATATATTATTTTTTGTGCGTCAATTAGAGATTTATAGCCAAAATATATATAAATTAGTGAAACAGATTGAGATACCAAAGTATCGGTTTGTTAGAGATCCATAATAAGCATGAGAATTAGAGATGCCGAATTAGATACTAACAACGTACAAGAATTGAAGATGCAGAATTAGAGAATTGCGAGTATAAAAAATTTGCTAAAGTGATAATCAAAAGCAAATTACTAAGTAAAGCCCGCACGTGAGCGTGTCACGTGACTCAATCTCGCACGAGATTTACCCACTTCTAAATTGTGAGATTGCTTTTCACCAATCCAAAAGCTTAACTTGTCAAGTAGTTTAACATCGTTTGAACATGTTCTCCCCAAATGCGCTATTAAATGAAGGTTTGATTTCCTAAAAAGAAAATTAGTAAAAGAACGGTTCCCATTGAGACAGAAGAACGAAAGTCGCAGGAATTTAACAAAAATCCCGTCAATAGGAACATACGACACCAGTCACACTTCTAACTCCACAAACAAGTATACTTTTATCGATGAGCAAGTCCTGCATAGACTCATTCACCACGAGTAGCAAACTTATTTTATTAAGTTAATGCACTCAACATTGGTCTTTTCTATCTAATGCAACAACATCTTAAGCCGAAATCCTTAACGAAATGGACAATTACGGTTCATGCATTTGGCTTTTACGTCACGTCTAACATATGCTTCAGTTAAGAACGAAATTTGATGCATGGGACACGAGGATAAGGGCCGGCAAAGTAATGCAAATTGCCAAGAGGGTAAGGATAATTTTAGGAAGCGATAATTGACACATAAAAGTGTTAGTATAAATTGAGATAATATAGGTTTTAGGAAGCTATAATTGACACAAACGGTTAATATAGTTTGGCTAGCCAAATTATATTTTGTCCCGCTTTACCAAAAAAAAAAATATATATATTTTGTCCCATGTTAAACCCCACGTAAGAGAACTTCTAAAGATAAAAGGGCATCTAAAGAGAACATTCCACACGATGCCCTCCTTGGAGATGAAAGTAATGAGATATATATATTGACCAGCTTATAAAATGTCGCCCCGAAAGGGAAAGTACACAAAATAATGTGGTGCTACAATGGTGGGTCGAACTTGATTTGTTGTTTTGCGAGGTCAGTGGGTTTGGCCTTTCGTTAATACGCAATAGCTCGATTTGATCTAGCAGAAGGAGCGTAGACAGCAAGCTTCTAGTTAGGACTCGACCCAATCTAATGGGATAAGCTTAATCCCGTGGGTTTTTAGAATTGTCAAACAGGTTGGTTAGGTCGGATTTGATTTGGATGGGTTGAAAATGGGCTCGACTTAAATTGATCCATTTAATTCATATTGACTTATTATTATTTAATATTATCTTAGCGACTCGTATCTTGCTTGATCCGGACCCAACTTGGGCTCCAAATTATTATCAATTTTGTCCTTAAATTTGGAAAATAACATGCTAACACAAAAAAAAAAAATTAGCAAATAAGAAATTGTTAAAATTTCTTTCGAATTAAGCTATCAGAACCCATGTCCTGTAATTTTTCTTGGTGTTAGAAATTTTATCTAATTTAGCAAGAGAGAGTAAGCTTGAAAAGGTATACATGACATAAATTCAATATGATATCCAATCCACAACTATTAGTCCATGCAATTGATGATTTCATGAAGTTCGTTTTCGGCCATCAAAACTTCCTCGGCCAAGAATTTGTGATGACTCTCACCATCACTCATCCCAAAGGCCAGCCACATTGAAACACCCTTGCTTAGTCATTCCTCGCGTCGCTGGCGATACTTTTTGTTATATCATGTCTCGAATTTGAACGCAAGAGTGAAGTATGATCTAAATAGAAATTTCAATTCCAAATAGGACTTGTGGATTGACGTCCGAACAATAAATTATCGAAATACTTTCCACATTTGAGTTAGATCATCATAACATATGAAAATGGGATTCTACTTAGTTATTACAAACTGGAGCAAACAAAAGTAATATTAGGTTTTTGAGTTTTCAAAGTAAGTTTTCTGTGAGAGATTGTGAGATCATACTTGATAGTTTTGTTTTTTTATGTGTGATTTGGGACTTGAAAACACTTGATCAATCGAGCAATAATAACTCTGTAATTCTCCAAAATTGAAATGAATTTCTTCACAGTAGGCTCTTCCTATGAAGTAAATACTGAGAACCGAACCACGTTAATCTCCGGTGTCCTTGTTGTTTGTCATAACCTCCAGTAATCTATTCTTCTTGCATTAGGTTTGAATTGCAAGATTATGTTAAGTTTCTTTATTATTTCATAACACTTTTATACCTTTGGCATCAGAATGATTCCCGCCACACATTCGCACTGTGCCCAACTCTTCATGGCCAGTTAGGTTTGTTTTCCCTTATTTATAGATGCCCCCATTACCCCCTCTTCTCAGCTCGACTCTCGTTTCACTTTTCTCCAAATTAATTCTGATTAAACCTTAAATTACTTTTGGAGTAAAAATTAGATTCATGGGTCTTCTCCGTTTCACCGTCGGCATTTTCGGTAGGTTTGCATCTCTTCTTTTCTTTCCCAATATATTCACTTCTTTTTCCTGCTCGGTAGAGAATTGACTTCCAACAACCGGACCAATTTCGGTCGCCACAAGATGGTTTCCGGTGATCCAACGTCTAATTATATCAGGCGACTAACAAGTTTTAGTCACCAAGAGTATGTACCCTTCACGCCGGGAAACAAATAATTGTTTTGTCGTGATTTTTTGAGTCACCAAGGACCTATTTTATATATGAATCATCATCATGCTATTAGCACCGGTACTAATTCTCCTCTTCCCTTGGTTTTTCTCTTCAGGAAATGTAACTGCGCTTCTCATGTACATGGCACCAACGTAAGTCGTTCCCCTAACACAGACATTGTCATCCGATTTTCTTCAAATAATTTAAGGTTTGATCAGAATTAATTTGGAGAACCTAAGGTTTGATGAAAAATATTTCCTGCGCGTCGTGTCCAATGCATTTTTTTTAGGTTTTTTTTCAGTTTGATTATATGTAGAAAACCTTGTTGGATAATTCCTGTTTACAGACAACCTTGTTAGTCACATTGTTCTTGTTTATATATAAACCTTGTTGGTCACATCGTTCCTTCTCCACTAGACAACCTTGTTTTCCTCGTTCACCTCATATGCTGTTGCAGCTCCATCAAGGTGGTTTTAACGTGATAAACGTGTACTTATCATTGGAAAGCTCAATCTAATAAAGAGTATATCCTAATACCACTTCTCACGTGCGAGCCAAACCAAGAACGAACAAGATACGGGTAATTCGACTAACAAGAGCCCCGCAAAAGCGATATAAACCGGGACAAAATTTGGCTTTGATACCACAATAAAATGTCACCCAAAAAGTTAAGTTTATCGATGAAACAGACAATATGTATGTATAAGTGAAATGGGATGCTTTTAATGCATGCGTTCTATGAGCTGATTGTAACCTATTTTGGATTTGTGAGATACAATCTTGGAAAATGATCTTGTAGGATTACATTCAGGAGGATCGTAAGGAGCCGCTCGACGGAGCAGTTCTCGGGCGTCCCATATGTGATCACCCTGCTTAATTGTCTTCTCTATTGCTGGTGTGCTTCTAATGGTGTCAGAATCGGGGCATCGTTTCGCGTTCATATCATTGTTGTCGTCTGAATTTGATTATCTTTGGTAAATGACAACGCAACCGCACAAAAAATGTCGACTCATGAACTTTTGTCGCACGTTTGGGTAACGCTTATATGTAAATCTCCTTGACGACAAAGCCAATGGTCAATTGCATGCTCATGTGTTTTGGCCTTTATGCGATGTCAAGAGTACAGAAAACAGCTTACTAAATTAATTCATAATTTGACATGGCGAACTTTCAAGGAATAAGTAGAGGTAAGACAAGACATTGAAACTTGACAACTATGTTGTCACTCTAAGTTGGTTATAGGTGGAGATTTTAACGATATTTTATTGAAGAAATTGGTGCATATATTCCTCTTTTTGACATATATTCGAGCAATGATTGCAAATATCGAAATTTTGAGCTGGGAAATGGAATCCTCGCATGAACTATGGTAAAAAAGTGAATGGAATCTTAGAAAATGTTTACTATACATCAGTTTTTGTCATCATTTTGTTCCGGATAAAGCTTAGATCTTCACAGGTACGGCTTGCCGTTTGTGTCTCCAAATAACCTTCTGCTGTCAACCATCACCGGGATCGGAGCTGTGATTGAGTTCACATATGTGTTGGTTTTCGTCATCTACGCTCCCACGAAGGAGAGGACCAAGATTATGGTGCTCGTCGCTCTTGCCATCGCCGTATTCTCTACCGTCGCTCTCATCTCCTTCTTTGTTTTCCATGGAAAAACTAGAAAGCTCTTCGCCGGCGTGTTCGTTGACATTTTTGCTGTCGCCATGTTTGCTTCGCCTCTTTCGGTCATGGTAAAAGGGTCCGCAATAACCTAGTCGTTTGCGTGATTCTGAGTTAAATGCCTAATCGGAACTTTATGTATGATTTTATTACTTTGGTTTTTCTTCGTTTTTGCGCGCAGAGATTGGTGATCAAGACCGAAAGTGTGGAGTTCATGCCCTTTTTCCTATCACTATTCGGCTTATTGTGTGCGGTTGGCTGGTCCGTTTTCGGCTTGATTAATCGGGATCCTTTCGTCATCGTAAGTTAACCGTCTTTATTATATAGCAATCAAATTACTTAGCCTTCTACATGCCAAGAGGTCGTAAGAACTTCGACATTACACAATTGATGTGATAAATATATGAGTAATCGTGGCGATGTAGGTGCCCAATGCACTTGGATCGGGATTAGGAGTTGCTCAGATGTTGTTATACGCAATGTACCACAAGCGCAAACATCAGCATGACAACGTCGTGAAAGATGGATCCTTGGAGATGGATTTGCAGATTCCCCACGAGAAGCAAAGACCAAAAACTCATCAGCTGGAGCATGGCCGCTCTCAGAACTTATGAGGGCTTCGTGATTGTGTTCGTGCGAGAAGAAAGAGACATAGCTGTGTGCAAAATAGGTCTCGTCAAAGACGGATGTAACTTAATATTTGTGTTTGTTTTTTTTTTTTTTGGTAAGGTAAAATGTATATATACTATTTAACACACCAAATACAATGAGGGAAAGTCATATTGAAAAAACCTCATACCCGAGGGAACAACGGAGGTGTTCCAACAGGTACAAGGAGTACGACTAAACAAGGCTAATAAGCCGCAGGAACTAAGTTAGCAAGACTGTCCATAACGGCCAAAAGAGTGCTATACAATAGCTAAGCGCAACTAAGAATCAAAAATTGAGACAGGAATGCCCCAATTGGCTTGAATTCTCCGGTTCTGGGGATTATCTTTGACAGATTTAAAAGATAAACCTCGATCTCGCATCACCTTAATTAAATGATTGCGGATAGCTGGCAAAAAGCAAGTCTTGCTTCTGAAAATAATATCATTCCGTGCCTTCCAGATGGCATGGCATAATGCGCTGAAGGAAAAGCGAGCGATGCGTTGGTGGAACCTATGGCCTCCAATGACTCGAAGGCATATTTGTGTTTGTTTTAACGTAACTAAAATGGAAAATAATATAAATGATTTTTGAACATTGGTCAAATGTGCAATGTGGCTCTTAAACTTTCAATTTGTTCAATTTGATCCCTGAACTTTATGTCAATATGCAATGTGGTCCATGAACTTTAAATTTATTTAATGTGGTCCATGGACTTTCGGTATATATTCAATTTAGTCCTTGGATTACATGAAAGTGTTCAATGTTGTCCTTGAACTTGAATTAATGAAAGAACGATATTGAATATTTTCATATAGTCCATGAACTAAATTAAACATGTGTTAAAATAACGGGGACTATATTGCACGTTAGGTTAAAATCCCAGGATCATACTAAACAAACTGAAAGTTTAAAAACTATATTACATATTATGGCAAAATTTAAGGACCATTTATGTCATTATTCCTAGTGACATGCAATTTTGCTAATCAATGGACAATCATTACACTAACAGATTGGGTTGTTAAATCCAAAGATGTATAGGCAAGCTGTACCGCAAAAGCTGGATTTCCAATTCTCGTCGGCCCCTTGCGGGCATTGCTTGTTCCAAAGCCCCTCTCCTCTATCATGTAATTGGGCTAGTACTTAATTTAAATGAAAGGAACTTGACATGCCATACAATTTTAATGAATAGTTGATCCGCAGTGTGCTCCAAACTTCCATTTACACGGGGTAAGACGAGGAGATTTTCACAAATTTTTCATCCATTGTCGGTCCATAACCTCAACGGCACTCCATCAATTTGTCAACCCCAAAAACCTTATCGATCGTGTTGTTTGTAATCAACCTAAACATGTACACGCACAAAAAGAATTGAGATGTTTTTTATCATTTGCGTGGTAAATCAACATATTCAATTATCCATCCAAATGATTCTTAGATTTTTTTTTAAAGAAAATTGTATTCATTGCTTAAAAGAGTATATAAAAAGTACACAAACTTTTATAGCAAGAAAATTGAAGCAGAACAAAGCCAAATCCAAAAAACAAAGACGATCAACTCCAAAAAATGAAAATGATCAATAGAGCACCGGCAAGGTTAAACACACACTCATTTCAGAAGAACGGATTTGTTAAGCAAGATAATTGGCGACTGATTACTAGATCTTGTATCATTGTTAGTGATAAGTATACACCGAAAATTCATTCTCTAATAACTATGGGGTTGCCAGTTGGCAGTGTGTGCCTAGATTCAGCTTTTTCTACATCATTGCTGTATGGAGACAATCCAAACATGTTCAATACATCTAATTTTTGGGAGAGCAAATTTTGGTAGTTTAGCAAAATACTAGAAATTCTACGATCACCATTGAAATTGGAGATGGAGGATTTGTACATGGACAAAGCATGGGGTATCGAATTCCTAAAAATATTATTAAACTCTCAAATCTAAATTAGGAATGAATAGCTTCGAGATCTAGAACTAAATCAAGGAAGTTCAAACATTCATATCTAGAACTAGACCGGGAGAAAAGAGTTCCTGGATCTAGATCGAGAGGGAAGAAAAAATAAGAAAAGAACAAGAAAACTTAAACAAAATCAACAAGAAAGAGAGGGGAGGGTGAGACTAACTCGAACGCTCCCCCATGGCTCAAGGTTGAAGAGGACGATGGGGAAAGAAGAGAGAGGAATAGAAAAAGACTTGCTGCTTGTCCAATGATTGTTACATTTAAATAATATCTCATAACTAAACTTGTGACGCATGACCAAAACTAACGTAACCCTCCGATGATTGTATCCTCTTTCAATACCAACAGCTTAACCCTCCACATGAGACACTCTCACGCCTAATAGCGTAGCACTGCCATACTCCACCGATTGGAGAGCTTGTTGCAGGCGATTAGCCTCGTCTTAGTGAAAACGCTCTATTTGTGCACACCCTCACACATGCATGGACATGCTTTGAAAATACGATTTAAGATTAATACATAATTAGCGAATTTGGATTATGCATTCTTGTTTGCATGTAAAAATATTAAAAATTTTAAGCAATGAAAGTTTCTAGGGAAATTTACCAAAAAAGTTACAAACCTGTTGCACTTATGTCAATTTAGTCTTAAAATTTTTCAATTTGATCAAATTTAGTCGCAAAACTTTTGACGATATGTCAATTCAATCATAGACATTTCAATTGTACTAATTTGTTCCAATTTTTTTGATGATTTGTCAATTTTGACTGAAAATCATTAATATAGGTAATTTTTTACTTTATACTTTTTTTCTTTATTTTCACTAACCTTAGGCCGACGAGGGCTGCAATGCCCTTGCCTAGCCAAGTGAGGGTTGGCCGACAACCTTGACAGCCCAGGGTTAGAAAAAAGGAATAAGTGCACTAGAAGGTCATAGAATATATCACGAAAATACAATTGAGTCATAAAACTTGCTAAAAGTGAAATCACGTCCTAAAACTGGTCAAATTGGTTCAATCGAGCCCCTCCATTAATTCCTTTCAACTTGACTAATAAAAAATGTTGATGTGGCTTCTTTTCAATATTTTCTCTTCCCTACGAGATGAACCATAAGATTAAAACAACATTGTGGGCGGCAACGGCATCCCCCACTCTTGTCGGCCCTTCTAAGCAATGGTGGACCAACGGCAGCGAGGGCTGCAAGCCTTAGCCAGTAGTTCCCCAACTTATTTTTTAAATCTTTTTAAATTTGAGCTTATTTTTAAATCTAATTTAAATAAAATTTCTATTACAAATTAGATTTGGACCAAAACGACATCATTTTAACCTTAGATTTCATATTTTAGTCACATCAATGCCATGTAGGAGAGAGAAGATATTAAAAAAAAGTTATTTTAGCATTTTCTCTTAGATAAGTTAGATAGAGTTAACTCATGGTCTACAAAACCTGTTAAACGGGTGGGTCGGATCGGGTTTAGGTCGGGTCATAAATAGTCCGACCGAACTTGAACCATTTAACCTGTTTATGACCCATTTATCATAAGGCAAAAATATTGACCCATACCCAATCTGACCATACCCGTTCTAACCCTGATAATTATTTTAAAAAATTGCATTGCTAAAACATCTTCATGCAATACAAATCTTTAAAAAAAAAAATTGAGACTCCGTTTATTTCGCAAAAAATATAACATTTCTGGGAAATGGTTTTAGGAAAATAACAATATTTTCCGATCTTTGGTTGAAACGTGGAAATGAATAAGAAAATATTTTCCACCATTTGGTATGAAAAATCATATTTTCCTCTATGCACTCATTTTAATATTTTAATAATATTATTAATATTTTTAAAATATATATTTTAATTAATTTTATTTTCTTTTTTCTTTTTTTCTTTTCATATTTCCTTTCTTTTTTTTCTATTTTTTTTCTTCCCCCATCACGCGGTCAGTCATAGGCGAGGGATGAGCTCACTGGCCTCTGGTGAGCCTTGAGCCTCATCGAGCCATGGTCGGGGTTGGCGTTGGCCTCGGCCTTGCCGGCTCGGCGAGCTCGAGCTCACCTGAGGCTAGCGAGCTTGAGGTTGGCTAGTGGTCCGTGAGGCCTCGGCCTCGCCAGATCGGCGAACTCGTCCCTCGCCTGTGATCGGCCATCGGCAGGAGAAGAAGAAAAAAGAAAAAAAAAGGAAAAAGGGAAAGAAAAAAAAGAATATAAAAATTATAAAAATCAGAAATTTTAAAAAAATTGAAAATTTCACTTAAGCTTTTTGGGTAACCCATTTATGACCTATTTAATACCCATGTAATACCTATTAAGTTACTAAACAACCCATTAATGATATATTTAAGTCTATTTTTAAAACTAAACCCAACCCATTTATAACCCACAATCATTAAATATTGGTTATTGTATGGGTTCATGACCTATTTACAACCTTGATGCTACGTTCGGTCATCCGGATTTCTAAACAGAATAGGACTAAATATGATAGAATAAGAAATCATAATATTTCTTCATATCTTGTCCATTGTTTGGTGGACTACGGATTTAAAGTCGGTTAGGATAATTTTTATTTTTTATTTTTTGCTATTCACGGGTTCAGAGGAGTTAGTGAAGGGAAAAAAGCCGAGAAATTTTTTTGGTGAAAGCGCACAAGGTGTGAGGATGAAGATGACGATGAGTGAAGTGTAGTGTTTTTGGAAAAATAGACATTAGAAATCCTATCTAGGTCTATCTCACCCTCCCTCCGGATTTTTTTATCTGGGCTATATCTAGTCTACATCCGACCTTATCCTATCATAGACCACCACTAAACACAAGATAGGATAAAACATATCCTATTTTGGCTTTTATCCGATCGATCAAATGCAGCCTTAGGGTGTATAAAAGAATCGAGAACCAGACCAAACTGACCCGAAACTAGTGGTTTCCATGGGGATCGATCCAACTCCCGGTTATAATTTACTGGAACTAGTGAGTACCGGTCCGTTCCCAATTCCAATCGTGAAATCGTCCACTTGAACCAGATCAATATATATATATATTTTAAATTTTCATGCTGTAGTTATATTATGATATCTGCTTATTTCACATGAAGTAATATGCTTGCATAGAGTCCGATAACTCTAAAAGCTGACAAAAGAAAACACTTATTAGATGAAGTGATGAAATGTTTTTTTCGCACAATGGCTTCTGGTTTGCTTTCCTATGTGTTCACATAGAATCAATATTTTTTTTATTCATTGCGTGATGAAACCAAAGAAGTACCTACATAGAAATTAGGTTCACCATAATATTGATTGGCAGATGCAATTTTGTTGAATTTAGGGACCAGGTGGATCAATGGAACCAACAAATAGTTCTAGGTTCTAATTTTTCGGAACCGGTTCTTAATAGGCAATTCTTGGGTCTATGGTAGAACTACCCATTTGGACTATGCTCACTCATTGAGTTAACGAAATGACTCAATTGCACAAATTTACTAAGTTTTAGGATATTAATACAGTTTTTATAATTTTTAGGGCTTTATTGCACTTTCGTGATAAGTTTTAGGATTTTTACTACACTTATCAAAAAAAAAGAAAGAAAAAAAGACATCAAAAATTGAAAAGAAAAGAATAAAAACATTAAAAAAGTTTAAAAAATTGTCCACGTCAATATTGGCCGTGATGCCCAGCATTGATTAGATTGCGACGTCAGCGATTTCCGGCCAAAATTAATTAGAAGGATTAAATTAGCAAATTATAAAAAAGTTTAGGACTAAATTGGCTAAATTAAAAGATTTATAATCGAATTGGTACAATACAATAGGTTCATGACTTTTTCGATAAGTTTTCCAAAATTTGTATATATAAATATAATCCTAGATAAATGGTGATTTCTGACTAAATATGAGAACAGGACTAGACAAAACTTGAATGTAAGTGATCTTAGGAAGCTCCTTTTCCCAGATGATGAGTTTGAACGGATGCATCTATTATGTTTAGGGATCTAGAAATAATGTCTTGTTGGAGGGTGTTCCTTCTTTTGTCAATAATGGAGTCAATTTGGTAAAGTGTGCTGTTTAGTCCAAGATTAAGTATTTTGGAGGTATCCGAATTTCATCAGAGCTTTGACAAATCTTTCTTATTCTTGTTGGTCTATATACATGTGTAAGATCATCTTCGATGAGCTTGCAATGACAATTACCTCTGCCCACGTTTGAGTTTGAATTGAAATGGAAATAGGCCATTTAATAAAACAAAGATTATTTGAGAATTAATCTTGTTGTACGCCCTCACTATGCCGCAAAGTGATTTTATTAATAAAATACAAATAACAATAAGGGATATTTTCCACATGCAGCCTTTACCAAAAGATGCATTTTCGTAATCACCAATCTCTCGTTAATCCCTACGTGGCACAATTAGAGCCGATTGTGTCCATTGCCAATATAGACGGAAAAAATCTAGAAAAGGTCATTCTTTCTCAATGCGTCGGGATGTCACCTTTTCCTAACAAATTGCATGGGCAAATTTGCCAGTTCGGCTCGATACGCGATGTCGGATCATCGGCAATCCGACTGCTCAGAAAATCCTTTGCACACACAGAAAAGAAGATCCTACGTGGCTTGGTCCACTTGTGTTCCGTTGCCGATATAGATAGAACGGTTCAAAAAGGATCGCTCTTTCAAAATGCGATCCGACTTGGCACGATTAAGGCAACTCGTGTTCAATTGTCGATATAGAGAGAACCCCCCAAGAAGAATCACCCTTTCTAAATGCGTTGAGATATCACCTTTTTTGGACAAATTGCATGGGCAGAGTTGCCAATTCGACTCGATACACATTGTTGGATTATTGTTGATCTAATGGCTCACAAAATCCTTTCAACACAAAAAAAAAAAAAAGACCCTACGTGGCACGATCAAGGCTGCTTGTATTTCATTACTCATATAGATGAAAAAGTCCAAAAAAGTTCACTCTTTCTAAATGTGTCCACTGGCATATTACCTTTTTCGGACAAATTGCACGAGGCAAATTCGCCAATTCGACTAGATACACAATGTCTCATTGGCAATCGGATGGCTCATAAAATCATTTCCACACACACGAAAAAAGGAATACCCTACATGGCACGATCTGGGCTACTTGTGTTCCATTGCTCATATAGATCGAAAAGTCCAAAGAAAGATGAGTCTTTCCAAATGTGTTCGGGATATTACCTTTCTTACGGGTGAATTGCTTCCACACACAAAAAAGAAGATCCTATGTGGCACGGCCATGGCCGCTTGTGTTTCATTGCCGATATAGACGGAAAAAGTCCAAAAAAGTTCACCCTTTCTAAATGCATCCACCGGGAGAATACCTTTTTCGAATAAATTGCATAGGCATATATGCCAATTCGACTAGATCCACAGTGTCTCATTGGCGATCGGACGGCTTACAAAATCCTTTCCACACACACAACAAAAGGAAGACCCTAGGTGGCACGATCAGGGCTGCTTGCGTTCCATTACCAATATAGACCAAAAAGTCCAAAGAAAGACCAGTCTTTCCAGATGCGTTTGGGATATTACCTTTGTTACGGACGAATTGCTTCCACACACAAAAATATGCGACACAGCTAGGGCTGCTTGTGTTTCATTACTGATATAAACGAAAAAGTCCAAAAAGGTTCACCCTTTCTAAATGTGTCCACCGGGATATTACCTTTTTCAGACAAATTGCACGAGGCAAATTCGCCAATTCAACTAGATACATAATGTCTCAATGGTGATTGAATGGCTCACAAAACCCTTTCCTCACACACGAAAAAAGAAGACCCTACGTGGCACGATTGGGCTCGATTAGGCTGCTTGTGTGCCATTGCTGATATGGACCGAAAAGTCCAAAGAAAGATCAGTCTTTCCAAATGTGTTGGGGTATTACCTTTTTTATGGGCGAATTGCTTCCACACACAAAAAAGAAGACCCTGCGCGGCACAGCCAGGGCCGCTGGTGTTTCATTACCAATATAGACGGAATCCAAAAAAGTTCACCCTTTCTAAATGCGTCCATCGGGTTAATACCTTTTTTGGACAAATTGCATGAGCAAAAATGCCAATTCGACTGGATACACAATGTCTCATCGGCGATCGGACGGCTCACAAAATCCTTTCCACACATAAATAAAATGAAGATCCTATGTGGCACGATCATGGCTACTTGCATTCCATTGCCGAAATAGACCGAAAGTCCAGAGAAAGATCAGTCTTTCCAAATGTGTTCGGGATATTACCTTTCCTAGAGACGAATCGCTTCCACACACACAAAAAAACCGAAAACCCTACGTGGCACGGCCAGGGCCGCTCGTGCACCATTCCCCGATATAGATAGCACGGCTCGAAAAGAGGATCGCCCTTTCTAAACGCATCGGGGATATTACCTCTTCCGGACGAATCATTCCCGCACACGGAAACAGGAAGACCTCGCGTGACACGATCGGGGCCAACCCGTGCCCCCACCGCCAAAACAGGCAAGAAAAATCCAGAGAGACCGCCCTTTCCAAATGCGTCCCCGGAGTGAAACCCGAAATCCGGGACGACGAGAACTGCACGGGCCAGCTTGCTAGGTCCAGCTCGACCGGGTGGGTCGGGGTCAGCCCGGCCTCGTTCCGATCCGACGACGGCTCACAAAATCCTTTCCCTCCTCTCCACGCCCACGCCCACGCACGATCTCTGTTTTGCCCTGGCGGGTTTGCGGGGGCGGGGGGGGGTAAGATATTTCTACACATGCAACATGACGTAAAATGATGGAACCTGAGTTTCTCTTTTTTGCCCCCCTTTCTTTTCCTCCCCCACAGAGAGAGAAAGAGAGAGAGAGAGAACGCAGAGAAGAGAAAAAGGGGCACCGTTTGACTTCCACCGTTCCGCCTCCCTCTCTACATCTTAGAGAGAGACGAGAAAGAGAGGAGAGAGAGAGAGAGAGAGAGATTGAATCCGATTGAAGGAAGCTTTGACGTCCGCAAGGACACCCCCACGCACACTCTCTCGAAGGAAGGGGGGGAGGGGACGCTTTCTCTCTCTACGTTCTCTCTCTCTAATCCAGCCGAGCCCCCGTCTCGAAGAAGAAGAAGAAGAAGAAGAAGGGGGGAGGAGAGGAGGAAGGAAGGAAGGGAAGAGAAGGGAAGGGAAGGGAAGAAGGAAGGAAGGAAGGAAGGAACGCCGCGCCACTGCGACGACGACGAGGAAGAAGAAGAAGAAGAAGAAGTAAGCGGGAAGATGTGGTGAAGAAGCAAAGCGGGAGAGCTGTGAAGTAGCGGGGTGAGGGGATATCCGAGCGTGCTTTCGCCTCGGGGGGGTTTCCCGGCTCGTCCGCGGCGAAGGCTCGTTGAGGAGGAGGCCCGAGCGTGTTCCTCTCGCTTGCCCCTTGGCGCAAAATTTTCGGCTGCGGTGAGTCTCCTCGGCTCCCTCCCTCTTTTTGCGAATGTGGGGCTCGCTCGCCGTGATGGCGCGCGCGGCGCTCGTTTTTCCGGACCACCAGATCGGTGATTCGAGTGGGTCGAGTCTCGATCGAGGCTTGGTCTTTAAGCCGGCTTCGCCGATTGCGTCCCGCGTTTCGGTCGGGGCGCGGGTTTTCGGGCTTCAATGGGTTTTCTGTACCGGTGGGAGCTCCCAATTCGGTATGCGGGAGTGGGAGTTTCTCTGATGTTGTTGGGAGACTGTAAGTTTTCAGCTTGAGCTCGTGAGTGACGATGGGTGGGTTCTTGAAGGGGCGGTTGCTTGATTTCCCGTTCTTCTGGGTTGAATTTGTGGCGCGGGCCAATCGAATTGGTTCCCCGTCGTCGCGGGTGGAGTGAATTGTTGGGGGTCTCTGCGAGGGTTTTAGGTTTGGAATGTAGCTTAATTGAGATTACTGTCTTTGTCTGACCATCGTAGCTGAAAAACCGGTAAAAAGGTTTTGGCTTGGTGAGGGAATTTGACGAACTAACGTTTTCTTGATAATCTTTTCCAGAGGTTCATTCGAAAGCTGGTCAGAGATTTCTCTGTCTTGTGAAGATGGCGGAGAATGTTTAGAGATGAAGTTTGCTTCTTTGGAATCGGCTTTGGTGGCCATGGCGTGTGTTTGGTAGGCCTCGACTCAGGGCTGTATGCTCAGGCATGAAGAAGACGGGTTTCCTCCTCCATTCTCGAAGGGCGTCACTAAATGCTTCTTGCTTTTAGCTTAAAATTGGGTCTGCAAGCCAAGTCCTGTAATTAATTTTACTCATATCCGAGCTATTTTCTGTTTGCGATAAGTCTTGTTAAGGGTGAGTTTAGAAGATGGTACTTTCGGGGCCACCCACTCCAGCCAATGGGTCCCAGTCCATTTCGCCTTCGCTTCTGCGATCAAATTCAGAATTGTTAGGAGGGGAAGCTGCCGCATTGCCTTCCCAGTCAACATTCTCTTCTCTTGTTTCTCCGCGTTCTCAGCTTAGTAATGTGAATATGCTTAATGCAGCATCCCTGCTCAACCAGTCATTTGCAAATGGCGGTTCAAACCCCATGATTCCTTCTTCTGGAAGTGGCCAGAGAGTGGGTATCGATATGAAGGCCGAGTTGGATCAGTTAGCGAATGTTGGTAATGGGATGAACTTTGGATTGTCCAACATGACCAATACTGGCACTTCTAGTCAATATCAGGGACAATTTTCTAATCCTTCTGGCAGTCAGTTGATGCCGGATCAAGCCCAGTCTCAACAACTTGAGCAGCAAAATTTCCAGCAATGTCAGCAACCAATGCAACAGTTTTCTTCCCCGCAACATGCCCAGCAACATCAGCATCATCAACTCCAACAATACCGGGCAGTTCATGGAGGGTTACCTGGTGTAGGACCTGTCAAGCTGGAACCACAAACAGGCGGGGAGCAACATGGACAGCAACTGCAGCAGCCCCATTTACAGTCACTAAGGAATCTGGCTCCTGTGAAACTGGAGCCACAACAGATTCAGAGCATGAGGAACTTGGCTTCTGTGAAAATGGAACCTCAACACTCAGACCAGTCACTTTTTCTCCACCAACAGCAACAGCAGCAACAGAATCAGCAGCAGCATCAACACCCGCAGCAGCACCAGCAGCAAGCGCAACAGCAGTTGTTGCATATGTCCAGGCAGAATTCACCGGCTGCTGCTGCTGCACAGATTAATCTTCTGGAGCAACAAAGATTTTTGCAGATGCGGCAGCAGCAGCATCAACAGCAACAACAGCAACTATTGAAGGCAATGCCTCAGCAAAGAGCTCAGGTAGCACAGCAGTTTCAGCAGAGCATCCCTGTGAGGTCCCCTGTAAAATCAGTTTATGAACCTGGAACATGTGCAAAACGTCTGACAGACTACATGTATCGGCAACAACGTAGACCTGAGGTAATGTACCTTAAATGGAGAGCTTTATTGAGTCTATGAGGTCTTACACTGATCAATCTATTCTATAGGACAACCATATTGACTTCTGGAGAAAATTTGTTGCCGAGTATTTTGCTTCCAATGCCAAGAAAAAATGGTGTGTTTCTATGTATGGAAGTGGCCGGCAGACAACTGGAGTTTTTCCTCAGGTATGCAAACTGACACCATCTTTAACTTGGTTCTGGTCTATAAACGCGATACTCTAACCTATTCTCTAGCTGGTGATTAATAATGAAGATCTGATCGACTGTGGTCCTTGACGTTCTCATGTACCGAGGATAGTCATTTCCTCAGAGCTCTGAGGAGTGATTTCACCCTTGTTCCAAATATTTTTGTCCACGCTGTCCTCTTTTTGGTGAATGATAAGTCTTGATGTACCTATGGTTGATGGCTTTGAGTTTCATTTAAGGAACTAGTGGAATTAATGTCTACCTTTACAGGATACATGGCACTGTGATATATGCAATCGCAAGCCTGGTCGTGGCTTTGGTAAGTTTCATTCTGCTTTAGGTGCTAGTTTTCAGGTGTCATTTTCATTATCTCTTGAACTCTGATGACTTTTTTGCATTGAATTTTTACTCCCATGGTCTGTTTCCCTCTGTGTGTATTATTTTGACATTGTTATGAGCTCTGGCCATTGCTGATGTGGATATTTTTCTTACTTTCAGAGGCAACTTTTGAGGTCCTTCCCAGGCTTTTCAAAATAAAATATGAAAGCGGTACTTTGGAAGAACTTCTGTATGTCGATATGCCGTGTGAATATCCGATTGCGTCAGGCCAGATTGTATTGGACTATGCAAAAGCTATTCAAGAAAGTGTCTTTGAGCAGCTTCGTGTTGTCCGTGAAGGTCAACTTCGGGTTGTTTTCTCTTCAGACCTGAAGGTGGCAAATCTATATGATCTTCTTGAACCTTTTTAGATCTAACTTCTCCAAGGTGGAAAATTTTACTTCTGTTTTGTTTCTCAAAACTTCCAGATATGTTCATGGGAATTTTGTGCACGTCGTCACGAAGAGCTTATTCCACGAAGACTATTGATTCCTCAGGTTATGTATCAGCTAGATTTTATGCTCAGTAGCATGTTAAAATCTTGTTTGGTGTTGGCATTAGTAGCTTTGATTTGGGTGTGTTTTCTGCATGCTTTTTCTATTTGCCCTTTCAAGTGTTTTTTTGCGAAAGGTACTTTAGATAAGTATAGTCGAAGTTTTACTCTTGTAGGTATATAGTTGCTAATTTAGAGATGATTTGGCCAAACTGAGGTACGTTAATTTGACGTCAGGTAAGGAAGCATTCATAACATTTCAAGTCAATGGACATTCCTTTGGTAGATGTAGCAGAAGAAGATCTCTTGGGACCATTTGGATGTTTTGTGATTATACTTTTTATGCTTCCATGTAACTAGACGAGTAGTTGTACTCACATTTACTTTAATCAAGTAACTTAAATGGTCATATCATTTTTGTGGTTACTGACTGTTAGCTATGTATGCAGGTTAGCCAGCTGGCAGCGGCTGCTCAAAAGTACCAGGCAGCCACTCAAAATGCATCATCTGGTTTATCTGTCCCAGAGCTGCAAAATAATTGTAACATGTAAGGCTTCTTGGTTATATCGGCCTCCTGTTGAATGAAACTGAGAGATCTCTCATTAGATTGACTTTACATATTACTGGTCAAAATTAGCAGTCATGACTGCATTAGGGCCCAAAGCAAATTGCAAGAGCAGGAGCTACCTCCTCTAGCCTGTGACTTGGTCTTGTTGCTTTAGATTGGAGATATATGTTTTAATAAGTGTTAAGTTAACCATCAGAAACTGTAAAATTGTAAAATGTCTGAAACTAATATGTTTGATCTATACGAAATAATAATTTCTCAGGGGACTATGTGCTGTGTTATTTGCAACTTATTGTTAATTTTTGTTATGGAGGAAATAAATAAATTTGATAACACTTCTAAGCTTACTTGAAAAATACCAAGAATATCAAATCTAACTGTTCCACTGACATTTTCAGCTTTGGGTTTATATGTCCAGGGAGCAGAAGAAAATGTGTAGATTTTATCAGTAGTGACGGACTTTGGGGTAACTTTCACTTAGGTCATCGAAATACTTTTTTTAAGCCAAATGCACCTTACCTTACAAACCCTTTCACCTGTTACATCCTCCCAATTATCCTGATTATAATTGATATTCTAATTGATTTGCCTGGCATTAGATTCTGACACAGTGCCTGATGGTACCACGAGCAGCACAGGCGCCACATAAGCACGCACTGAAGAAAAGAAAATAATGCACTTGCATAGTCGCGTCAGCTTTTGGTCATAAATTGGCTTGAAAATGGTCAAAGTGCAACAATTAAAAGGATTTAAAAGTTTAATGTATTATATTAAGGAATTGAAATTCATTTGATATTAGTGAAAGTCTGAGCAGAGTACAATATAATTTATCCAGCAAATCCTTGTTAAATGGAATTTGTTAAATTTGAAAGCTACCTGTAATTCTTATCTCAAAAGCTAAAAGAAAAGTTAAAGCTGACAGTTGATTTACTCGTGATAAGAAAACTAAATCTTCAAATAAATCTGAAACAGCAACACCTATCTGTGCTGGCCATGTAATGTCATTAAGTTACTCAATTTGCTGCAAATCTTTAAATCAAAAAGTAACTTAATCTTCTACAAGATTTTCCAATGCATCAAATTTGTCATTGCTTTTGTCGCTGTATGGAGAATTTTCTGTTAACTAACCTGCTGACAGCAATTGTAAGTTTCTAGTTAGTATATATTGGTGTCAATGCTGAAAGAATTTGATTTATGGACGGAGACCTCATCAATGTTGGAGAACCCTTATCATGACAAGCTTTAGTCCCATTCCCTGATGTTGAGTCCAAGTACTTGATTAAAATTAGCCTAGACAGCACTAAAATCTTGGAACAAACTACAAGCACTCAAATTCTGTGCACAACTATGTGTATGAGTAAATCTTACTGCAAAAGTTTGTTTTCTGACTGCTCTTTGGCTGCTTGAGGCATATAAAACTTCGTTTTACCCTCTGTACGCCTATTTAAGAGTGGTTGTTGACAAAGTGACAAGGTGATGATCTTTACGTTCATATGGGTGAATTGATCTGTTGCTTATCAACAATCTTAAAGTAAGTTATGTTCGCCTCATGTATTTTGTGTATCTGTCTGTTGAGAGCTTTTGGGTGGTCTGTCTTTGACCTTTTTATTGGTAACCATTTGTTGAGTGCATAAATGCTTGACATTTCTACTGCTGTTTTGATGTAATAGGTTTTTTTCATCGGCTCGGCAATTGGCAAAAGCTCTTGAAGTTCCTTTAGTGAATGACTTGGGATATACAAAGAGATATGTGAGGTGTCTTCAGGTTGTCCCTTATACTCTTCTTGGCTCCATGTTTAATGTTTGTTGTCTTTCCAGATTTTGAGAATTACCCTAATTGCTTTCTGGTACTGTGTATAATTTGGTGTTGACAATGCATAAGTGAGGATATTGGCCATTGTGCATTGAGATATCTGGCTGTCTCCTGTTACTTTTGCTATGCTTTTCTCCTTCTTGTAAACCTTCCAAAGAGTTCAATTATAAACAGTCCTCCAAAGTGGATAATCTCGTGAATTCAATTTTGTTAATAGTTACCTTTCCTCTCTACAATTCCTTGGGGAGAGAAAATAGTATGGCCTGGCTGTTCCTGGTGATGTTAAACAGCGGTTTGTATCCTGGGAAGTGCAAAATTTATGTTCTCGAGCTTCTTGTGGCTGAACATGAAAAACTTTATGTTGTACTTTTTAAGCCTTTTCATAAATCATCATCTGGGACAGTGTTTAGTGTTCCTTGCTGGGTCAAATTTCATGATTCAAAAGTAATATTGTGCTGAATATTGTTTTTAAGCATAGTTGAGTACCTGCTACCTCAGTCTTGTGCAGTGAAATTCTTTTGCATAATCGTCTTTGAAAGGCTTATTTTGGCAACTGGTGATTTTACTGTGCTGCACCATGGGACTCAAAACTATTAGGGTGTATTTGGTTGACTTTTATTCCTCGAAGTTCTTTTTTATAAGCAAGGCAGGTATATTAAAGAGCCTTCCTTTACAACCTAGGAGTTAGAAAATATCCTAGAAATTCAGAAAGAGACTTGGAAAAAGTCCTTTTCACTTTCTTGTCCAAATAAAAAATTAAGGGAGAAATTTAAAGTGGTTTGAACATCATGTTTATATGTTTTTAAAAGTTTGAGGTGTTTATCATCAAAAGGAATGTTAAGATTTCATGCCTTTGTTACTGACTATCCTTAAATAAGATCCAAAAATGGTGATGATCTGCATGGATTTACAATATTCATGTTAATTGACCTCAAGATAGACAACTTTGGTTGGGATGTGTAATTAGGAAATATTCGATAACTAAATCACTTGAACTCCGTTGAATTCCTCACCTTTTGGATGCACATTGCAGATATCAGAAGTGGTCAATTGCATGAAAGATCTAATTGATTACAGCCGACAAACGCGGACTGGGCCTATGGGTAAGCTCCTTTGTTTCTTATTGTCCTCTTTAGCTTTCCATATCATTGCCAGAACATTTAATATGAGGATTTGGGGTGGGGGGGGGGGGGGGGGTGTTGTTGGGTGTTTAGATCGTGAAGAAATGCTCATGAAACTGCTGCTTTATCTTGTGTTGTAATGCAAAAGTTGGTCAGGTACTGTCCTGGAGGACACAAAAATGTGATCAGCTATCCGACACCTTTTCAAACGCATAATGTTCTCTAGCAATATACAATTACCGTTTGTTTACAGTTTGGTGGCAATCCTCCATGTATAGTGTAGCGTAATTGGTTTTTTATCAATAATGTGTTTAGTGAGAGAATAGTCGAAGCTGCAGGATTGTCATTGATGCATGGTTAAGAAGGTATTTTTAAAAGTTTGACAAACTTGAATGAATTATTCATTTGAGAACAGAAGATTTTATAATCTTTGGAACTATGGCCTATGTCTTTGGTTATAGGTTGTAGTCCTGTTGGTGTTGGAAGCCATGAAGATTGGATACCTCAATATGTGTTGTTAAGTTTGTACACTTAACCTTAAAAATCTTCTTGATCTCATCCATTTTGTATGTGATGTGTCTTGCTGCTACATGGAGTGTTTGTGTACTGGTGTGTGTACGTGTGTAGCACTATTTTTTGGAGTTCCTAAATCATGTGAACTTGAGTTTGAGCCACTATTAGTGTTTTCTTTTCTTTTTCTTTGCTGAGCTACAAGTGATAAAGAAGACTAATAGCCTTCTCTCTCAATGATGAATGCCACATGTAGAGACTCAATTTGAAATTCTTTGAATATTATAAGCAATGACTGTATTTGGAAGAAAGAGAAATGACATGCCTAAGTTGTGACATATTTCTGTGACTCTGAAGGTAAGAGTATGGTAGAAGAATTTTTTTTGTCAGAGTAGAGAATCAAAGGTGAGTTTTAAAAATTAAAAATGACAAGAAAAATGACAAGTTGGTGGGAGGGCATCATGGTATGCTTCCAACTTTAAGAAAGATTCTGTGGACTCCTGGTCATATAAAAGGAAAACTAAAAAGAACTCACTGTGTGCCCTCTTGGTTACCCAATTTTTTTATAAATTTATTCATGAAACGCATTAATGGCTGCTGTTGGTTTGCAATAAAAATTTACATTACTTTTCTTCTTTGGCTCTCAGAAAGCTTGGCCAAATACCCTCGGAGGAGCAGTGCTTCAACTGGGGTTCGTAGTCAAGCTCACCAATCTGAGGAGCATTTGCAGCAGCAGGCACACCAACAGCAGCAAACAGTGTCTCAGAATGCAAACAATGATCAGAACAATGTTCAGGCTCCTTCTGTGCAACTAGGTGCTACTGACGGTTCTAGAGCTGTAAATAACACAGCCTCTACTTCTGCAACTGGCAATGCCATACCTGGTCTTCTCCATCAAAATTCCATAAACTCGAGACAGCAAAGTTCGATTAGCAATTCAGGCAGTCCATATGGAAGTAGTGGTCTTCAGATCCCATCCCCTGGTTCCTCCACAACATTGCCACCGGCTCAACCCAATAATCCTTCGACTTTTCAATCACCTACACATTCCTCGGGTAATAATCCCGCACACAGTAATGGCGGTTTGTCAGCTCCGAATCACATTAGTACTGTGAACTCATCTGCAAAAGTGTCTCCTCATAATGGTGAGGTCGAACCAAATGATTCCCAGAGTTCTGTGCAGAAAATTCTGCAAAAAGTGATGTCAGGCCAAATTAACAGTGCGGGGGGTATTGTTGGTGTTGGTTCATTGGGAAATGATGTGAAACATGTGAATGGGAGTTTGCCAACCAGCTCTAATGCAGGCCTTAGTACTTCTTCCAACAGCTTGCTGGGGAACGGGATGGCCCACAGCTCTAATATGGGAGGCGCTGTGTATGGCAACATGGCTGCAGGAATGGACTCATCTGCCATGGCCAATGGAGTGAGAGCTGTGATGGGAAACAACTCCTTCATGAATGGAAGAGGAGTAGCCCCTATGATTCGAGGTCAGAGTATTAATGGTAACCAACAGGAATTGAGTAACCAACGGCTTAATGGGCTCAGGGCTGGGAATGGCTTCAATAATCTTCAGTATGATTGGAAACCGTCCCCCTGAAGGCTCTGCTAAATCACGTCGATTTTTCAGGTTGTGGCTGTAGCTGCTTGTGCAGAAAGTGAAGATGAGAATGGCTGAAATTACTACAGGCCCTCGGCACATGGTAATACAAGGTCAAAGTACTTCCAAGTTTTCAGTTGCTGATTCTTCCGATTTCGGAGGGAGGACGGGATATGACATATTATCCATTGTTAGAGCACCATCACATTGAGTGAGTTGCTTCAGTATCACTCCAAATTCTGGTATGTCATTTTATAGAGTTGATGATTGGCGCTAACCGCCTAGCGATGGGCGGAGTTGGAATGGAGGGAATGGAGATCTTTGGTGGAACTCCTTGTATTACCTACTTCAAACACTTAATTCGTCTGAGTGTTTCTCTCTGAGTGTACATATCCATGGCTGCCTTGAAGCATCCTGGAATGACCTCAAATGTTCAATTTTGACATTGTCTGATCCGTTTTTAATTCTCCGTAATATAACATACCTTGTCTAAAAGCTCAAATTTACCGAGTACCGAGTTTCCCATTTCTCGATGGCATCTTCTCGTTTTTGTCTTGATCTCCAGCTTGGTTCTGCATTAATAAAACGATCATGATGGTGTCTTATCGATGATTGTTATTGGGCGAACACAATTTCAAATGCCATCTGAGCTAATATACGACGCACCAATTTGATGCGTTCTTAAGTTGGGAGTCTTGATTCTCGAAAACTTGTGCATTAAGACGGTCGGGCCCATTGTGATAATATCAACTTGCGAAATTGGCAACTTGGCAAGCGAACCTCTTCTTTCTATTGGTCCTGATCGCATGGCAATGTCATGCCAATGTTGAGGGAAATGTACTGCTTTTGTTTTATCGACATGTTTAGTGTGATATTGTTGGGACTCTCTCTTTCGACTTGGTTTTAAAGCAAGGCACGACAATGACACTGAACTTATTTTTACCTTCGCTTCTGTATGAACATGTCAGATAGGATGTGGAATATGTCAATTAGGTAACATATGATTCATCTAATCGAGATATAAATTGGAATGTATAATTTAGACTCGATGCATCTTTCACTGAGCCTATGGTACTCTTTCCATATCCTCGAGCCTTTGTTTTTACCATTCCATGCTTGCAGCTTTTCAAATTTCATTCAGCTTCACAACGATGTTTTCCTTTTAGTTTGCACCCGACCTATCTTCAACAGCTTGGTTGCTACATTGCACATCAGGGTTGAGTTTCAAAACCACAATTTGAAATATTTGAAGTTGTATGAAGTACCGACCAAGTCGTTGGTTGGAATCGTGGCTGATACTGAAACTTGAAGCCCGACAATGACAAATTTAGTTATTCCACTGAATTGTCGCCAATACCAAATGCAACATAACCAAAGTGAGTAATCCATCATGCCCAGAAATATTGAAGCAATGAAATAATGCAATTGCAATCATTCTTTGCTGAGCAGAAAATCGTGAATCGCTTCTGATAAGTTTCTAAACAATTACCAAAAGTCCTACTCAGTTTCTTAGTGCGTCAGTTTGAACAATGAGAATTGCGTACTTTTGCTGCAAATAAATGACCTGAACTTAATCCATTTCAATAGATCAGGACCCTACCAATAATATCCTAAGTCATACCGTATATTACGCCTTGGTCAAATGAATTTTATTCGAACACTGACTTTTTTATGCACACCAGAATCGTTCCTGGAAATTCCTACATTATTTTCTTGCGACTGCTGGTCGGTTCATGCTCTTGTTCGGTTCAATCATTACCTGACAGAAGGGCATGGCCTTCTCACGTTTTTACGACTTGATAGTATGTCCCCTCATGAGCTTTTTAAACTGATTCTCGGGTTTATTTTGCGGCCACAACAAAACGACAAAATGCTGTCGAATGTTGTTCGAGTAATGTGGCTTCCTCAAATCTCATGCATTCCGAAATAGGCAAGCTTTGTAAGCAATATGTTGTTCAGCTCAATATCAACAAACGCCACCAATACTGAGAATGTCCTCGTACACCCGTAGCCAACTCTGCCAACTCTGTGGGTCCATTGCCAATTGTGCCATGGTTGCTCTTTCCCGATTCAATTCACCACCTCAGGTGTACCCACGATGCAGAATTTGATCGCACGAGTCTCTCGTTACTTCACAACTAATGGAATGGAACAGCAAGTGATAAGGGTTTATGTGGAAGACCTCCGTTCATAAATTAGACAGCTAGTGTGAGAAATGTAAAACTTGACGAAGGACGTGGCCTTAGACTCGCTAAGTCAAAGGTTTACTACCAACATTCGCGGTTGATTATCTTATCCTTGCTAGACCTGAATGTGCAGGTAAAGCATCTGACGGAGTTTTGCCTAGCATGTCCATAACAACGTGATCTCTCTTGTACAGCAGAAAAGAGAGAACAGAGAAAATAGCGATAATGCTTGAGCAGGGCAATTATTGTAGATTTAAGCCCTCATCCAAAACTATTGTCCTCATGAAATGGCAATATGAATGTGAAGGGGCTCATTTTGATCTTATAGCTGATTTGGGGCATGTGGTCCTCAGTTAAACAATTTGTGCAATCAGTCGTTGTAGTATGGTTTTGAAGATTATGATGAACACGAATGCAGTACTGCGGTTCTGTTTTCTGTAGGTCTTCTCAGATGAAGTGATTGTACCACTATCACGCCGTGTCTGCAATCTCTTCACTAAGCATCAAAAACTCGAGTATCAACGTGATTACCAATCATTACCTGCCGGTTGTCCCAATAGAGCTTCAAAAGGAGGGAAGATTTCTTTAAAGGGGTACATCTATGCATGTTTCACTCAACAGGTGAACTGTCTTCTCTGCTCTGTTTTCAACATACTATGATAGGTACAAAGCATCATTCATCTTTTGCAATTTGCTGTAACGTATCATCATTAAGTTGAGCATTATTATCCAGTAGAAAGTGATTTGTACAACTCTTATTTGCATCCCTGCAGATCGCCACATCCAAAAACTGTTCAGTGCTCTGGGATTGAATTGGTGCGGAATCACCTGAAAAAGACTAGATCACTCTCCTTAAAGCTTTGCTTGTCCTCTTGGTTTGTAAATAAATTTATTAAGTCTGCAGAATTGGTGACGGCTAAATCCAAATTATTCTTGCTTGATTCATTTTAGCTTTTAATGCACACCAAAATCAGATCAAACTAGCAAATCTCAGCTTTAAAGAAACATCAAATATGCACCAGTTACCTTGAAAGTTTCTTATGCATGAGATAAAACAAGGCAAGTCATCAAGCATATCTTTGTCCATGTACAAGGTACGATGGGAAATCAATTGCAAGCGCGCCTGTAACATCAACTAGGCAAAGATCCTACTATTCCTCTCTTTCAAACGCTAATTGAAGGTTGCATCCTCTTCTCGGCAAAGATCCTTCTGTACCTGTTTTGTTTGCTCTGGCTATAATTAATTGCTCCGACGACTCTCTCTTATTTGAAGTTTGATGTGCCAAGAAATACAGGAATAAAATACATGAAATCACAACTCAAACCAATCCATGCATTTTTGGAGGATACTGGACCTGCCGGCGTAGGAAGAGATTGAATCCACTTAAATAGACCATATCAGAGAACTTGTTAATTTCACACGGACTGAACTGATGACAAGTGCTGATACTAAGTTCAGGACATACACTCATTCTACATGACATGGTGATGGGCCTAAATCCTCGTCCCAATACAGAATTTCAAACCATCCACACCATGGTCATTGTCTCCATGAGGAGCAGGAAGTATATAATTTAACAACAATGCCAAGGCTTTAGTGTGCGTAACATGTGTGTGGTCTGTCAGTAAGTGAAGGTTAGTATCTGGACAAAAATAAATAAACAAGCCAATGGTTCCAGATATCCTGTAGCAAAAGATTGCAATTAAACAACTAAACTTAGAAATGAGCGAGAAGCAAAGTTGAAGACATGCTGAAATAAGGAGCTTCACATACTAAATCGCCTTTCAAGTTTTAGTCAGAAAACGTATTACAAGACAGATTTAATCAAATAAATTCACGTATCAGGTGCATCGGATCCCGAAACAAAGAAGTGGAAAGTTACATTACACGTAAGCATAAATATTTATCATCCAGCCACTTGGGTTCCTAATCTATCAGTAGTTAGATGAACAAAGATTATTTCACCTCCATGCTGAAGCAACGATCAAGCTCTTATCTTCCCATCCAAAATGAAGTGCACCCATATCATCTTTTATCTTATACCTCTCGGAATACTGCCTAATGAGGTTGATGATAGATTCCGTGACGCTTTCGCTCATTGGACATGAAGTAAATCCAGCCATCATCATTCTTGCTCTCCACTTCCCTGCAACTTCATATCTCTCTATCCTCTCCTCGCCCTCACATGCCACGATGTTAATAATATCACGCGCTAAACACTGGCGTTCCACATTTATCCTGTCCTGGCTCTCCCTAGGCAAAGTGGCATCGAGAGAATCAAAGACTGCAGAGTAGTAACTATAGGCCTCCCCGAATCTTGCTAAGAAGGGAGCAGTGTTTGTGTTCATATTTTGCTCAACAACAGTTACGAGCTTTGGATTTAAGCTCTTAACCATGCGGAGAAGCTGGTCCCGCTCATTGATAGTGGAAACACTCTCATCGGGCATGTGGTGGAGCTGAAAAGCAAAGTTCACAACTAGTGCTTCTCTGGGTTGTGGGTCTAGCATGGCCGGGGTGACGAGAGGCGTCCTTGAAGCTACTGCGCTGAACTTAAATGGTACCTTAAGGGCTTCTGCCAATTTTACAAGCCTTTGGCCAATATGTTTCAAGCCCCCAACAGGGCGCTGGACCGACTCTGGATCATCCACCCCTGTCAACCTCAGGTGAGGCGGTTGACCTGGTAGAGTTGCAAGTGTCCGTATGAGAGTGATGTATTGGCTCCCTTGGTTTATGTCAAAGTCAACTATATGAACCCTTTTTTCACCCTTAAATGCTTCTATAATTGCTCCATTTGCTGCCATGAACCCGAATCTAAAACATGGACAAACTTCAAACAAAATTTGCATAGCTGCAAGCCGGTCAGAAGATGGGGGCTCTTTGCATTTTAAGGCTTTGTAAAGAAATTTTCCAGAAGCACCCATCCGAGCAGCGAGCCCTTCCACCATGTAGGCCGCGATTCTCTGAGGTGGGTCCCCTTGAATGGAAACAATCTGTCGCACCTTATCTATGATAATGGATGCTTCTCTGACGTTTCCTTCAGAAATTGCAGTAGCACAATCAAAAAGCAACTGTTTCGGGGTGCGTGATGGCGGCTGTGATACTTCTCTGTTGGTGCTAATGCTGCTGAGGTTGGAATCAGAAGACGAGGATGCTTTGGGGGAGTCATGTGACGTGATCTGAACTTGGTCAACCCATTGACCATCAACATACATGCCATCCTCCTCTTCATTACCACCATCATCGAGCAGTGCCCTTTCAAGCTCTTGAAGCTTCAACCTCATTTTATCTTCATCGTATTCTACACAATCCAGACTTTGACCATCCATGAGTTCTGATTCTGAAGTGCTGAATGGGTTTTCAGTATTAATGGAGGATCCCCGGGTGTGATATAAATTTCTTGAAACACCATAGCTGGATGGGTTAATCGTATCTTCAGATGGAGAGTCGATGAAATACTTAGGGTCATAATCCTCTCCACTGTAGGATTCGGAAACATACATCATCTGGTGTTTTTTGGAGCCTAACACTTCCGAACTTGCATAGGGAGTAGCGGATAACTCTGCGGACCTAATTAAAGACATAAATCTGTCCCTTCAATACAAGTATCTCTGTGGTTGAAACTGATCCCGAGGATTAATGTCAGCCAAATTTATAAGGTGTCACTGTTTCTGTCTCCTTCAAATCTCCCCTAGCCGTTCTGCATATGTCAAACATGGCATTCAACTGTTGTCAGACTCAATCACATCTTTAGCACAACATGCCCACGCACACATGCTCCAGAAAGCTCAAAAGTAAGAGATGCAGATTCAACCTCTAAGAGTCTATGAGAAAGCAATCATGATTCATGTCACAAGAAAGAACGACAGCTAAACTTTTGCAGAACATCCAGGTTCGAAGTTCTTTTACCCCAAAGAGCTTAGTGCTGCAACCTAACTACCCCACTCGACCTAAGTCCTCTGGCCTCATTGACAACTAATCAGATCAAGAAGTGAGGAGATTAAGATATAGCATCCAACAAAGAACAGCATCAACATAGTAGGGCTAGTTCCTAATTGGTTGATTGTGAAAATTCAAGGAAGTTAGAGCTTTCATCTGTCTACTACAAGAGAAAGTCAAAGGGAAATAAACATGAAACAGATGCCTGAGTTTGATAATCTGTGCAGGGCAATTGAAACAAGAGAGTGATTATGCCAACCAACAAGTAATTTGGGGACAAATCAAGAAACCCAAAAAGAGATCTACGTTTATCTTGTCACGGGATTCAGAGAAACTACAGATTTGAGAAGGAAACATGTAGTACCTGAGCAGAGAAACAAGTCCACAAGATCACTGCACTCCAAACTCTGCAATTCCCATCTGAAACCTGTCTAAGAGATGAGCATGGCTTTCAGAGACAGAGAGATAGGAGGGGAGAGAGAGAGACGGAGAGAGAGACAGAGAGAGAGAGAGGAAAACATGGGTTTTTGACCACTGGCAACGCGGAGCAAAAGGAAGCAAATTGCTTCTTTACCTTGTCTCCTCATAGAGAAGAAGAAATTATACAAGAAGCCTGTGGGATCAGGCAGGTTGACAAAGAAGAAAGCACATATAGCAAACGAACAGAAAGAATCAAGATAGCACACATAAACAAAAGGAAAATAAAGAATCAAGATAGTTGACAACTCACTTATTAATAATTAAATTGTCCAGCTTTCAAAACCCAGATAAGCTTAGAAAGAGAGAGAGAGAGAGAGAGAGAGAGAGAAATTGGATGAGCGGATTCGAGCTTAAGCAAATCGCCAATCTGAACTAATAAATAGTCCAAGAAAAAGATCAAACTTCCTGGAAATTTGAGCAAGCATGTTTTCAAGAGACTCACCCCCGGATATTTTTCATTCAACAGAACCTTCCCATCTGCGAGTTGGCTTTGCTTTTCTTGGCATCTCTGCCTCTCTCTCTCTCTCTCTCTCTCTCTCTCTCTCTCTCCTTAAAAATCTTGAAAGTTCGCACCAAACTCGTCTGACTATCTTGACACGCTTTCGCAGCAAGAAAAGCAGCGAGTGGGGCTGCCCCTGGTGATCATGCCGTGTTCCTAACATTCGCCTTTTGACCTTTAATGCTCCATCCTAGAAGGCTCGAAAAAAGCATTGGGTATTCAAAGTAGTGGTGGTGGTGGCGAGTCTGCTGACCAAAGGTTGGGACTGTACGAATACTGGGCTGGTGGGGCATCTCGTGGGACGATCGTACGGTGATGGTGGCAAATGGCATCGAAGTTGGATGGTGGGAAACCAAGTGCAATGTAGATCAGCCCGAATGGGTAGTGGATGTGGCCGTAAATTTCATAGTCTCCCCCCCCCCCGCCACTAACACATGATGGAATCATTCTATTCGAAGACGAAGCCATGATGGACTTGGTAATGGTATCCTAGGACAAAAACACAGCCTAAGAAGGGTATTGGATCTCACTCGGTCTGCGAATACGGGTGACTCGAAAGCAGAAAAGTTTCCCCCCATTAGCTTTTCTGTAATCTCACACGTTTGGTATGGTGAAAATGATCGGTTGACTGAAAATCATTTACAGTCAAAGAAAATATGTATGCTTAAAGTCAGGAATAATAGCTTAGAAGGGTATTGGATCTGACTCGGTGCGTGAAGACAGGTGACTCAAACACAAAAAAGTTTCCGTGAATTAGCTTGTATCCTCACGCGTTTGGTAAGGTGAAAATGATCGTTTGACAGAAAATTATTTACAGTAAAAAAATGTGCATGCTTAAAATTAGGAATATGAATTCCTTGACTTGAAAAAGGGAGAACGTTTTCTGTGGATAAAAAATGATATTGTTTTGAAGGAAAAATGCTTATTTTTCATTTGTTTATTGGTTTCGAGGAAAGTGACTTCCTTCTTACAAGAATAGATAGTCGTTTTCCCTCAATCTAAATTTGTTATTTTCAATATATGAAAAATGTTTTCCGTAAATCGATTAGCTTTTCGTTATTCAAATATCGAAAAGTCGGAAAATAATTTCTAGAAATAGTTTCCCTTATGTTTGTTTGAGTGAAAGAATTTTTCTAGACTTTCACCCATTTGATGTGCTGAAAATAATCGGTCTACGGAGAACCATTTATGATAAAAAAATTATGCATGCTTTAATTAGGGAAATGGATTCCCTAAACTAAAGAGGAGAATACATTTTCCCAAAAAATGATTTTCCGATAATCATTGAAGTTTTCCCTAAAATAAACACACTTAGATAACAATAAAATGAAGCTTTTAACTTAATCCTGAGTGCTTCGACTGGTATGATGTCTTCTATCAATCGTGCATTATTCTAATCTCTACAGGCATCTCCAGCCATTGGAATAAGCAGCTGCATACATCATCACTACTGTATTTTAATCATCCCTCCTCCTGTCTTGAACCACCAGTGCCAATTAATTGCTGTCATGGATCACGAGGATTTCTCGCTGATCACTATGAGAGAATTTGGTTGCGTGCCCTTGCACCTATCCTACTAGGACACAATGTGTTGATCCAAGTTTGTCTTAGCAATTGACGTACATGGATTTTACTAAGCTTTTAAGATGTCCCTCGATTGGCTGATGCCGCGCCAAGTGATTTTGGAGAGGCCTCTTGCACAACGTCCTCTCTCTGAGGAGATTACCGAGGACGAGCACAAAACTAGCCCGCAACATATCTGGTTGGATCCATTTTCAATCGAAAGTTTTAGCTAATACGTTATGCGTCGATTTGATAGCATTAATCACTCCGTATTATACCATGTTCTTGATTAGGGACTTCTTTGGTCTAATATCCTCACAAGTGCACATTTAAAAATCCCCCCTCGCATGTGATCGTCTTGCGTCAGGGGGCCACCTCCTTTTAATTTGAATATCCTTTCGCCCCACCAATTTATCTCCACCTTGGCCTGACTAAGTTTTTTTTTTGGTCAAGTAATGGTGAGGAAGATTTGGCATTCAAACTTTACCTCAATCGCCATAGCTCAACCAAGTTCAATATGAAGCTAGAATCATCATACACCAATATACATTGGAAGTGACCCATTAATTAACTATCGGCTTTGATACCACTTGTTGAGTCGACACGGCAGAAGTTCGATACCTTTCGTCCACGAAGAGTACCATATGAAACCTCAAGTTTGAGGCCGTCAATATATTCAAGTAGACTCATCTTCCCTCCAAAACTCAAATCTATAAGCGATGAACTTGTTTTTGCCTAAATCCGAGCACATGCATTTTAAAAGGACCAAACCAAACCAAGTCAGCAGATTTCTCAACGAAAGAAGAAATCTCAAACCTCTAGTGTGAATGGAATCGAAGGATGTCATGATCATCAACGAAAAGAGAACCAAAAAGAAATTATATCTTCAAGAATAATGGGGTTTGCGACAAGTGGAATTTAGGGTGAAATCATTTCCGCTCTCGTTTTCTCATTTCTAATCGTTAGTGTCTTAGTCATCCTTACCTTATCTTATCCAAAGTTTGGACCTTTCGGACCGGAGCACTCCATCAATAGCATATGAAAAATCGATAAATTAAAAGATAGAAGAAGCATGGGAAGGAGAAATTTGGTCTTTCGGTTGCTTTCAGTTCCAAGTCATTGTCCATAATACTAGGAAAACAAATTTTCTAGTGACCCTAGGTGGAATAAATCATGAGAACCGGTTTGAACATATGTTGAATCTAGGGATAAACCTATTTATACTTAGCTAATTCAATCATGAATTTTTTGATTTTGTCAATTTAATCATAAAATTTTTGATGATTTGCCAATGTAACTGTTTCGGCCAGTTTTGATCGGAAATCGCTGGCATGACCTCCATGTCGATCAGCGGTCATGCCAGCGATTCGTGCAAATGATTTCAGCCAAAATTGGTCAGAAAAACTATATTGACAAGTCATCAAAATGTTTATAAAATTGAAAGGTGTAAGATTAAATTGGCAGCCGTATAATATGTTTAAAACTTTTTGGATAATTTTCCCAACTAAATTGGATCTATATTTTAAATTAGGCTAGCTTCTTCTAAGCTTACGTGATGGGCTGTTGGCCTGCGCACGTTTAACAACAGTAGTTTTGCACTTGGGCTTAGAGCTAACCTAATCAGGCCCATGACATAAGAAGCAGCCCCTAATGTACCCTATTTGATTAACTCAAGATGTTATTTGTATCTGTGTAGATATTATAATCCGCAGATTCATATTATATTCGGACTTAAAATGAATCGCGCTCGAGCTTAACTTACATAAACTGGTATTTATTGGCGTGACCAACTCAACCAAAGGTTATGGCGATTTTTCTTGTAGATATCGCATATGATACAGGAAAATTAACGCATTTAATGTCATACTCATCTAATGTTGATTCACTATTTTTCAAGTCATTTATGTACTTTCGAAATTATCATATGAGAAGCCATTGGGGTTTCTCTCATGGAAAAGTAGGTTATTTGTTATATTTGGTATGCAAAATGTCAATATAAGCAAGTGGAGTCTCGAACTAGTTAGAGAAACTGCTGATAATCTTTGATGCCACTTTCCAAACATTTGTTAGGAGCAGCTTATTTCAAACATCTTTTGACTACCTAAACATATAATTCTGGGAAAAGGTAATAGTATTTGTCTGCTCAAGTACGGATTATTTATTCTTTTAGTAGCTAGTTAATTTCAGAAAAATGGGTGGTTGAAAAAACTGAGGTGACTTGTGGGTGAATTGGTAATATCAAGAATATAAACCGGGTCAAATTTTATGTTGTTGGGCCAAAATCGAGTAGGTGTGAATTGTTTACTCTGTCTCATCACCTTTGAGTCAAAGAAGAACTTGCCAAACGTGCTACAATATATTCAAACTCGAACATAGAAAAAAAAAAAAACAAAACTATAGTCATCACGGGTGGAGGAAGTAATGGCACGTTTTCAACCCATTGAAATCAAGTTTCCATTGCATAGAAAATGCCAAAAAAACGTACCTAAACTTTCATCTATACACTGCTTACATATTTCTATTTTCGAAAGTACGTATCGACATCCTCAATTTAGTGAAATTGTCCTACCATTATAATTTTGCCATTTATTTTTCGAACATACCATCGCCTTTCTCACACTCACAACCATACCCTTAAAAGTAGAGGTATGAGTAGGTTAATTGTTCTAGTGTGGGTGAGGTATGAACTTGTAGTTTTAAAAGTAGAGGTGTGTTTTTTGTATTGGGGGGGGGGGGGGGGGGGTGGGTGTGGGGAAATTCAAGTATGTTTTGATATTTTCCCTATATATATATATATATATGTACCTTTCAATAGAAAGAATGGAGTCGCTTAAACAACGGTTAGGTTAATATATAAACAACTAAAGTGGACATAGTCTTTCTTTTTCCTAACAATAATTGTTTGGGACTTTTTCTGCTCCCTTGGTGCCAAGTTAGCATCACGTGTTACTTTCTATCATATATGTAGCGCCATGTCATTAACTAATGTAAAAGTTTAGTTAGAATGGCTGATTGAAGGATTTGATTGCACAAATAGAAAAAAAAAAAAGGATTTGATTGCACAAAATGAAACTTAGTGGACTAAATCATACAAATTATAAAAGTTAAATGACTTGATTGAACAAATTTAAAGTTATAAAGCCAAATTGAACAAACTCTGAAATTCAAAGAATTAAATATGTACTTAACCCTCTATTTCATAACGAGAAAATCTACAATTTTCGATAGATAAATTCTGCTCACTATGAATATTCGAAGATGCAAACCAAAACATGGATAAAGTGACCAAACTATGAGATAGTTTCGCTTGATGGTAGAGGGAATCAAACTTGTGTCGCGTCTTTAGTATATGTACCCATTTCCGTTCCTCAACTACTAAATCAACTGTACGGGGTTCAATTAATAAGATGCGTTTGAATATATAAATAATGCTCTCATCTAGTTTAGTTTTACTTTTTTAAATAAATTGATAGTGGTATCACAACGTCAACCACAGTTCTAAACGATCAAATTTCGTGCAAATGTCATTTTCCAGTTCAAAAGATTTAGATAAATATAACAAAGCAAGAGGAACAGCATTTAAGGGAGAATAGGACAATTGACCAATATTTCGTAGATTCAATGTCCAATCGGAAAAAATTTCTCGGAAACAATTACGTTTTCGGGAGCACACAAAATGACATCTTAACGAACTTAGGTTTGAAAAAGCTCGAATGAATTCAATGCAAGATCGAAAAGCCGTCAGATATGTTTATTGTTTCTAAGGAAGAAAAAACAGAAATTAATTGAAATAATCCATCGTTTTATCAATTAACAAGCATATATAACCATTCAAACCCTAATTCCACATAACACAAGAGTAATCATTCCAAATTTTTAAAAATATCGTTAAATCCGTTTTATTAAGAAGAAAACCAAACACCATCTTAATAACCATGGTCTTGGAGGCCTCCATGGGCTTGACTGGTAGAGAGCATTTTTCCTTATTTTCATTATTCACGGATTTTCCATCAATATAAACAACCAGAAGTACAAATAATGACACAATAAGAGGCGATTTGGCATTATAGAAAGCGTTCACCAAAGTCAGCTTCAACTTTAAACACTTAAATTGCCTGATATACAAAGAGAAAATGCATCATCCTTTAAGGATAAAACTCTCACTCGACAATTCTAGCAACAGAAGATTATTATGCTGCCCTAAAAAACTCTTAACTTGGCAATTCAAGAAAGTATCATGCATGACCACAGGCCAAAGCAAATACCTTAAGAAGCATAGCATAAACATGGCAAGATATAGAATCGTTTCCATCAGAGAGAGAGAGAGAGAGAGAGAGAGAGAGAGAGAGAGAGAGAGAGAGAGAAGGAGAGAGAGAGAGAGTTATCATCACCTTTAATTAGCATACCATGATAATTCACTAGCAACATCTATCTTAGTATAGGCAGGTGACAACTAAAGACTCATCAAAGTTTCCTTCAAAGGTGCTTGATGCAGGCTTTTCTGATTCAGCGTTCCATATGAACGGTCTGCAATTGGAAGCATGAGGTGCTAAAGATGGCAAGCTGGTTTTTGTTGGGTATTTTTGATATGGTAAGCTTTGAGCTGTATTTACTTCTTCTGAGGCAAACTACTTAGAACTCAATTGAACACAAATAGTGCTCATGGCGTCAGACTATCAACTACCACTCTAAAAGGACAGTGCATAGAATTAATGAATATCTAGATATGGACAGATATGGCATCCATTAAATTTTCGTAACAACATAAATAGTAGGTATAATATTCAATCAAATCTCAACAACCATTTGAGTTCATATGCGTTAATGTGGATATTGTTAAGCAAATCTCGAGAGAACTTCCTCGTTTTGGCTCTCCATTTATACTTATTGGTGGGGAAAGTAATTAAAAGGAAAAATGAAAAGAAAAAAATCTCAACCCGCCAAGTGCTATAAATTTAGGGCTCCATCTTAATGAAAGGAATTAGGAAAGCGGTCTTCGCACTAGGAGAAATGTCTCTTTTAGAGAAAACAGACCTAGAAAACTCAAGCTCAAATCACTATTTAGGTTCTTGATTTAACATAGCACCATTGTCTGAGAGAGAGAGAGAGAGAGAGAGAGAGAGAGAGAGAGATGAGATGAGAGAAAATTAGTTCATGGGCTACTGACATAAAAGAAAGGGTCAGTGGTTCTACAGTTATTAACGCATAGGCTTGATTTGTCTTGCAAAACCAACAAAAGTGACTTCTCATCCACAACCCTAAACCAACCCACTTTCTTTATTTTTCTGCTGGTGAAGAATTCTTCTTCTGTTCTCTCCCTACATATCTTCTTCAGGGCTTCTCTTCATCACTCTTTGGCTCTATAGAAGTTCCGGCGGTTTGTAATTCAGCGCTACTCGGAACGGATAGATCGATGGACAATTCCGGAGCTAACAAATTGGGCGGTGGCGGTGGTGTTGGTTCTGGAGATGAGGGCAAAGCTTGCACTCGCGGACACTGGAGACCTGCTGAGGATGAAAAACTCCGGCACCTTGTTGAGCAATATGGAGCGCATAATTGGAACGCGATAGCTGAAAAGCTTCAAGGAAGATCAGGTATATCAAATTCTGTATCTAATGAATTTTCTCTTGAAAAGATCATACCTTTTAGGTTTGGTGATTGGATAATATCATTTTCACTCCTTACTGTCGAATAACCACCTTGGACCAACTTCAGCATTCTTTTTGAGCATCTTAAATTCTCCAAACAAGGGAACATATGAACTAATCAATCAGAAACTTAATGATAAAATGATCGGAAATAAATTGACTGCATCTCAAATTTTCTCATCCTTTTTCCAAATGTGTGCATATGTACCCTTACTACCAATTATGTTTTGAAGTTTTGTGCCATCAGATTGATTGATATTTGAGAGAAAAGGGTTAAGATCATAAGAGTACTTGTTTTAGAAAGTCAAGGCCCTGCACATATATTGTTCATTTATTGTATAGAATAAACTAAATTGTTAAACTTTACGGGGGGGTTTCATGGCTCATTGTCTTAAATAGGCAAGAGTTGCAGATTGAGGTGGTTCAATCAGCTGGACCCGAGAATCAATAGAAGGCCTTTCACGGAGGACGAAGAAGAACGGCTTTTGGCAGTGCATCGCATTCATGGAAACAGGTGGGCACTGATAGCTCGACTGTTTCCGGGTAGAACCGATAACGCCGTGAAGAATCACTGGCATGTCATAATGGCCAGAAAGCAAAGGGAAGAATCAAGGTCATTGCCTAGTTACAAGAGGAGTTACCAAGATTCTCTCGTTGACTTCAAGGGTTTGCATGGTATTGGGAAATCGGCATTTGTTGTGGAGCCTAACTCTAATTATGCATTGGAAAAGAAGAAAGACAGACATTTCGATTTTTCTTTGCTTTCTTGGAAATTTGCCCCATCTGTGTCAGCGGCGGTGGCTCCGACAGCATCGTCCTTGGTGGAATTCGCCCGAGGAGAAAATAGAGACTATGGCGCTTCTGGGTTTGGTAATCGCATTAGTGAGAGCTATCAATCCTTGAACAATAATTTGCCAAGTTATAGTGCACTCACCCGTCCGAATTACACAAGTACCCTTAAGTATCCGAGACATGGAAATGACTATGAAGCAACTTGGATAATCGGAAAAGATGACAGCGATCTCCGTGACAGTTTGGCAAACGCGAATACGATGGCTTCTGGGCAAGGAGGAGGAAATGAATCCATCGTGCGCAAGAATGTTACCTTCATTGATTTTCTTGGTGTAGGAATCACATCTTGATGATTATATGACTGAAATTAGTTGCAGCTCCTAGCTAAATTATGACGGTTTTGTTTCTTCATTGAAAACATTACGTAGATGAGAGCCTTACTCTGTCTTTCGAAGTCATTTTCTATGTAGCATGGAAAGGAATAGGGCAGCTTAGTGCTGGAGAACATTATACTATAGTACTTTTATTTTTGGCATGCTGTTCCTGGAAAAATATCACAATTCAGTTTAATTTAGAGCAATGGGGAAAATAAATTATTTCTTTCAGTGTTTTCCCCATTTTTGGCCAAAATTCATGACGACGTACGAGCTTCTTTGTTTGTCCATGTGAATATCCTTGCTTAAGTATGATACTTTTTGTCCTATTATAATGAAGGCATATATCATCAAAGTGCTCAACACCCAAAACTAAATTAGGAAGACCAAGTCTTCTGACTTCAATAATCTGAAGAGCTTCAAATAAGAACATCTCTCTTTCTTTCTCAAAAAATTCCATTAGGAGAAAAAAATGGGAAGTTCGAATGGAAAAAAATTAAAGATGTTGCTTCTTTACAGTTTAGATATGTGCCTGCATTAGGTGGAGGTTTCCTTTCAAGTGGTTAGCATCTGTATTACCCTATTTTGCTTGTGAATAATGGAGAGTTCGTGGTTAAGAACAGAAAAAAGAAAAATCAAGGTCGAGAGTAGTTACATACTAGCAACTTTGGTTTATGTATGTACTGCTAACTGCTAAGACAACATTAACGACCCCCTCAAAGTCTGCCATGTTGTTTATGTTGGATTTGGACAATATCAGGTGCAAACCCATGATTGGTCGACTTGACCCGACGGACCGAATCAAATAACCAATCGCATAAGATACTTGTTATTCGATTAGGAGTCTTCTTTTTTTTTTTTTGGGTCCGTCCATTCGATTTGGAGTCTGGATAATAGCAGATGATGGGATTTTGAGGAGATATAAAGTTCTATCTCAACTCAAATTCCTTCCCAACATCCCCAACAATCTTATCTCTTACTTTATAATGTGGTCCTTAAGGACGCAATTATAAAAGTGTCCGCATCCACATTCGTGCATAAGAGAGGTTTTAGAAGCTGTCAAAGATTTTGCTTTTGCCACCAAAGTCTTGTTTGATAAGACGTGTGATTTTATAGTTAGTAGAGAGACCAATTCAGTATGTGTACAGGTATGTGAAAATGTCCTATGCTTTGCCATGAGAAGGCTTACAAAAAGTTAACAGCACCACGGCTCTCATAATTTTCTATAAAGATGAAATTCCAATTTTTTTTAGAACTGTTGAAGTACATTTATGAATTTCAGAAAATTCCCCAGTAAAATATATTGCCAGACATATTAAATCCTATGGTTATTATTTCATACTGCATGGTTTCTTGGGAAAGCTAGTTTTCTTGTTAGATTATGATAGCTAAATTTCTTGTTACGTCCTTTTAGATACGTGTTGTTTAGATATAAATACCTCTTGATTGCAACAAATTGAAAGGTTAGGTTATTGAGTAAAGGTGGTAGCCCTCCAGTATTTTCTCGCTCATTTCTTCCATTTCTACCCTAACATTGACGCCATTACCGTTCATCGTTCCAAGTCCTTTGTTTTTGGTCCACCGATTTTCAACCTTGAGAAAAGCCACAACCAAACGTCTTGAAGAGTAGCACCATCATCCTTTGCTTGTCGCGTCTCAAATCTGCTTTGGTTGCCTCCGAGTGCATCTCTATATTGTGAGTAGTTGGTCTCTCCGTCGTTGTCAAGGGTAGTTGCCGTTTCCAGCGGTCTTGTTGGTCTTTTGGCCGGCATCCTTGTACTAGTGATGCCTACCACAAGTCGAGCTTTTCAGGTCTCTATATTCATTCCGTTGTGCATCCTTCTCAACGATGGTCTTTGGTTCTGCTTCTCTATCAAAATCAAGCTACTAATCCTCAGACTTCCCAATTTAATCAACAGTTAACAATGTCTAAGAGCGTTGGAGTCTAGCAAACCTTCATCGAGCAGCCAAAATTGAGCATCGTGAGGTAATGTGGTTTAGTTCATTGCAATGCAAGTTAGTTTTCCACACGGTTTTATGAAGGTTGTGTGAGAAAGACATGCCCTCATCAAATCCAATGATGATACAGATTATGTTCAATTTGTCATGTAAGGTATAATTGTCATTGTCTAAAATTTGATTCGATGTATCCACATCACTTATCTGGTATAAGCAGTGCTTTGGTTGCAGACTTTGAAAGAAAGTTGCACTTATCTTCGTGGAAGTACATTTATGGATATTAGAAAATTCTCTGTGATTTGATAGCGATATCATTTGATATGAGAGTGATTATTTGATTTTTTTTTTTTTGTTTTTTTATCAAGTGCTAGTTTATTTGTTAGAATCGGGATAATGATACAAATAATTCTTGGATTTTGGTTCAATGTGCAATGTGATTCTTTAATTTTTAATTTATTCAATGTAATCAATGAACTTTAGCTTAATGTTCAATATGATCTCTAAACTTCTAATTTGTTCAATGTGGTCCCTGTACTTTTTGATATATGTTCAATGTAGTTCTTGAACTATATGAAAATATTCAATATAGTTCTTCTATTAATTCAAGTTGAGGAACTACATTAAACATGTACCAAAAGACTAGAGACAACATCAAACAAATTAAAAGTTCATGGACCATATTGCACATTTAATTAAAGTTCAGGGATCACATTGCATATTAGGCCAAAGTTCAAGGATTGTTTGTGTAATTTTCCCATTAGATTAAAATAGCTGATTTATTTGTTAGATTATATTTTTTTTCTTTCCTATACAAAGAGTTCAAATATAACTAACCTTGATTGTAACTTCAAAAGGTTATCTTATTGAGTAAAGATGTAACCTTTGAGTATTTTCCCTCTCCCTTTCTCTTAAAGATCCTAGTATATTTACAGATTGTTTGGCCTTTTAGTGTGTGTATGTGTATGTGTGTATATATATAAGTTATAACCATACATATCTGTATAACTATCATTGCTTATGCTTGCCAGGCAGGTACATTTATGACACAAGACAATACATATTCATAGATGTATCTCAACCCACATGATGTCGCAAACGTGAAATAACTTTCATCCAATAATAGCAAAGATGGGGGGAAGGATACTGGAAGTGCCAAAACTTGTGTACAACGCTCACTTTGATGCCAAAAGTTTCATTTGGATTATTTAAGTGCTAAAATTTTTGAAAAACGATCACTTAAGTGTCAACTCCGATCAGTTTGGCCGAAAATTCGACGTAGCATTTTTTTATTAATTTTTGAAGCCGATGTGGCTCGCTAGAGATACAGTCAACACGTACAATCGGGATTTTTTATTTTAAATAAATTTTTTTATTTTCTTTCTTTTTTCCTTCCTTTTTTTCTTTTTTTTTTCTTTCTTGTTCCTTTGGTCACCGCCGGTGATCGGAGGCTGACCACCGGCTGCCTGGCCTCACCCGGATGAGGCTGTTGCCGCCTGCCAAAGGCGAGGCCCGGCCAACCCTCACTTGGGCCACGGCGGGCAAGCCCCTGCAAGGTCAGCCTCACCTTGCATGCTCTCGCCGGGGCTTGCCCTCACCCATGCGAGGCTAGGCCGACCTCGCCAGACTTGACGGGGCCGACCCTTACCCAAGCCATGGCGGCTTCGCTGGGGGTTGCCTTCCCCCTGGTGACCGCTGGCGAGGCCGTCGTGGCCTAGGCGAGGGCCGGCCTTGTCAGATCTGGCGAGGGCTGGCCTTACCTCGCCTAGGCATGCCCTCGCCTAGGAGAGGTGAGGCCAGCCCTCGCCAGATCCGGCGGGGCCGGCCCTCGCCCAGGCCACGGCGATCGCCTTCCCTCAGGCAACCCCTCGCCTTCCCCTAGGCAGTCGGCCGGCCATGGCCGGTGGCCGGTGTCCGGTCACCGGCCAAATGAATAAGAAAAAAAAATAATTAAAAATTAGAAATTTACACGTGGAAATGCCACGTAGGACTAAGAAATTCAAAATATACACGTGAAAATACCATATAGATTAAAATTTTATTTAAAAAAGCCACGTATTAATTTGGCCGGAATTTCTCGCCGTTGGCATTTAAATGATTGTTTTTCTCCGATTTTGGTACTTAAGTGATCGGAAATAAACTTTTGGCATTAAATAAAGCGCCGTACACAAGTTTTGGCATTTCTAAGTTTCTTCCCCCAGCAAAGATGTAAAAGTAGTCAATAGTAAGAAAAAAAGGGCAATTTTATTGAAATTTTGATATATCCAAGTCCGGCATATGGAAAGTACAAATTTACACATCGTTTTGCGAACATTTTTCAATGTGTTAGGTCTGAAATTATAACGAGGATGGTGTATGGCATGTCAATTTCAAATTTCTACGCATATCTCATTTTGGGTTTGGAGTTCTCAAGCGAGTCATCTCATCCCGTGTGGTTCGGAAATTCTTATGTTATCCATACGTGGTATTCACAATATGTGAAGAAGCAAAACGTGACGTGATAATGCTGGAAAAAAACACTATTTGGATGAAATATTGTCTGAATAGCTGATTATCTTTTCTATACGCAGCCCCGTGCATTTTCGTAGTAGATAAGTATCTAATTTGGTATGCCAAGAGTACGACATTCTCATCCACCCGAGTCAATATTTGACTGTCCCTTATTGAAGAAGAGGTGGGTTCCTAAACAGGCTCAAAAGATTCAGTCTCAGCAGGTTGGTGTTCTTGTCAGTGATCGAAAGTCGGTTCTCCTAAGACTATTGACTCTTGTAATGATGATAATTTATAATAAGTTTTCGTTGCTCTTGCGAATTATGAGAATGTAGAGGTTGGAAATGTTTCTTCTGATGATTTGCCTGAGCTAATTGGTGATGTTGTTATGGTTCTATGGAGGATGTTTTGGTGGACTCTTCATCTAGGCTTAAGCAGATGAGAGCTGCTGCCAAATCTTCTCAAGAGATGTTTAAGCCGATAACTCAACCTCAGTGGGGGGAAGAAGGGTCGAGGTAATGTGAATGCTGAGTTGAAGAAACTGTCTGGAAAAACCAGCAGTCATTTTTTTTTGTCATGAAAATCCTCTCATGGAACATGAGGGGCTTTAATAAGCCCATAAGCATAGAGAAAGAATTAATTGTTCGACAAACCAATGGGTAGCCTTCATGTATTTTGAAAACTAGAGTTAAAGAAGCAAATGCCTCTCACAATGTGTCTTCTAGATTTGCTGGATAGTCTTGTTTCACTACCATTTGAACTGTCCCTCTGGCAGAATATGGATCTTGCATTACCCTTGCATACATGTAAGTGTTCGTGAACACAGTGATTAGTTTATCCACTGCTTGGTGAAATATCATGATTATCCCTTCTATTTACTGCCATTAATGCTGTTAATCATGTTGGGAAGAGGCAAGCTCTGTAGAACCAACTCACTGGGTTGGCAAGGAGTGTGCCTATTCCTTACTTCTTGGCTGGAGACTCTAAGACTATCCTTGATCCAAGCAAGTAATGCTGATTTACTAATATTCCTAATTTGGATTGTTTTAAGGAGTTCTTGTTATATGCAGAGATTCAGAATTTGACTTCGACAGCACATTTCTTCATCTGGACTGATCCTAGGACTGAAATTTTTGGCGCTTGAGAGCTTGATTGAGCTCTGGTGAATGAGGCTTGGTTTCAGCGACTCCCTCACTTTAATGCTCATTTTCTTGATCCTACTGTCTCGGATCATTGTCCTGAACTCATTAAGATGTTCCCTGATGATTACCACCCTTCCAAAACTTTTAAGTTCATTATTTTTGGAGTGAACATCCTGAATTTATGAAGATTATTCAGGATGCTTGGAAGTGCATAAACCCAGCTATCCCATGGCAATCCTTTATGAAAAGCTAAGGAATGTTAAGAAGGTTTCAAAGGATTTGAACAGGCAACATTTTGATCAGGTTTCACTCCAAGTTGAAGATGCTCATACCCATCGGTCTCCCTTACAACAATCGATTCTTAATAGCAATCCTGATGATGGGCTTCTATCTGAAGACTTTAATGCTGGATCTCATGTTTTGAAAATTAAAGCAGCAGGGGAGTCTTTTCTACGACAGCAATCTAGTATCACTTGGCTTAAGCTAGGTGATCATAACACTAGCTATTTTTACAAGTTGAAAAGGTGAGGAAATCCAGTAATTCTCTGAGACTGCTGTCTAAGGTACTAAGGTTCTGACCAAAAAAAAAAAGGTACTAAGGTCATGAGACATAGAAATATAGTTGTTTTGGCTGTTGATTTGTACAAGAATTTGCCGGGAAAATCTACTCCTATCTCTGGATTACAAGAGCTCCCTAATCTTACAGAGTTACAGATGTCTACAGAGGCAACAATCTGTATCTTATCCTGACACAGCTCAAGAAGTTTAAGGATGTTTTATGGCTAATGAGTGGGGATAAACCTCCTGATCCTGATGGACTTTCAGCCCAATTTTACAAGGATGCTTGGTCTATTGTGGGGCATGATTTCTCCTCTGCTATCTTGGACTTCTTCAATACATCCAAGCTGCCACAAAGGGTCAGCACTACTGCCATTACTCCAGTCACAAAGGGCCAGAATGCTTCGAGGATGACCAACATCACCTGCAAGTGCATAACGAAGGCGTTGGCTAATAGGTAGAAGAAAATGCTTCCTGCATTTATTAATACTAATCAATTATGTGCATAGCAGATAATGTGCTTTTAGCACATGAACTTGCAAAGAATTACCACAGGCAACAGATTTCTCCTTGAGGGATGATAAAGGCTGACTTGATGAAGGCTCTCGATTCAGTTAGTTGGAATTTCTTGTATGTTTATGTGGGAATCTATTCAGGTTCCTCCTCTTTTCATTTCTTGGACTGGGGTCTGCATATTTTCATCATACTTCTCTGTATCTCCTTATGGAGGGTTTGAAGGATTCTTTAAAGGAGGCAAAGGGTTGAGATCCTCTGTCACCTTGCTTGTTATAGCCACGAAGGCATTCTCTAGAATGATAGACTAGTCTGCAGCTCAAGGTAGAATTAATATCATCTTTGTTGCTCAAAGGTGAAGCTAATGCGTAATCTTGGCAGACGATGTTATGATCCTTTGTAAATAAGGAGTCTTTAGATGAGATTCTATCACCGTTTCAAAAGTTTCAAGCTATGTCTCATTTGAAACTCAACCCTAGAAAAAACTGAATTATTTCTTATATGCTGTAATGAATCTAATATTGCAGATATGATGTATCTAAGTGGGTTTTACAGGGGTTCTCTGCCTGTGAGGTACCTTGGTCTTCCCTTAATCTCAGGGAGGCTTAGTGATAGAGAGTGTAAGCCCCTTGATGAGAAGATCGCTGCAAGAATGAGCACCTGGACTTCTAACCACTTGTCATATACTAGCAGACTTGAACTCTCGAGTTGTGGTCTACACAATAGTTAACTATTACTGGCGCCAAATCTTGTATCCCTCAAAAGACGATCATATAATCGTGGAAAGAAAGTGTGCCGCTTATCTAAGGGTGGGCCAAATTGACTCACCAGGAGGTGCAAAGATGGCCTGGGAGGATTTGTGCATGCCAAAATGTGAACTTTGGCATCAGGCGGTTAGCACTTTGAAATCTTGCATGCATTCTTTAAAACCTCTAGAAATTGTCGCTGCAGGCTTTCTATACGAGTTGCCTGGACACCTCACTATCTTCTTGGTAAGGTCTCCATTGGACAGCTCAACCAAAGGGAGATAATACCTATTCTTGGAGGAAAATTCTGAAAGATAGGCATTACTTGAAACCTCATGATCCTTTTCTCATTGGTAATGGTATATCTCCGAATCTCATTGTCTGAAGCATATCCTGCTAGAGCCATGGTTCTGGGATCCCTTCGTATGCCATAGATGAAACCACTATTGAGGGGTTCAACTTGTTTTGGCCTCCTTGCTCGTTCCTGTTCTGTAAATTCAGACATCGTTGCATTCATAGGTTCAAAAGGTGATAACTTTACTCCGGTTGATGATTGGAACTTGGTCAGGATTCATAGACCTGAGGTTTCATGGTGCAAGTTGATTTGGGTTTATCCAAATGTTCCTGAATTCTCTTTCATTCCATGGTGGGTAATCCTCAACAAGTTGCAAAATCTACTTATGAGGCTATGAAGATGAGTTTAGTAGACGGCGTCAGTCGGACTTGGTTTGGTTACACTTGTCGCCGCACCGCATGCTCGTACCTCGTCCATATCCAAAGCGCTTCACACGCGTTGTCGTGTGTTTCTTTCCGAAACGAAAAACCACTCTTTTGCTCCCATTTCTTCACTCCATCCCGCGATTCGGAAATGTCTGCGGCGATTATGGCGCCTCACCGGACCGGCCTGCCACTCCACTACTCCACGTCCAGGCCGAGGCTCCCGTGGAGGCCTGCCAATCCGACGGTCAGGATGGCGCGGCGGACGCGCGTGCACCGGCTGATAGAGGATCAGGGCGTCGTCCTGATGCCCGGTTGCTACGACGCGCTCTCCGCCGCGATCGTCCAGAAGGCGGGCTTCGCCGCCGCCTTCATCTCCGGCTACGCCCTCTCCGCGTCGCTCCTCGGCAAGCCCGACTTCGGTGTCTTGACGTGAGTTCAGCTCCTTAGCTTGTGATTCTCCGCTCTTGCATGTGAAGTGGGTTGTGAGTTTGCGATGCTGAAGTTGGATTCTTTGAGCTCTGTTTCTTCTGAATGTCTTCAGGCCACCGGAAATGGCCGCGACTGCGAGGTCGGTCTGCGCGGCGGCTCCGTTGATACCGATAATTGCGGACGCAGGTGATATTGCAGGCTCATTTGTCGCATAGCTTAGAGAATTTGCTTGTTATAGCTGATTCCCCTGATATTGGTTTGCTGAGAACTGCGCCACTTCATTTGCATTTAGCATGGAATGCTGATTGCAAGATGCATGTTTGTAGGATATTTTGTTTATATGTAGATGGCGATGTTAAGAACTTGTTGAAGAGGAGAAACTACCAAGAAAAATGCTTTAAAAGCATAATAGAATAGAGACAGCCCAAGAGCATGATTTGCATTTTCTCCCTAACATTTTCCTTCGCGATCAAGCTGATGCACCAAGATAATCTTAGCACATGCTAACTAAGCGATGGATGAAACATATGAACCAGGAGAGAAGAGTAACCGGATAATTGACCTGCCTAGTAGAATACTTTTATAATAGAATTTCGATTCGGTATTTGACTAGGTGGTTCTTGAGCATTAAAGAAGCATGGACAACTGAAGAAATAACCTAAGACAAATAACTGCCAAAGTTCTTTACTACTTGTCCATCTGCTGGGTAGTGGATGATGAGTCCAGCTATGAATGAGAGGGAAGCAGATGTAAGCAAGGAAACAGAAAAATTTTGCAGTGACATCTCTCGACCTGCGTAATGGCATTTCCTATGGTTTGACATCTTTTCTATTTTCAAGAAATATAGCAGGATCACCGGACATAGCTCTGTGGTTTTTCAGCAGGAGATCGACTCCTTAATCCTCCAAAATCACGGGAACATTTATACGAATCTCTGTCTGCCCCCAATTTGCATGTCACCATGCTCATCGTCATATCTGGGTTTTTGGAACTTTCAAAAGTGTAGACTACACATTCATTTCTGAGTTGCAAATGCATGAAGTGGTGAATAAGAAGTAAGAGATGAAGAAGATCTGGTGAGTACTGCTGCACTGTTGCAGGGGAGGGGAAAGCTACGAGAGTTCTGTTTTGTGTGCATACTTTGGGAATGAGAAATGTTGCTGAATTTTAAAATTTTTCATTTTACTACTGTCTGAACGATTCTCATTGAATCTTTCTCTTTTTTTTTTTTGGTAGTTGGCTCTTTCAATTATGAGTATTACCCATAAAAGAACATTATCATTATTGTAGGTGGAAATGCTCTGAATGTTTAGAGGACTGTGAAAGACTTGATAGGAGCAGGAGCTGCTGGCTGTTTTCTAGAGGTACTAGTTTTCAGCTGAGAGAGATGTAACGCTGTTCCTTCTACAAAGCTCTCAGCCTTTTCTTTTAATTACTCACTACATAAGCGCTAAAGTTCTAGTATGAACTACGAAGTCCCAAATTGTAAATTTTCAAGTTTGATCCTATCTTTCGGTTTCAGATATGTTGAATTTTGTTCAGTTGAACAGCCTGTGAAAGAAGTTATTACACGTATACGCCTTGTTAGCAAATTCTGGGTCAATTGTCATTTTTTGAGTTAGTTGTTCCTGAGTTCTGTTTGACAACTGTTCATCTACTGATTTCAAATTACTTCCTCTTCAGGATCAAGCATGGCCAAAGAAGTGTGGTAAGATTATCTCTTTCTCATGGAGCTCAGGCACATGCCCTTTCTTCCCTCTTTATGTTTAGCATGCTGATAAGTATCATTATCATTGTCATTTCAGGGCATATGCATGGTAAGCAGGTACAGAAGTCTGCCCTTGATGAATTTGACCTGCGATTGTCTCTTTCAACACTTAGGAACATAGAAACATGTAAAACTGCGATTTCTCTCAAACAGCCTCATTTATAGGTCATACCAGCTGAGGAGCATGCTGCTAAAATAGCATCTGCAAAGGATGCTATTGGGAATTCTGACTTCTTCCTCATGGCTAGGACCGATGCACGTGCAACATCAGCCAAAACTGGCCTGTCTGATGCCATTGCAAGGGTTAATCTTTACATAGAGGTACTGGTTGACAATCCTCTGCTTCTTGTCATGGTCTACATGGTCTACCATTGAATAAGGCTTCTGTTTGTTGTGAAGCAGAAATACTGATCTAAGTCGGAGTCACATGGTCATCCTGCTGAGACACAGGTTTACAGTCAATATGCGGAGCTCTTTCTTGACATTATTAAAGTATTCAAGCGATGACTAGATGATCAACCCAAAGTTAAATCACAAGAAATAAACATTTTGGCATCTTGTGTATTGGTAGATCTTCACTTTTTCATTCTATACCTTCATTCCCCAGAAACTCGTGCAGCTTCTGCCATAATTCAAGTGTAGATCATATCATATGACTTCTTAGTTTGTGTTCCATTTGCCTCTCCTTGAACCCTTGCGCTCTGGACACCCATTATCACCCATTATCTCCAATACTGCTCTCTGCAACATAAGGAATTAAGCGATTAAGCTTATTGATGGAACATCCCAGGGAAGTCATATTTTTAGACTGGTTGTTAATGTGGCTTGGGAAGTCAAAATTAGAGCTTTTTCAGTTGGAAATGGGGTGATTGAGCTCACTTGTTTACTTCGGGCAGGGATACAATTGCTCTTCACAAAAATTACATGTCCAAGATCTTTTAGTTGTTTCACCTGATGGCCAGAATCGTCAAGACATTTGCTGTCTAATGCTCTGTCTGAAGAAGGAAAAGGAAAGGAAATATGAGCAACTTTTCTTATCCGTTTGAGTGTTTGCATGATGATTTCTGTCAAATTTTCATTTTACTATGTGAATCCAATAATATTTTCTTAGCATTTGCTGGATGGTCAAGCTGTTTGGATAATGTTTATTGGTTCTTTCAAGACTCTACAAGATGGAGCATAGTGTTTCCTCCTAAAGCATTGATAGAATTTCGTTTGGAATGAATAATTGAAAACATTTTTTTGGCTTCTTAACTTGTGTTGATTATTGTAAAACTTGCAGGCAGGAGCTGATGCATGCTTTGTGGAGGCACCAAGGCATGACGATGAGCTCAAGGAGATAGGTCAAGGAGATAGGACGACATACAAAAGGCTACAGAGCATGCAATATGATTGAAGGTGGAGTCACACCATTGCACACTCCCGAGGAGCTGAAAGGGATGGGCTTTCATTTGATCATGCACCCGCTCATGGCGCTCTGTGCTTCAGCGCGCACCATTGTCGATGTCCTCATGTCCTCGAAAGAGAAGGGAACTACAAGAGCTGACCTCGACAAGATAGCTACATTTGAGGAATTTAAGCAGTTGGTCAGCTTGGAGTCCTGGTTTGAGCTTGAAGCACGGTATTCGAATTTGAGGAGTGCTGTTGGAGTAAATTCACGGTAATTGCGAAAGACAAAAGTAATCAAACTATGTGCGGCTACTTTTGAATTCCAATTCCAGTTTCCCTTATTTAGATGGACACAGTAATTCTACTAATTAGTGGAGCAATAGCCAATTTCCAGTCTTTAAACATGTAATGACCCACGCATTTGCATGATAGATGCACCGCTGAGAGTGTGTTGGACTCTTTTCAATATGAATGCTTTTGCTATGCTATTGCCCAGTAATTACATATAAATTTTTTTAAGACTGTCTGTCTCTCTAATGACCGAACAACCCAAAATCGACAACCTATTATAAGTGTTTTCAGCATATGGGTTTGATCCTAAAAGACTAAACCTCGAAAATCTGCCGTAAATATTATAAATGGGATCAGAATATTGCACAAATCAAGTGCACAATTCAACACCAAACATAACGTCTGTGTGAATTTACGTTGCCACTAGTCATTAACAATTCTGCATTGATCCTGTAGTTTAGGTGGCGAATTGCATCTAATTGAGCAGGCTCAAGATGGGGGTACTTCACCAGATGACTTAAGGCAAGCGCCTTCCTTCAAATAAAATCAAAAGATAAATCATTTAGATGATAGGAAACGCATCAATAGAACATCAAAAAGTCAGTCAGTACTTTGGGTGGCAAAAGGCAGATCCTCCCATGCCATCATTAAATCTGACCCATGACGAAACGTACAGCATTAGAATGAACCCTGCAATGTGTTGGAGGATGAAGCCAAATATTATTATTAAGGGCTTTTTTGTCTTTTCTATTAATTTTGCTTTTAGGTTAAAGCTACGCTTTATATATCAGCTATTGATAGAAGTTAGCTGTGAAGCGCTGATAAGAAAATAGAGAGAAAAGAAAAGAGTGAAGAAAAAAATGAGTTTTTCTTTGTGAGTGTTCTCAATCTCTTTGACCTCCATCTTGAGAGAAGATCATCATTGTATTCCTACTTTCTTCAAAATCTAGTGGATTCGCAGAGTGTCTCTGTGCGGAGACGTAGCCCAAGTTTGGGTGAACTTCGATAATAAATTTCCGGTGTGTTCTTTTCGATTCTGTTCTTTTATTATTATATTCTGCTAGTGAGGATCATTTGTTTGGGTTGTTTTCTGGAATCGGTGCTTGATTCCCAACAACTGGTATCAGAGCTTGGTTGGTTAATCGAGAACATCGAGGGATTTTTCTGTGACTTTTGATTGAAAGCAAACGATATGATAGAAGATAAAATCATGATCGATAAGTTCGATGGGCAGGATTTCGGATGGTGAAAACTCCAAATCGAGGATTATCTTTATCAGAAAGATCTCTATACACCACTCGAGGGTTGGAAACCTGAAATAGCAGAAGTGGATCTAACGGTAGAATCAGAATGGAAAATTCTTGATCGAAAGGCATTAGATGCGATTCGTCTAGGGTTGACGAAAAAGACAGGGTACCACATCGCGAAAGCAAAAACTGCAAAAGAAGCCATGGATATTCTTACGAATATATATATATGATAAGCCGTACACATCAAATCATGTGTTTTTGCTGAAGAAGTTGGTTAATATGAAGTTATCTGATAAAGGTTTCGTAGCAGAGCATATTAATAGTTTCACACAAGTCACAGGTCAGTTGGAATCCGCAGGCATAAATCTGGATATGAAGCTTCAAGCTTTATTATTTTTATGTTTTCTTCCGGAAAATTACAACACCGCAGTGCAGGGAACTTCAAGCACCATGAAAGATGATTTGACTCTGGATGATGCTGTGAGTAGTATCATGGATGAAGAGATACGAAGAAAAGTTTCAGGTGGAAATAATTTTTCGCCATCTACATTTTCCACAGCACTAGCAGTAGAGAACCGTGGGAGAAGGAAAAGCAGAGGAAAATTCAGTGGGCATGGTAGATCATAGTCAAGGGAAAAGAGAGAGATCACAAAAGATGAGTGTTGGTTTTGTCATCAGACTGGACATCGGAGGTTTCAGTGTGAGGCCTATAAAAAGAAGCAGCGGGATAAGAATTAAGGAGCTAATGTGGTTAGCAATGAACCTTCACTAGAGAACTTGTGTTTATCTGCAAGGTATGATTTGATGACAGACAAGTGATTTATTGACTCCGGTGCTTCTTTCCATTGCACCTCACAAAGAGACATATTTGCTGATTATACCAGTGGAGAATTTGGGCAAGTGGTTGTGGGAAACGGCCATATGTGTCCAATTGTTGGAAAAGGAATTGTGATTGTGAACATCTCAGGTGAAAGACGTCTAGTTTTGCGTGAAACTAGACATATCTCAGAATTAAAGAAAAATCTGATCTCAACTAGTAAACTTAATCAAGAAGGTCTGGTAACAGCCTTTGGATGCGGAGAGTGAAAGATAACCTCAGGAGCAACAGTAGTAGCAAAGGGAAAACGTACGGGTACGCTTTACCTTCTCCAGGGAGACAATATCAGTGATATGGTTGCAACTACAATGGCTACAGGTAATTTGTCTACCCTGTGGCATTATCGTTTGGGACATCTTGGTAAAAAGGGTGTAAAGCAGTTATACTCAAGGAAGTTACTTCCAGGTTTGCAGAAAGTTGAATTAGATTTCTGTGAGAGTTGCATTTATGAAAAACAAAAGGCAGTCAGTTTTCAGTTGAATGGGCGATAGAATAAAGGTAAAAAATTAGAGTTGATTCATACGGATGTGTGGGGACCGGCTCAGGAACTCTATTATGGTGGTAAGAGATATTTTGTCACATTCATTGATGATGCAACAAGGAAGACTTAGATCTATGCTCTCAGAGAAAAATCAGAAGTATTTGGGATGTTCAAAATGTGGAAGGCTATGGTAGAAAAAGAGACAGATTATCAGATTAAAGCTCTAAAGTCTGATAATGGTGGTGAATACACGAGCAAGAAATTTGCTGAATACTTGAGCCGGGAAGGCATACATGGGTTGAAAACTGTTCCTAGAACTCCTCAAGAGAATGGTGTAGTTAAGAGGATGAATAGAACCATTCTAGAACGTGCAAGATGCATGAGGCTACACACGGGTCTTCCGCAACACTTATGGGTTGCTACAGTTGATGTAGCTGTTTATTTGATCAATAGGAGTCCATCTAGTGCTCTTGATGGAGAAATACCGCAACAACAGTAGTCAGATAAAAAGATTGAGTATTCATAGTTAAAAGTTTTTGGTTGTATTGCATATGCTTTGATTGATAGGGAGGATAGGAAGAAGCTTGATGCTAAGTCCTAGAAGTGCGTTTTCATCGGATATGGTGGTGATGAGTATGGCTATAGGCTTTGGGATTATGAAAATAACAAAGTCATCCACAGTCGGAATATGGTATTTCATGAAGAAAAGATGTACAAGGATCATTAGACAGAGCATGAGAAGGTAGTAGAATCAGAATATATTGAGTTTGACACAATACCTGTGAAAATAGTTCCGGCGAATCAAAATGCACCTGAAGGGGAGGTTCAAGATGAATCCATTATCAATGAACATGGAGTTCAAGAGGAACGCAGTGATCCAAAACATACTGACAACCCTGAAGTACCTATCTTGAGGAGGTCTACACGAGTTAGAAAGCCAAAGGTAATTTTTTATCCATCTGCTAATATTGTTCTAAACCATGTCTTATATACGTATTCGGGAGAACCGGAGACTTATGATAAGGCAAAGAAAGACACATCTCACATGTAGTGGGAGTGTGCTATGAAAGACGAGATGAGCTCGTTACTTCAGAACAAAACTTGGAAGTTAACAGAATTGCCTGCAGGTAAAAAGGCTTTGTTAAATAAGTGGCTGTACAGGATAAAAAATGAAGCAGATGGTAGTATCAGATACAAAGCAAGACTTGTGGTCAAGGGCTTTTCTCAGAAAGAAGGAATCGACTACTCCGAAATATTTTCACCGATAATAAAGATGACATCGATCAGAGTTTTGCTGAGTATAGTTGTAGTTGGGGATCTTCATCTCGAGCAATTGGATGTGAAAACGGCGTTTTTGCATGGGGACCTAGATGAAGAGTTATACATGGCGCAACTTAAAGGTTTTGAGGTCAAAGGTAAAGAGTACATGGTATGTCACTTGAAGAAAAGCTTGTATGGCTTGAAGCAAGCTCCGCGGCAATGGTACTTAAAGTTTGATGGTTTCATGGAAGAAAAAGGCTTTGCACATTGTGAAGTTGATCATTGTGTTTATTTTCGCAAGTATAGTGATGGTGATATCGTATATCTCTCTTTATATGTGGATGACATGCTGGTGGCTAGTTTCAATATGAAGAGAATCGCAGAAGTGAAGAAGATGTTGGCATTGCAGTTTTCTATGAAAAACTTGGGAGAGGCCAAGAATATCTTAGGCATGAAAATCATCAGAGACAGAAAAAATAAGAAATTGTGGTTGTTGCAAGAAAACTATATAAAGAAGGTGTTAAAAAGATTTAACATGGATAAGGCAAAACCGGTTGCCACTCCTCTAGCGAGTCACTTCAAACTTTCTAAGGATATGTGTTCGAATATTTAGGCTTTGAAAGATAAGATGGCGGCAATCCCATATGCATCAATAGTGGGAAGTTTAATGTATGCCATGGTGAGCACGAGACCAGATATTGCACAGGCAATGAGAGTTGTGAGTCGATATTTGCAGAACCCAGGCAAAGAGCATTAGAATGCAATAAAATGGATATTGAGATATCTAGCAAGTACATCAAATTACTCTCTTTATTATGGAGGGACATCTCTAGAGTTGCAGGATTATGTGGATGCAGATCATTCGGGTGATCGAGATAGTGGTAAAAGTACCACTAGATATGTTTTTACAGTTGCAGGTACAGTAGTGAGTTGTGTATCTCAACTACAAAAAGTAGTGGCTTTATCGACGATGGAAGCAGAGTATGTGGTGATCACGGAAGCCTCCAAGGAAATCATGTGGTTACAAGATTACATGGAGGAGTTACATCGAAAGCAGCCAGTGAGCACACTGTGGAGTGATAGTCAAAGTGCAGTACACTTAGCAAAGAATGCAGCTTATCACTCAAGAACTAGACATATCAAGAAGCGTTATCATTTTATTAGGTCAGCATTAAAAGATAATGAGTTAAAGTTACAAAAGATTGACGGCTCGAAGAATCCAACTAATATGTTTACCAAGGTAGTAGACAGAGAGAAACTTATTTTCTGTACTATTACCATTGGTATTACTCCATGTTAATTGGTGAGGAGTATTGCACAGGCACAAGTTCAGGTTATTAGCTTTTGAAGTAAATAGATGCAAAGTTGCTTGGTGCATGGGGTGTATTTGTTTTCAAGTGGGAGATTGTTGGAGGATGAAGCCAAATATTGTTATTAAGGGCTTTTTTGTCTTTTCTATTAATTTTGCTTTTAGGTTAAAAGCTACGCTTTATATATTAACTATTGATAGAAGTTAGCCGTCAGGTGCTGATAAGAATATAGAGAGAAAAAAAAAGAGTGAAGAAAAAAGTGAGTTTTTTTTTTTTGTGAGTGTTCTCAATCTCTTTGGCCTCCATCTTGAAAGAAAATCATTATTGTATTTCTACTTTCTTCAAAATCTAGTGGATTCGCAGAGTGCTTCTGCGCGAGACGTAGCTCAAGTTTGGGTAAACTTCGATAACAAATTTCTGATGTGTTCTTTTTAATTATGTTTTTTTATTATTATATTTTACTAGTGAGAATCGTTTGTTTGGGTTATTTTTTGGAATCGGTACTCGATTCCCAACACGATGAACTTTGGAAATCTCTGTCTCCTGTCCTGTGTGGGACTCAGTTTTTTGTCGCACCCCTTGGGCAAATGTCAGGAGACAAGCGATTCAAAGATCACGGGCGGGGACGTCTGAAACTTGCCATGTGATTCGTGGATTCATATGGCAGTGGTTTGGACTGTACAAGAGAGTGGAACCACTCACTGCACTGCAACTGCAACTGCTGCAGAGACCAGTCTATGAAAAGAGCCACGCCATGACCCTCTTTTAGCATGAGTTCGAGTCCATATTGTTAAAAGTCAGATCCTGAGTACATCCACGCTTTTACATTGTTTAGGCAACGAGAGGTGGATTAATCGCCCAAAAAAGGAAATATGATTCCAGTATAGATATAAAAATAGTGGGAAACAATAAGTATAACGATACATAAACCATCGAATCGTTAATAGATAAAATCGTAATTTATGATAACCAAAGTAATTAAATAGTTAAGCAATCTATCCATCCCCACATTTCAAATTTAAATTTGTGAAAATTGTTAAGTACTCTGCATCTATCTTTCCTTTCTAATGTGAACTCAAAATAATTATAAAGTAGTCTACATATTCTATAGCAGTTTAAATTCATATTCGCAAAAATGAATCGAATCCATGAGATTGATCATTGAAATATCTATTAACGAGTATTTTATGCAACGATTACACCATTTTAGCAGTGACAAATGGGGTAACAAGCCAATCAAAAGCACGATGCATAACACACGTGGCGCCATCGAGGATGAGATTCATAACACTCAAAGAATGATGATGGGTCGGTTACATCGCACTTTCACCGTCTTGAAGTGTCATGATTACCCTAAAGATGGAAAGGTTTTTTTTTGTTTGACCGGAGTGTCACGGACTAGAGGCATCGCCTTACCATCATGATGAAGTGCAACAAATTTCAACTGTGGTCTAACCATAGGCGTGGCTGAAATAGAGGAAATGAAGCACATAAAGACCAAAGGTGTGGGGACCCCCTTGAAGCAGCTAGTGCTTGTGAATTCTCAATTAAACGTTTTGGAAAATTTGTGCACCTTACATCTATAAATTCACAAAGGAAAGCAGCCTACCAACAATGTAGTATATATATTAAAAGCTGTGGGACTAACTTTAAAAATGTTTTTCTCCATATCCGATGCTCCCAGCTATTAATTTTCTTAATTTTGGCCAAATAATAATAATAAAAAATCTTGGCACAGTCATACGAAAGTTTCATCTTCATTCTTCGATGAAATAAAAGCTGGATAGGTCATATATAAAGTCTGCTTTACATTCCACCGGCGGTGGACGATATAATAACTCATTGGGCATTGGTGGTCTTGGCTTTAATTGAGGATCAAAAGCTCGTAGCAAATCAGCAAATCTTCCAATTTAATTAGTCAATTAAACATTAAATTACAATATAAGTGCCCAACTATCAATAGTAAAGTCCTTCGATGACACATTTGTCCAATTTATTGCCCTATTCGATTAAATAGAACGTTTGGAATAAAAATTCAAAATGGCAATTAATTTCTACAGTATATTGTGCGCTGTACTATGTCACATTGTTTTTCCACATTCATATATATCTTGGAAGTGGAATGCAATCTTTAGGCCTAACTTTGACAATCGTAAACTATAGAGCAAAGAAAATCAACAAATTCGTTGAATTATGTTAATTAGCCTAACCCATTTTCTTCCCTTTGAAAAACTTGCCGTATGCAATTTCAAATTATTAAATCAATTTGTGAAATGTACCCTTCCCCCAAGAACGAGGCTTATTAATTCATGCCCATTCGTCCTCGTCAAGTGGACCACTTGCCACTTTCTCTTCTTCCAAAACCGTAAGGGTCTTGACTCATTTTTCGTAAAGCCACTAAGCCATCCCTCCACAAGAGCACACCTTCTCTGCTAAAATATCTGTCTTCCTTCAACCCGTTCGCCTTTCCAAACCAATGTCTCAGGGAAGAGGCAGTGCATCTCGAGCCGCCGCTGCTGCGCTCGCACTAATTTTCCTCCTTGCTCAAGCCGAGTATGCTCGAGCAGCGACCTACACGGTTGGTGGCTCCAGTGGCTGGACATTCAACATGGTAAGCTGGCCCAAAGGCAAGAAGTTCAGAGCTGGTGACACTCTCAGTAAGCTTATTTTCCCACATCCATCTAATTATAGAACATTTGATACCATCCTCAATCACTTGTATTTGATAATTAAATGATTTCAGAAAGCATAGGACAAAGGAAAATACAATCATAGGACAGAGGAAAATACAACCTTCTTTTGTTAAGGTTCATAGATTTATCTTGTTTAATGGGGGAGCGACTGTAGCTAGCGATTGTGTTTTTGGGAAATTTGTTGCAGTATTCAAGTACGACCGGACGCTCCACAACGTTGTGGCGCTGGACAAGGGCAGTTACGACAGTTGCCGGCCTCCGAGCGGAGCGAAGGTCTACAATTCTGGCAACGACCGGATCACGCTGGCCAAGGGGCCGAACTACTTCATATGCAGCTTTCCCGGTCACTGCCAGTCAGCTATGAAGATTGCTCTGAATGCAGCTTGAGACGATGAGAGATCACTATAAGCTGATTGTAATGGAGAGGAATAACATAGCATCGTTCAATGCTTTGATTCTGAATATCTCTGTCTCTGTCTCTCTCTCTTGCTTGATGTACAATATTTGCTCTATATAATGAGCAAAAGAATCACTAGTCAATGTGCTGGCTTGTTATGACCTGCTTGTTTTGCGACTGACCGAAATTGGGAAAACAAAATGGATCCTGATCCCAGGAATTGGATTGCCAGCATCAATATGGGAATCTCTAAATTAAAAGAGTGCCAAAATCCTAAAACTTGAAAGGTCATTTCAGGTCCTGCAGAATATGAATTTGTTCCCAAAAGCTTTGTTCCCAAGGAAAGTCTGCAACTTTCAATGCACTTTTCAAAGTCTGGTGTAGTCGATGCCCTGAAAATTGTAAGGTTCCTCATTAAGTATCTTGGGTTGTCCTAGTTTAAACTTTCATATAGGCATATTCCCTTATTGCGATCTGGTCAAGTTATATGTATTTTATGTCTGGAATACCATATATAAAACATCCATTTCCACCTGGGGCTTTGCGCTGTGAGGATTATGTACAGTTTAGTTCAAGAAAAGGTAGGACCTTAAGCTCTAAGAGATGGAACCACGCTTGTCAAGCGGCACAAAGTAAGTGAAAGAACGCTGTTATCCTTGACCTAGATCATGTAATCAGTAATTGCATTAAACAATTTTGTTTTGACACTCACCAACTTCTTTAGAGATCTACCGGAACGGAAACACTTTCACTTTTTTTGGCCTCGAAATGATGAAATCGTCCTGCTAATTGGAGCAATCTTAAGAGATTTTTGACTGGATATATATATATATACACACACACACACATATATGTATATATAAATTAGCTTTCTTAGAACATTCTAATGGATTCCATAAACAGAACCTTAATAGTTTTCGCATAGAATAGGTTAAAATCAGACATCATGGTTCACGTGGAATTGTTGGCTATATATGACGTTCTTGAAGATTTGTCCCTGAAAAAACGTGGTAACAATGTCAGCTTGCATCAACAATTGGAGGGACGGAGTCTACCTAGCTGTTACATTGTAAACAACATCTCGGACCAAAGATGGTGAAATGGGCGATGTTTTCGAGAATTTTATCATTACCAAGTTTCTTTTCAAGCTCATCATTCATCAAGAAGAGGCAGTTTGCGCATAAAAAAGGGGTCATAACTAGGCACCATTGCTAAGCATTCCCCGTGGCTGTCTCATTATATCCTAGTCTCTCTCTCTCTCGCTTCAATCTCGTGGCAAAATGTCTCAGGGAAGAGGCAGTGCATATGGAGCAGCCATCGTCGGGCTTGCGGTGATGTACCTTCTTGCTCAGGCCAAGGCTGCAACGTATGTAGTTGGCGGATCTGAGGGTTGGACGTTTAACATGGAAAACTGGCCCAATAGAAAGAGCTTTAGAGCTGGTGATACTCTTAGTAAGTTTCTTCTGTCCCCTCATATTTTGACCAGGAGAAAAGCTTCACCGGAAGTCTTTCATTTTACGATCTAATGTACTCAACCTCTAAATATTTCGACAATTTCCTATTATAAGGAAAGAATCGGTTATTGAGAGCATGTGCTTCCACTGGAGTTACCTTACACAATTTATCAAGTCATTAGGCTCTTCTCATTGCTTGGAAATTTTTCAGTATTCAAGTATGAACCACAACGTGGTGGTAGTTGACAGCGGCAGTTACAGTGGTTGCCAGACTTCGACAAGTGCGAAAGTTCACACTTCGGGCAATGACCAGATAAAGCTGGTGAGGGAGAAAACTACTTCATATGCAGCTTTGAGGTCACTGCGAGTCTGGCATGAAGATGGCTGTCAATGCAGCTTGAGAGCACGAGAGATCTTCAAGCTGCTCTTAACAAGCTACATGCACCTACTTTTTCTCGTATTGTTTGTTGAATAATGTTGGAGCAGACTATTGAAATGAGGTCGGTTTCTTCATTCTCAAATTGGCAAAAAAAAATAATGCGCAGAAAGTCGCAAAGCTTAGAAGCTACTCAAGATCATGGTGGTGGGGTTAGAACAAGCAATAAAGACGAACCTGTTTCTCTAGGAAGTTGAAGGATGCGCGTGGTAGAAGTAGCTGCCCTGTGAGAATTGATCACGCCGATGAACCCAAATTGTATGAGCTAAATAGGCTACACTTTCATGCAATCTGACAGCTATAACGTTCAAGAATCAAGAAACGTGGAATTCATTTACTCCAAGCAAAAGAATTTGGAGAGTTCACAAGTTCATGTTGAGCTCATTCTCCGGCTTCCACTTAGGGTAGTTATCAGCATTCAAAGAAATCAAAACATATATGGGATTAGGATTGAACCCGGAAGAAGGAAGGAAAGCCGAGTTTGGATGAATTGAACTGCCAGAATCTCAGCCTTTGCAAACATAGGGTGGAGACAGAGGAAACAAAAGGTGTACAAATACAATTTTCCTATCTACACTAATTAACTAACTGCTTGTCCCAAGGTTAAGAGAAAGGGGATAGGTAGAAAGAAAGTTAGACAGTCTTGTAGACAATGTTTATCGATAGTCTCTGGATAAATATATTAGGTATGCAGGCTGCGTATTCCATTTCTTTTACGAATTTCACGTCTAACATGACTGATATGGACAGTTATATTTTTAGCAATTAACTAGATGCTAATCTTAACGGTGAGAGACGTAAGATGCATAGAAAAAAGTTACAGGCTGTGTATATACAATATCTTTACATTGTCATTTAGCGAAAAAAAAAATATCTTTACATTGTCTTTCTCTCTAATACTAAGTGGTCAAATTCTTGAGTCCAATACGGCAAATTCTGCATTAGAATCACGTCTCCCCTTCGAGTAATCTCGGGCTGTCCGTTGACCATCCCATCGGCGAAGCCTTATTGAATGAACTTGTGGACGGATTGATCTCTGATTTGCCGCGATATGTCAAACTCAGGGATCAATTCATATTATTTGAAAAATATAAGGATTGATTCTTAATTCCATTACATACAAGTTCCCTCGAGTTGAAGAATTTTCTGTCTGGCATTCATAGTAACTGTGCGTCCGAAAGCGACCTGTCTTTTATATTAGTAAGATCTATTATTGAATGGAAAATCAGGAAGAATGCCTTTTCTTTCAATATCTATCATTGAAAAGAAGGAAAAGTTTTACCCAGACAGTTTGACAGTACACCAACTCCAACCACACCGAATATTACTTTACACTGGACAAAAAATGAATGAAATTGTTCTGTGATGGAAGCAATTTGGTGGGCATCTGCTCATATGTCTGTGAAGACATCGCCTGAGCCTTACTTTTTAAGTGGCTAATTACATCAATTAGACATGAGAAACTCTTTCAAAGACCTGCCTTTTTTTTTTTTTTCGTGGTACATTGAGATTTGTCCTCTTAAGACAGTCATATTTATACGACACGGTATCCAAACATTGCCGCTCGATCAAATCCCTAATACACGAACACTTCTCTGTCCATGTCCATCAGGTATCGCTTACCCATAGGCCAGAAGCTTGGCCCTCGAGTTAATTTAAACATGGTGACATTGTGATTCGTATACAAGATCTACTAAATTCACACCAAGTGTTTAACCACTCAGCCAATCTCTTGACGGTTTCTCCAATGACAGTGATGCAATACTTCGTTTTAGTTCTGTAGCAAAGCCCAAAAGGAGCAATTTCGAACATGTGTTAATCATAGACTACACGAAAAAGGAACTTATAAGCTGCCAGATCCGAGGATATGCATGGTGGGTCTAACACCTTAGTATGTTTCAATACGTATGCAGTGGTTGGATTTTCCCTTCCACAATTGCAAGAGGTCTTCCACCACCATGTGCCGGAATCCATGGAAAGTGCATGCTTGATCTTGTAAATCATGGAGGTGTTAGCAATTTGTGAGAACAAATGGCTCAACTGTTGGTTAACAAAATAATACTTTTTCCTTTGTCTCACATAGGAAAGTTTAGAGAAGGTGAACCACTTTATGAGTGTCTTCTTCCTTGTTAAAATGAAGACAATAGGGTATAGACTAGACTTCTCAATACCCGCATGCGGGTACACGATTATTAGGCGCACTTAGCGCTTGGCCTTTGCGGATGATAATTAGCACTAATTTAGGTTATTAGGCGTTCTTACAACCTTTGGAAGAATTGTGTCCCTTCGGACATAACTACTTCACCTTTAGAAAGTAATGCTTTTTCGGACGTAACTCCTTCAACGTTGAAAGGTTGTGTTTGTTCATAGATTATTTTTCAGAATTTATAAAATTTGGATTAATAAAAATGATTACAAAATATTATTCTTTTATTTTATTCCGAATTTTCATATATCCTTTTTCATCGTGACTTTTGATTTCGTATCAATTCACTATATATTTTTTCGATGAAGGGACACCTTTATTCGAAAGGTTGCGATTAGTGAATCAGATTTTACATGGTTGAATATAAAGTCTCTTCATTCGGATTTTTAGATACTTTTTCATTTCGAAAATTGCAGTCATTCTTTCTAATTGTTTTCCTAAAAAGACTGTGGAGATATACTGAAATTGCTATTCGGTATTCTCAATCGAGACTTTATTGTATTTTAGAGGAAATTTGCCGGTAACCGTTAGCGATTTCGTGGGACAAATAATTCTTTAAAGAAAGTGATATCACGCCTCAAAGTCTGACTTCGTTGTTCATCCCGTTTGAAATTGAAGTTGAAGTTTCTTTTCTTCTATAATTCAAAGGAGCATATTTCTTCCAACATCAACCAGGGCATCGACAAGATCAGTTTTTTGTGCTTGGTTGGAGCATTTAACATGATATATCTCATACATTTCTTCGATCATATTTCTGTTCTTGTTTTGATTCATAGGAACAATTCTCGATGGCCCAATTTGTCAAAACCTATGAAATTGTAGAGCCCTTCAACTTAATTTGTGTTTGACCAATTATTTTTCTTCAATTTGAAGATCCGTTCGTTCTATTCCGAATTGTTCAATTGCTTTCGTTTCTTAAATAGTCTTAATTCGTCGGAAATTCCATTTTCTTTTGTAGTTTAATGTGCCAGATCTTTGGTCGCGATTTTTGTTGACCCGAATTATGAAATTTCATATTTTTTGTCCTATAAAAATTTGTTTATGGCTGTTCGAACCTTGTTAAGATCCAATAATCCTCATGGTTTTGTAAGTGCTTATGTTTTTCAGATATATGGTTGACTGCTCAACTTTAAAATAGTATAGAGATAGAGGTTTCCAAGTTCAAATGCTCACGCCGGCTTCTATCTATTTATGAATTTTCCTTCTTTATTATGCCCTAACTTTCAAGGAGTCTTTCACCTTCTCTTATTGGGTTTGCATGCTTCTGGCTCTACATGCTAATCATTCTTCAAATGAGTAAGATTATCACGATCTAAAGCATAATTAGTGTGGTTCTCTAGCAGCTTAAGCTAATTCGCGCAGCTGATTGAGCAAACCTCATGACCCCATGCAACATATAATAAGTGAGCTCCTCTCCACTTCATCTCTAAATTATTATGAACAAAACGAATTCCATTCTACTAACTCTCACATTCAAAGAAATTAGCTTATCTAATAAACTGATATTTTCATGACACATTCACGTTAAGAAAAGTCCTATTGGATTTCTTAACTTCAATTTTCCAAACCGATGGCATAATTCTGATTGAATGGTTCCCAAGAATAGTTGGCTTGGTGATAGGGAATACATCCAATTGTAAGTTGATAGAGCATGTTGAGTGCAGACAAAGCCAAACGGCCAAAAGGACGAGGAAGAGAATAGGCCAACCTGGTTGACCGACCAAAAAAGCTTGTCATTGCCGTCTTTGAAGAGCAAAGTACCATTTTGCCTGTCAAAGTCGAGTAACAATGTCTATCCGTCTCGTAGTCACCGTCTTTCAAGGTAGATCGTTCTAAAGCATTATAAGATACAAATTGTAAAATTGTGGATCCGATAGTTTATTTAGAAATTTTGGTATTTAATATAGAATAATGCAAGGCCGGTATGTTAAATGATGCAATAAATTTTTATTGAATGTTGCAATATGATGGCTTACTCGTCATCCTGGAGGCTCGTTTGAAGTTTCTCACTTTACTTAGTATATTAACGCAGTTCTACCAATCTCAGTCAAGTGATATTGATGAAAGTAAGAGATTTAGTGCGATGTTCTTGTCTGATGCACCATCTATTAATGTTTAGCAAAAACATTGTACCCTAGCATCGGTCACCGACCTAGAGCATAGACACTATATATGAATTACAACAATGCACAACCTAAGAAAAAATTCTGGGCATGATCATTTCAAGTCGGAGCGCATCGACTCACCTAGGTATTCTACGAAACAACAAATAAAGATAGGGATCAAACTCCTATAAACATTATGAAAACCGACAAATCAAAATAAAATTAAGATCGACATTAAGCCCCATTGACTTAGTCTCTTGCCATATTTATTTATTATTTCCATGTTCGTTGTCGATCCGTTGGACGATTGCATTAACTTGGGTTTAGATTTTAAATGTCTTGAGGGAGTTCGAGATTGAAAAGTCCAACCAAACGTCCAATTATTCTCTTCAATTCCTCTCCCTTCCTTTCCAATCCTTTCTTCCTTCCTTCTTCTTCGTCTTCTCTTCCTCAAGTAAGTGTTCACTGAACACAAGGGATCGACAAAAACATGGATCGAGAGCAAGGAGAGATGCAGTTCCTCGGCTTCTTCGGCATCTACAAAGAGTCCTACAGAGTCATATTCTCACGAAGGAAAATCTTCAGCCAGATCACCTTGGCCTTGATCCTTCCTCTCTCCTTCGTCTTCCTCCGCCACATCCAAGTCTCCAACGTCCTCTTCTCGAAGATCGTCCACAACGAGATTGAGCTCGATGAGACTCGCCCTGAAACTGCCCCCTACGACAAGATCTCTGATGTTCTCTCCAAGGAGTGGGCCGTCTACTTGATCATCGGGACCCTCTACTTCACTGTCCTGCTTGTGTTCTCCCTCCTCTCGACCTCGGCCATCGTCTACACCATCGCGTGCGTCTACATAGGCCGTGAGGTCGCGTTCGGGAATGTCATGAGTGTGGTCCCCAGGGTCTGGAGACGGTTGATGGTCACCTTCTTGTGCATCTTCATGGCCATGTTCGCGTACATCGTGGTCGCTGTGCTTATCTTCTTCACGTGGGCACTCCTGATCGGCAGCACAAATTTCGGCCTCGTGATCTTGGCTGTCCTAGGGATCGCTTACTTGGTCGGTTTCGTGTACATGACCTTAGTGTGGCAATTGGCGGGTGTGGTCTCCGTTCTGGAGGAAGATTACGGGGTCAAAGCCATGATCAAGAGCAAGGACCTGATAAAGGGCAAGATGGGTGTGTCCATAATCATATTCTTGCCGCTCAAAATATCTGGTTATCTAATTCCATTTGCGTTGGAGAGGTTGGTCGTTCATGGGCGCTCAACAGAGACGGTAGGTAGGTTTGGCTATGGAGCGTTGTGTTTCTTGCTTCTTTCCATGCTGATGCTATTGGGGCTCGTCGTCCAAACGGTGATCTACTTTGTCTGCAAGTCGTACCACCACGAGAACATCGACAAATCGGTGCTGTCGGATCATCTCGAAGTCTATCATGGAGAGTATGTTTGTCTCAAATCCAAGGATGTTCCACTTTAGCAATTCGACGTTTAACTCTTTGCTGTGTTTTGTGCACTATAAAAAAAGTAGTCTATCTTTATATTTTGGGAAATTGCTAAGTTAGGTATATGTTCTTAATTTCATAAAAATGCGTAATAATTAAGCCTGTATTTTTGTGCCTAGTGCTTAACGTGTGGCAGATTTGAGCTAATACGTCTTTCCCAAGGTGTGTTGACCACTCTGTTTTTTTCTTGAAAAATGTTTTTCAAAAAGTCATGATCCAGAAAAATGGTGATGTTTTGCGGTGTTTGGCTTGAATTTGAGAAATAAATAGAAAAATATTTTCCATCGTTTGGAAGGGAAAATTTGATTTGATTGTCCTAAATAGACATATACTATTTGAGCACTAGTAACTTTTGAATGGGTAGCGGGAGAACTAAGCACATGCACTGCAATCCCGTATCCAGTCCTGCCATGGGAACTAGGACATAAAGCATTGGGCTCTTGGGCTCAACCTCGATGGACTCTAGCGCAAGCACCATGGACCTGGTCTCGGGACTGGCCTCGATGGACCCGAGCTTGAGCGTAGGGGAACCGGACGTCAACACTAGGGTCTCGAGCTTGGATGTTGGGGACCCAAGCATAGGCACCGGGGTTTCGAGCTCAGTCTCTATGGACTTGGGGTTCGTGGAGTCAAGGACACAGGCATGGACACCGGGGTGCCAAGCTTGGCCTTGATGACGCCAGGCTTAGGCGCAGGAGAATTGGGCACAGGCACTAGCATCTTCGGCCTTGCCTTATAGACTCGGACTTGGACTTGGGCATCAAGGATTCAAGCATGGGTTTTGGGGTCCGAAGCCCGGCTTCTATGGACCGAGGCCTAGGTGCTGGGAACCGGGGACAAGGGCACATGGGTCTTGGGCCTTTCCTCTATGGATTTGGGCCAAGGCCCCAGGGAGCCAAGTAATGTTACCCAGGTCTAAGTCCCAGCCTTTGCGGACTCAAGCTCAGGTGTCGAGATCTTGGGCAGGGGAGCCAGTGTCCCGAGCCCCACCTTTGTTGACACAGGCGTGGGCACCAGGGTTTCAAGTCCGGCCTCTTTGGACATGGGCTTGGCCTCAATAGACCTCGGTGGATCCAGCCTCAGCCTCTAGACCCGGGTCCACCGCGATGGGCGGGGGAGCAAGCGTTGTGGTTATGATGCTAAAGCGCAAAAATATGGGTGGCCCCCACAACTTCTTTTAGATATCCTTTGCTCATATGTTAAGAAACTTTGTTCTAGTTAATGTTATGAGATGCTATTTTCGACCAAAAAATATATCTTGAAAATCCTAGAGTTGTTAGCAATATGTGAGAACAAATGGATCAACCAGGGCATGGACACGATCAATTTTTAGGACAGATAAGTATTGCTTGGTTGGAGCATTTAACATGACAAATCTCATACATTTCTTCGATCTTTTTTCAGTTCTTGTTTTAATTTGTAAGAACAATTCTCGATCTCCTGATTTATGACAAAGCCGATGCAATTGTAGAGCTCTTCTACTTAATTTGTATTCGACTAATTATTTTTCTTCGATTTGAAGATTCGTGGTGTTCATTCTATTCCAAGTTGTTCGATTTCTTTCGGTTCTTAATTAAACAGTGATTCTTTAGAAATTCTGTTTTTCCGGTGTAGTTTAATGTGGCAAATGCCTCATTCACTTGACAATTCTCCATTTTCTTCATATTTCAGCTTCGTCTATAAATGTTATTGTCTTTCCTAGGTCACGATTTTTGTTGACCAATCAATGAAAATTTATTTCCTTTAGCCCTTTAAAAATATGTTTATGGCTGATCGAACCTTCTTAACATCTAATAATCCTCATGGTTTTACAAATGCTAATGTTTTTCATTCAATGCTTATTTTTTACATAGTATTAGAGATAGAGGTGTATGTTGAGTTGCACGCGTAAGTTGTGTAAGGAAAGTCCAATATTATATAATTGTTATGGTGTGGAGCAGTTAGTATATCCGAGTTATCTCATAATTCACCGGCTTAAGTTTTTGAGTGAAAGTAAGTCCAACTGGATATTTTGACGGGTTTGAACTTAGGCTCATTCTGGGCAATCTCCTCGATGAAGGTATCGGGCTTCTAGTGCGCGCTCCCAACAATCGCCAAGTTCAAATGCTCAGGCCTTCTTCTATCTATTCGTGAATTTTCCATCTTTATTATGTGCTAAATTTCATGAAGTCTTTCACCTTCTCTTATTTGGTTTTCATGCTTCTAGCTTTACATGCTAATCAATCTTTAAATGAGTAAGATTGTCATGATCTAAAGCATAATCGGCATCATTCTCTAGCAGCTTAAGCTAATATGTGCACCTAATTGAACAGATCTGGTGATCCCATGTCACATAATAAGAGAGCTCCTTTCCACTGTATCTCTGAATTATTATGAACAAAACGAATTATGTCCTACTAACTCTCACATTCAAAGAAATTAGCTTGTCTATAAACTGATATTTTCACGAAACATTCGTGTTAAGAAAAATCATATAGTATCTCTATTTCAATTTTCCAAACCGATGGGATAATTCTGATTGAGTGGTTCCCTATGATGGTTGGTTTGGTGATTGGGAATACCTCCAATTGCAAGTTGATAGAGCGTGATGAGTTCGTACAAAGCAAAAAGGCCACAAGGAGAGGACGAGGAAAAAAATAGGCCAACGTGGTCGACGGGACAAAATTTGGTCATGGCCGCCTTTGAAGAGCAAAGTACCATGTTGTCAACGAAAGCCGAGTAATGATATCTATCCGTCTCGTTGCGACCGATTTTCAAGTTAGATCGTTCTAAAGCGTTTTAAGAAAATAAAATATAAAATTACGTATTCGGTAGTTTATTTACAAATGTTGGCATCTAATATAGAATAATGCAATATACATTGAGGCCGGTATGTTAAATGATGCAATAAATTTATTATCGAATGTTGAAATAATGATGACTTACCTGTCCGAGAGGCTCATTTGAAGTTTCTCGCTTCGCTTTACTTAGTATGTTAATTTAGTTTTACCAATCTCGTCAAGTGATAGCGGCGAGCATAAGAGAGGGAAAAGTATAAAAAAAGTCCTAAACATTTTGTATTAGTGTCAATTTAGTCTTAAACCTTTTTTTGTGCCAATTTAGTCATAAACCTTTTTTTGATAACAATTCAGTCTTAAACCTTTTGCATTTATGTCAATCCACTCCTAAACATTTTGTTTTTGTGTCAATTTAGTCATTCCAGTCAATTTTAGTTGGATTTTGCTAACGTGAATACTGACTGGGCACCGGCGCTGATGTGGACAACTTTTAATAATATTTTTTGAATTTTTTTCTTTTTTTTTCCTCCCCTCCTCTCCTTCCTCCGGCCAGTCGCCAGTCCATCGACCGGCCAAAGGCCATATGCCGACGAGGCTCACCCTCACCGGATTGCTGTGAGGGCGACCTTGCGTTGGGTGGGCGAGGCTCTCGCTCTAGCGAGGTCGAGCCTCACCCAGTCGCTGGTGAGGCTCGAGCCCTCGCCAAAGGCCTTTGACCTCGCGACCTCTGGTGAGGTCGGGCCTCACCAGCCATAGGCGAGGCTTGAGCCCTCTCCGGAGGCCGCGAGGTCGAAGGCCTCTGGCGAGGGCTCGAGCCTTGCCGGCGATTGGGCGAGGCTTGACCTCGTCAGATTTAGTGAGATCGAGCCTTGTCGGCGATTGGTCGAGGCACGACCTTGGTAGATCTGGTGAGATCCAACTTCACCCAACCATGGCGAGGCTCGCCTTCACAGTCGCTGGTGAGGATGAGCCTTGCTAGTGGCCGGTAAACAGCTGGAGGAAGGAGGTAGAGGAGAGAAAAAAAAAAAAGAAAAAATAATAAAAATTCAAAAAAATATTATTAAATATTATTAAATATTGTCTACCTCAGCGCCGGTGACTAGTTACCTGCTGGTTGATGTCCATGTCAGCAAAATCCGGCAAAAATTGGCCGGAAGGACTGAATTAACAGAAAGACAAAATGTTTAAGACTGAATTGATACAAATACAAAATGTTTAGGACTGAATTGGCACAAAAAAAGAGAACTAAATTGGCACAAATGCAAAAGGTTTAGGACTGAATTGGTACCAAACAAAAGTTTATGACTAAATTGACATCAATACCAAAGGTTTATAACTTTTTTTACCCTTTTCCTGTTAATTTAGTGTGACGTTCTTGTAGGTAACAGATTGATTCATGCCACATCTGATGCACCATCTATTAGGTTGCATTTAGTCATATGGATTTTTAGCTAGGATAAGACTAGATAGGATAGGATATGAAATCTAAAAGATTTGCTATATCATATCTACTATTTGGTGAATCATGAAAATAAAGTTGAATATTTTCACATCTTACCATATCTATTATTTGTTATGAATATCATATCAGTGTAAATGAACCTAAAAATTGCATAGACGGAGATGATAAAAATCTCTTGCGACACTCTTACCTACTTCATTTTTATTTGCTTATTTTTTTTAGTCATTTTTCCATCTTTTTTAATTTTTTAATTATTTAATTTCATTTTTCCCTTCCATTATTCTCTAATAAAATTTTATTAAATAGTAAACTATACTAATATTCCTAAAATATGTAATAAATATAAATACATTAATATTGATTTATATATATGAAATTTATATCACAAGATATAAAGAAATTTTGAATATATAAATAAAAATAAGAATAAATAAAAATGAAATTATTTTTATTTTTTGTTATTTTGAATTTTTTATATTAAAATTCAAATATTATTTTAATTTTATTAATTTAACAAGTTTGTTATTCGAGAAAATTAACTTTTATATTATGGTTATTAAAAATCTTATCTACCTTTATCTCACCTCCCCATAAGATAATTTTATCCGGGTTATATTTCTTATTTATCCGACTTTATCCTATCTTAGGTAGACACCAAATGTGAGATAGGATAAAATTTATCATATCTTGAATTTTATCCCGACGGCCAAACTTAGCCTATCAAAAACATTGTACCCTAACATCAGTCACCAGCCTAAAGCATAGACAATATATATGAAATTACAACATGTACGGCCTAACGAAATGTTTTGGGCATGATCGTTTCAAGTTGGAGCGCATCGACTCCCCTAGGTATTCTACGAAATAACAAATAAAGATAGGGATCAAACTCCCATATACTTTATGAAAACCGACATATCAAACTAAAGTCAAGATTGATATTAAGCCCTATTGACTTAGTCTCTTGCCATATTTAGTTATTATTTCCATCTTCGTCGTCGATCCACTGGACGATGACATTGACTAGGGTTTAGATTTTAAATGTCTAGAGGGAGTTCGAGATTGTAAAGTCCAACCAAACCTCCTATAATTCTCTTCAACTGCTCTCTCTTCCTTTCCAATCCTTTATCCCTTCTTCTTCTTCATCTTCTCTTCCTCAAGAAAGTGTTCACTGAACATAAGGGATCGACAACAACATGGATCGAGAGCAAGGAGAGATGCAGTTCCTCGGCCTCTTCGGCATCTCCAAAGAGTCCTACAGAGTCATATTCTCATGGAGGAAAATCTTCAGCCAAATTACCTTGGCCTTGATCTTCCCTCTCTCATTCGTCTTCCTCCTGCACATCCAAGTCTCCGACGTCCTCTTCTCGAAGATCGTCCACAACGAGATCGAGCTCGACCAGACTCGCCCTGAAACTGCCCGCTACGACAAGATCTCTGATGTTCTCTCCAAGGAGTGGGCCGTCTACTTGATCATCAAGACCATCTACTTCACTGTCCTGCTTGTGTTCTCTCTCCTCTCGACCTCGTCCATTGTCTACACCATTGCCTGCATCTACACTGGCCGCGAGGTCGCGTTCGGGAAGGTCATGAGCGTGGTCCCCAGGGTCTGGAGGCGATTGATGGTCACCTTCTTGTGCGTCTTCATGGCCATATTCGTGTACATTGTGGTCACTGTGCTGATCCTTTTCACGTGGGCACTCCTGATCGGCAGCACAAATTTCGGCCTCGTGATCTTGGCTGTCCTAGGGATCGCTTACTTGGTCGGGTTCGTGTACATCACGCTAGTGTGGCAACTGGCGGGTGTGGTCTCCGTTTTGGAGAAAGATTTCGGGGTCAAAGCCATGATCAAGAGCAAGGGCCTGATAAAGGGCAAGATGGGCGTGTCCATACTCATATTCGTCCCGCTCAGCATATCTGCTTATCTAATTCAGTTCGCGTTTGAGAGGTTGGTCGTTCATGGGCGCTCAACAGAGACGGTGGGTAGGTTTTGAAGGGAAGTATCGAGAACCGAAACAGAACGATCACGCAGAAGACAAAGAAAAAATAGACGATGCAGGAATTTTATCCAGGTTCACTCTCGAATTAGGACTATGTCTTGCAAAAAGATTTCACTATATTTTTCGGTTTACAACCACTCAACACGTTACAATAATAAGAAAAACGAGTAAAATATTTATATGCCCCAAATGGGCCCAAAATCTAAACTTATATGAAATCTCTTAATCTCGCACTATACGGGCCAGCTTAAATAAAGCCCAAACCCGTTGAGGTTTTCGGGAGCGCTGCTCCCGAGCGGGGCAGCCGTCCGCTGACCGAGCAGTGGAACTCCCATCTGGGGGCGCTGCCCTCAAACCCCCGCCCGCTGACCGGGCAACGGAGCACTCGTGTCGGGAGCACTGCCCCTAAACCCCCGCATTCCGCACGCATGGATCATATGTCGTTGGATAACACTCTGGTTTCCCTAAACTCACATGGGCGTACCCGATGTGAAAAACAAGGGTCCCCAAAATATTCGCCAATTCTAACATTCTCCTACTTGGTGGATACTTCGCGCAAATGAGAGCCTTTCCAATATCATTCTTCTTCAATCCAGTCGCTGTAGAGCATCATTCAAACTTCGCACCTGTGACAGCTTTAGTAAGGAAGTCATAACTATTTTCTACCGTGTCGACCTTTACAAGCCGAACCTCTTTCTTCTCTACCTTTTCTCGGATGAAATGATATTGTATATTAATATGCATTGTGTGTGAGTGAAATGCAGGATTTTGAGCTAAATAAATAGCCCATTGATTATCACATCTCACCTCTATGGCATCTTGCTCAAAACCAAGCTCCATGCACAACCATCGTAACCATACGGCCTCTTTCCTAGCATGAGTAAGAGCCATATACTCAGCCTCCGTAGAAAAAAGTGTTACCACGCTTTGCCTCCTGCTCATCCAACTCAACGCAACACCAAATAATGTGAAAACATATCCGCTAGTGGACCGTCTACTATCAATATCTCCACCCCAATCAGCATCTACATGGCCTACGATATCAAGCATATTTCCATTCCCTGTACCTTCAAAACATAAAGAAAAATTCGAAGTTCCACAAAGATACTTGAAAACTTTTTTGATTGCATTCCAGTGTTCTCTACCTGGGTTAGACATGTATCGACTCAAGACTCTCACTGCTTGGGCTATATCCGGACGCGTGCACATCATAACATACATCAAGCTACCCACTGCACTCGCGTATGGAACTCGGGCCATCTCTTCAGCTTCTTCATCCGTTTTTGGACATTGTTCTACAGATAGCTTGGTCCCTAAAGATATAAAGGTACGAACAGGCTTGCAGTCTATCATATTGAACTTCTTCAATATTTCTTTTATTTATTTCTCCTGCCCTAGCCACAACTTCCGTTTCTCATGGTCCCTCCTAATCTGCATGCCCAAAATAAAATTTGCAGACCCCAAGTCTTTCATTTCGAACTTTTTGGCCAACAAACTCTTCACGAAATTCACCATCTTCACACTATTCCCGATCAACAATATATCATCTACATATAGTGTAAGAATGACAAACTGATCGCCCGTTCTTTTCACATAAACACAATAGTCAGAATTTGAACGCACAAAATTAAGTTGGAGCATGTACGTGTCAAACTTCTGGTACCACATCCTTGGTGATTGTTTCAGTCCATATAAAGACTTTTTCAATTTGCACACCAAATTCTCCTTTCCTCTTACTTCAAAGCCTTTAGGTAGCCTCATATATATCTCCTCCTCCAAGTCCCCACGAAGAAATGCCATCTTTATATCCATTTGTTCTATCTCAAGATCATATGCAGCTGTTATAGACAGAACAAACCGTATCGAGGTCAATTTCGTCACGGGAGAGAAAATCTCGTCATAGTCAACTCCCTCAATCTGAGAGTACCCCTTAGCTACTAGCCTAGCCTTGTACTTCTCTACAGTTTCATCCAGTTTCAGCTTTCGCTTGAACACCCATTTACACCTAATTGCTTTTCTATCCTTAGGCAATTTACACAAGCACCATGTTTCATTTTTATCAAGCTACTGTATCTTATCTATCATTGCGAGCTCCTACTGATTCGCATCATCCATAGATCTCTCCTCTTTTACAAAATTAAGATCATCTCTAGTAATGCTCAAAGCATGAAACGTACTTAAAGCACTAAGTGAGTATCAAAGTGATACATTTCTTTCCCGCGTTGATCTCCTAAGAGCCGGCATGCTATCTATATCCAGGTCTTCATCTGAATCTGCATCCTCAACTTCATTAACCGAGTCCCCTTGGTCCGATTCAATATCAGACTCTACTAGCGTGCCTTGTGGAATCATCTTCACAGTTTCAATTTTAGGACTTTCTTCAAACACTACCACTTTCTTGGGCTCATCACCTTTCCGTGTGCCAACCTGGGGTTGTGATTCACGAAAAGACAACATCCGTGCTGTATACAATGGTCTTTGATTATGGATTCCATAACTTATAGCCCTTGACCCATTCCTTGTATCCGACAAATATGTTCTTCTCAGACTTGCTGTCAAGCTTACCCCGTTTCTCTTTGGGTACATGAACATATGCGTCACACCCGAACACCCGAACATGCGACAGATTCGGCTTCTTCCCAAACATTGCCTCATATGGTGTACGATCCTTCACTGATAAGGTCAGTGACCGGTTCTTCAAATAACTGGCCGTGGCTACAATTTCTGCCCAAAATTCTGGCCCCAAACCTGCCCAATTCAGCATGCATCTTGCCTTTTCTATGATTGACCGATTTAATCTTTCAACTACCCCATTCTATTAAGGTGTATATGGAGTCGTCTTCTGCCTTGCAATACCATTATCCACACAAAATTGCTCGAACTTATCTAAACAGAATTCACCTCCGTTATCTGTGCGAAGGACCATGATTTTCCTGTCCAATTGGTTTTCAACCAAAACCTTAAATTCTAGAAATTTCTCGAATACATTTGATTTACTTTTAATAAAATAAATCCAACTATATCTCGAAAAACCATCTATGAACGATACATAGTACCTGGATCCCTCAATAGATGGAGTCGGAGTAGGTCCAAAGACATCGCTGTGAATCGGCTCAAGAACCTCAATTGCTCTTGTACTAGTGTGTTGGAAGCTAACTCGGTTCTGTTTTCCATGGAGACAGTGTTCACAGAACCCGAAACCCATAGAGCATTTTGGAACTCCTTCTACCATCTGACTTGTAGCTAAGGTAAACAGTTCCTTTTCACCAATATGCCCTAACCTCTAATGCCACAACATAGATGTATCATGTCCATCTTCCTTGGCCTCTTCAGAAACGAACGCGCTACCAACAGTCACTGTTTCCTCGAGCAGCTTGTATAATGTCCCATAACGGACTCCCCGTGTAATCACAATAGAACCTCGAGTCATCTTGCACGAATCCTTGTCACAGCTAAAAATAACTCCCGAATCAACCATCGTACCGACCGATAACAAATTTCTACTCATCAAGAGTATGAGCATCACGTCTGGAATAGTTTTCACCGAGCCATTACTCATCCTTAGCTTCACCCTGCCACGCTCGACAATTTGAACTGCAGTATCATCTCCAAGCATGACATCCCCACCATTAAATTGCTCATATTCACAAAACCAATGTCTATGAGGCGTCATGTGATATGAAGCACCGGTATCAATCAACCATATATCCTTGTCTGACTGCGCCATACATGCAGCAGCCAAATACATATCTCCTGCATCGATCTCCTTTTTACCCGAGGATGATTCAGCTTCTTTCTGAAAAACTAGCTTGTTTTTACAGTCTCGCTTCACATGGCCTCACTCTTGACATTTCCAGCACTGTACCCTCCTCTCCCTACTCTTCGATCGCCCACGAGATTTAGATTTGGCCCCTCTCTGATTCAGAGCCTTCTCTGCCGGCCTTTCCCTAGTCGTCAATGCCTCTTTACCGGAATTTCCCGATCCCTTTCTTCGTGTCTCCTCCAATAACAAGGCAGAACACACACTTTCATACGATAATTCCTTATCCCCACCACCGATCGCAACAATCAGATTATCCCATGAATCCGGCAGTGAACAAAGCAGTGTTATTGCCTTATCATCATCCTGGAACATAACACCGATTGATACGAGTTGACTAATCAACGTGTTAAAGTTATACAGATGTGTAGAAAACGAGTCGCCCTCATGCATCTGAAGATTATATAGCTTTTTTCTCAAAAACAATTTATTAACCAGGGACTTACTTTGATACAGCGATTCCAATTTCTACCACAAATCTCTGGTTGTAGGTTCGCTCATCACATTCGTTAGAATTGAGTCCGCGAGACAAAGCCGAATCAACCCCTTTACTTTCCGATCAATCCGATCCTAGTCTTCAATCTCCTTTGGATCTGTCGGTTTGGAAGTTGAATTCGCTTCCTTCACAGCTTCCTTGCCTATCACGACACCAGGTTGCGCAGCAACAGGCCTTTTCGTTTCGATTGCCGACCAAAGATCTCGATCACAGAGAAGATCCTCCATCTTCATCTTCCACAGATCAAACCGCGCTCCATCGAATTTTTCTATCTCAATTCGTGATCCTCCTGACATCTCGAATAAACCCTAATTCCTCGAACAACTCTGGCTCTGATACCAATTGAAGGGAAGTATCGAGAACTGAAACAGAACGATCACGCAGAAGACAGAGAAAAAATAGACAATGCACGAATTTTACCCAGGTTCACCCTTGAATAAGGGCTACGTCCTGCAAAGAGATTTCACTATATTTTTTGGTTTACAGCCACTCAACACGTTACAATGATAAGAAAAACGAGCAAAATATATATGTGCCCCAAACGGGCCCAAAACCTAAACCTATATGAAATCTCTTAATCTTGCACCATACGGGCCAGCTTAAATAAAAGCTCAAACTCGTTGAGGTTTCAGGGGCGCTGCCCTCGCCCGCTCACCGGCGAGCGGGGTAGCCATTCGCTGACCGGGTAGCGGAACTCCCGTCGGGGGGCTCTGCCCCCAAACCCCCGCATTCCGCATGCATGGATCATATGTCGTTGAATAACACTCCGATTTCCCTAAGCTCACGTGGGCGTACCCGGTGTGAGAAACAAGGGTCCCTAAAGTATTCGCCAACTCCAACAGGTTTGGCTATGGAGCGTTGTGTTTCTTACTTCTTTCCATGCTGATGCTATTGGGGCAGGTTGTCCAAACGGTGATCTACTTCGTTTGCAAGTCATACCACCACGAGAGCATCGACAAATCGGCGCTGTCGGATCATCTTGAAGTCTATCACGGAGAGTATGTTCGTCTCAAATCCAAGGATGTTCTGCTTGAGCAATTCGACGTTTAACTCTTTGCTGTGTTTTGTGCACTATAAAATTGTCGTCTATCTTTTTATTTTGGGAAATTGCTAAGCTAGCTATATGTTCTTAATTTCATATAAATATGCAATAATTAAGCCTGTATTTTTGTGCCTAGCGCTTAACGTGTGGTGGATTCGAGATAATACGTCTTTCCCGAGGTGTGTTGACTGTTTATTTGTTCCAGAAAAATGATTATATCTTCAGGTGTTTGGCTTAAATTTGAGAAATAACCGGAAAAATATTTTCCATTGTTTGGAAAGAAAAATCTGATTACATTATCCTAAATAGACATATACTATTTGAGCACTAGTAACTTGCACATGGGTAGTGAGAACAAGGTATGGGCACCAGGGTCCCGAATTCGGTCCCGCCAAGAGGACCTGGACATGAGTGCCGCGGTCCTAGGCCTAATCTCGATGGACTCAAGCGTAAGCGCTAGGGACCCAATCCCGAGTCTAGCCTCGATGGACCCTGGCTTGAGCATAGGGAAACCAAATATGGACATTAGGGTCTTAAGCTCTGGTGTTGGGGACTCGAGCATAGGCCTAGGGGTCTTGGGCTTGGTCTCGATGGACCTAGGGTCCCTGGCATCTTGGACTCAGGCACAAGCATCGAGGTCCTGGGCTAAGAGGCGGGAGATTTCAGGCACGGGCATTAGCATCCCAGACCTAGCCTTAATAGACTTAGACTTGGACTCAAGTGTCGAGGATCCGACCATGGGTTTTTGGGGTCCTGAGCTTGGCTTAAATGGACCAGGGCCTAGCCTCCAAGGACCAAGACCTAGGTGTTGGGAACCTGGGGGATGGACACAAGGATCTCGGGCCTTGCCTCTAATCGGGCCAAGGCCTCAGGGAGCCAAGCAATGATACTGAGGTCCAAGGCGTAGCCTTTGCAGACTTGGGCTCAGTTGTCGAGGTCCTAAGCATGGGTGCCGATGTCCAGAGCCCCACCTTTGTTGACACGGGCCTGGGCATCGGGGTTCCAAGTCCAGCCTCTTTGGACATGGGCATGGCTTGAATAGACCCTAGTGGACTCGACTCCAACCTCTAGACTGGGTCCGTTGTGAAGGGCGGCGAGTAAGCATTGTAATTAGGGTGCCCAAGTATAGATATTCAGGTCCAAGCGTCGATATCTAGTTATATTTTTGGAAAATGATTTCGATTTTTTAAAAGGAAATCATTTTTTTGAATTTAATCATAAGCTTTCCGTTGACTAGGAAAAATCTTTCTGTTGACTCATTTTCCTAGACAATCTAAACACCGAAAAATGAAAAAAAAAATGTTTTCCCAAAAATTATTTTTCGCAAAACAAAACGAGGCTAAAATAAAAGAGTTTTCCAAGTAATTACGAGGTGCGGGCTTATGTTGACTCTTAATTCTTCTTGCCCAAAACGCAGAAAAATATTAGGCAGTGGATGGTGCCCCGTCTGTGAGAGTGAGATCCAAGGTGGTAACTTTTTCGTGTTAATTATTACTACTTTGTGTTGAAAAAGAAAAAAAAAATCTCTCAAATATTTCTTCTTCCAACTAATTTCATTGTTTGACAAACATGTTATATCATAGAGTTAAGCATTCATAAATAGTAGCTTCAACTTGATATTTTTTAATTGACAAGTGTCCAGTAAACTTTCTATGATATTTTGAAATTGACAAAACAATTCATGAACTCTTTAAGAGCTTGATAAATGCAAATATTGTTTAAGCTTCGTGAGGATTGGAGGGACCTAAATGAACTTAAATGTACAAAATGAAAAGATTCATGAGGGTTGGAGGGACCTATATGAAAGGATGAAAAAGTCTAGGAGATGTGAAATTCACAAAAACTTGGATGTACCAAGGTAAAGAGAACTACAGGATCTATATTACTACTGTTCTCAAAGTTGCCAAATGGAAAGCAGTATAATAACATCGGGATACTTGATATAACCAGGGACTGTTGATATAAGCTTTTATTACTGTATCACGTGACGACTTACAATTTCTAAACAATAATAATAGCTAATTATTTGGCTTGGATTCCTAAATAAAGATGTTGATTGATCATCTATTTGAGGAAAGATCGATCACGTGAAAGATATTGATTATGTGTAAGATCTTGATTGATAAACAATCATCCAGAAGGAAGAATTATTTCCAAAGTTTGAGCTACTCAGTTTTTTGAAACTAGAAGATTTGATTGAATAGATGACCAAATCTCTACAATCTCCGACCGATTGATTTGAATGGCTAAATTGATCTATTCATCAATCGTCCAATTGATACTTGTGAAAATTGTCCAACGGGAAGATTGAATACTGATAAGTATAAAGGAAATCAAGAGACACTGAAATAATTAAGAAAACAAGAGATGAGCAATACTCATCCAATAGACAAAGAAAACTTTACATCTTTATAATGTGTTTCTAAGTGTACTACAAATGTAATCTCATTGAGAAGCATAGCAGTGTCATTGTTTATGCTTAGGTATGAGATGATTTGATTTATCCGCTTAAATATAAACAGCACCAGCTTTGGGAAGAAGTGTTTTGATTATTAGCGGCACATACTACATATAATGTCTAGGAGAGTAGATATACACTCACACCAAATCAGGAATTCCCTTGGGGGGGTGGGGGGGTGTGTAGGTGTGGGTTGGTGCTCATGAGCAATGATAAGGTTTCTCTGTAAGTTATGACTAGTTTTGAGGATTTCATCGGTGTTATATGCAAGGAGTTGGGTAGCGGAAAGATTATGAGAATAACTTTCCCATATGGGTTAACTAATTATGAGGAGAGACTTATGCTGCGGAAGTAGCTGAAATGTATCCAGCCTAACAATGTTCTCCCATAAGTATGCATAGGAGACTTCAATGAAATATCATATCATTGGGAAAAGGTAGGAAAACGAGCAACGGATCATTACAAATTAATGGCATTTTGAGATCTTTTGAATGAATGCTCTTTGATGAATGTTGAAAGTAAAGGTCGCACCTTCACTTGGGCGTATAACAGAGAGGGGGATGCCTTGGTAAGAAAGAGGTTGGATAGAGCTCTTTGCAACATAAATTGGAGGGTTATGTTTCCTAATGCTCAAGCCTTTGCATTACTGGCAATTGGATTGGACTATAGTCCAATTATCCTTTCTTTGTATCCTAACTCAGTTAAGGAAAAAGGTGTTCAAATTTGAAGCATTTTGGTTAGAAGATAGAGTGTGAAGAAATCATGAAAGCAGCGTGGAGTGATCCAAAATTAAATCGGAAGAATTTCCTAGGCAAGTTGAGGAAGGTCTCGGGCAAGCTGGCAACATGGAGCAAAAAGATATTCTCGAAATGCCTATCGTCAAATTGACGCTTTAAAGAAACAACTTACGGTCTGACAAACTACAGAATTGGGGATTATAATAAAGAGGCAATCCAAATGATCTATGGGCAAATAGAAAGACTATGGGACAGGAGGAGATGTATTGAGAAATAAGATCATGAATCAACCAGATGAAATGGGGAGATAGAAATATAAAGTATTTCTATGTTACCACAAAGAAGACAAAGGAACAAAATTTCCATTCTGAAAATTGATGACAAGAATAAGTGTCGGGAGCCCAATTTGTTACAACAGCACACTTTAAATTCTTTAAATCGCTATATAGTTTGGTGGGGATAAAAGACTTCCAACCAACCAATACTAGACCAATCCCCTTGGCTAGCTCAGGAAGGCATGAGTGAAGCATTGATGGCAATTGTAACTATGGAGGAAGTGAAATTTGTTGTTTTTCAGTTGGGTGCTAAAAACGCTTCGGGCTCTGATGAATTGAATGGCCAATTTTATCAAAATCACTGGGAAATAATCCAGCATGATATGCTTAAATAATGAAAAGCTTATTTGACTCGGGTACATTTGATCCCAATTTAAATATGACCCATATCTCACTTAATCTTGAAGTCCCCAAACTCGAGAGCCTGAATCAATTTAAACGCCGGTTATACCACGTAGGACTCAATTAGAAATCGCAAAATGCATCCATTTCTCAAGCACAACATTTAGATTTGAGTTTAGTTGTTGATGCCGCCCTTGCATCGTAGATTTCTAAGATGGAACCCTTAGGCTAATTTGAAATTGAGACTGATAGCTTATCATTGCTCAGCTATGTTACGGGCGATGATCAAAGGCCATGGAACCTGCGGGCCAGGATTGAAGATCGCGAACGAAGACTGACCCAATACAAGTCTTGAAAATCATGGAGTTGTTCGCAATATGTGAGAACAAATGGATCGACCAGGGCATGGACAAAATCAATTTTTTGGACAGATAAGTATTGCTTGGTCGGAGCATTTAACATGATAGATCTCAAACATTTCTTCGATCTTCTTTTTTCAATTCTTGTTTTGATTTGTAGGAACAATTCTCAATCTTCCGATTTATGTCAAAACCAATGCAATTGCAAAGCTCTTCTACTTAATTTGTATTTGACCAAGTTTTCTTCAATTTGAAGATTCGTGGCATTTGGTCTATTTTGAGTTGTTCAATTTCTTTCAGTTCTTAATCAAACCGTGTAATTCGTTAGAAATTTTGTTTTTCCTATGTAGTTTAATGTGGCAAATGTCTTGTTCACTCGACAATTCTTCATTTTCTTCACATTTCATTTTCGTCTATAAATGTTACTGTCTTTCCTAGGTCGCGATTTTCGTTGACTGAATGATGAAAATTTATTTCCTTTAGCCCTATAAAAATATGTTTATAGCTGATCGAACCTTCTTAAGATCTAATAATCCTCATGGTTTTATAAATGCTAATGTTTTTCATTCAATGCTTATTTTTTAAATTGTATCAGAGATAGAGGTCTATGTTGAGTTAAACATGTGGGTTGTGTAAGAAAAGTACAATGTCATATAATTATTATAGTGTTAAGCAGTTAATATATCCGAGTTAGCTCATAACACACCGGTTTAAGTTTTTGAATGAAAGTGAGTCTAATTGAATATATTGATAGGCTTAAACTTTGGCTCCTTCTTGGATATCTCCCTAATATATACATCAAGCTTTTAGTGCGTACTTCTAACAGTCTCCAAGGTCAAATGCTCATGCTTGCTTCGATATATTCATGAATTTTCCATCTTTATTATGTCCTAAATCAAGAAGTCTTTCGCCTTCTCTTATTGGGTTTTCATCTTCTGGCTTTACATGCTAATCAATCTTCAAATGAGCAGGATTGTCACAATCTAAAGCATAATATGCATCGTTCTTTAGTAGCTTAAGCTAATATGTACATCTAATTGGACAGACCCCATGACCCCATCTCTGAATTATTATGAACAAAATGAATTGCGTCCTACTAACTCTCACATTCAAAGAAATTAGCTTATCTATTAAACTGATATTTTCGCGAAACATTCATGTTAAGAAAAATCATATAGTGTCTCTTGATTTCGATATTCCAAACCGATGGGATACTTCTGATTGACTGGCTCCCAATGATGGTTGGTTTGGTGATTGGGAATACCTCCAATTGCAAGTTGATAGAGCATGATGAGTTCAGACAAAGCAAAAGGACCACAAGGAAAAACATAGGCCAACGTGGTTGACGAGCCAAAAAATTGGTCATTGCCGTCTTTGAAGGGAATAGTACCATGTTGTCAATCGTAGTCCAGTAATAAATAATAATGTCCATTGGTCTCGTTGTCACCAATTTTCAAGTTAGATGGTTGTAATGCGATTAAAGATATGATATATAATATCGCGTCATCGGGAGCCTATTTAGAAAATTTCATATTCGATATGAAATAACTCAAATTATATTAAGGCCGGTATGTTAACTAATGCGATAAACTTTTTTTTAAGGTTAAAATGTTACGGCCCACTTGTTTAAGAGGCTCATATGAAGTTTGTCACTTCATTTTAACTGAATTTTACCCATCTCAGTCGAGTGATATTGGTGAGCACAAGAAATCTAATACTTTTTTAAGTAACCGATCAAAACGTGCGACATCCGACGCACCGCCTATTAATCTTTAGCAGAAATATCGTACCCTAGCATTGGTCACCAGCCTATAGCATAGACAACATATATGCAAATCTTTGGGCATGCATGAAAAAGCTGCGAATCAAACTCCAATTCACATCATAGTGTCACCAGTATTAAAATAAAATTAGGATTGAAATTAAGCACATTGACCGGATCTCTTGCCGTTATTAATTTGATTTTTTTTGCCATCTTCCTTTGTCGATCCATGGGACGATGACATTGACTTGGGGTTAGTTTTTAAATGTCTAGAGGCAGTACTAGATTGAAAAGTCCAACCAAACCTCTTCAACTACTCTCGCTTCCTCTCCAATCCCTTTATTCCTTCTTCATCTTCTGTTCCAAAGAAAATCTTCACTGAACGTAAGGGATCGACAGAAGTATGGATCGAGAGCAAGAAGAGATGCAGTTCCTCGGCCTCTTCGGCATCTACAAAGAGTCCTACAAGGTCATCTTCTCATGGAGGAAGATCTTCAGCCAGATCACCTTGGCCTTGGTCCTCCCCCTCGCCTTCGTCTTCCTCCTCCACATACAAGTCTCCGACGTCCTCTTCTCGAAGATCATTTACAACGAGATCGAGCTCGATGAGACCCGCCCCGAGACCGCCCGCTACGACAAGATCTCCGGCATCCTCTCCAAGGAGTGGGCCGTCTTCCTGCTCTTCAAGGCCCTCTACTTTACCGTCCTGCTCGTGTTCTCCCTCCTCTCGACCTCGGCTGTTGTCTACACCATCGCGTGCATCTACACCGGCCGTGAGGTCGCGTTCAGGAAGGTCATGAGCGTGGTCCCCAAGGTCTGGAGGCGGCTGATGGTCACCTTCTTGTGCGTCTTCGTGGCCATGTTCGGGTACAACGTGGTCGCCCTGCTGGTCCTGATCACCTGTGCAATCTCCATCGGCAACACGAACTTCGGCGTCGTGATCTTTGCCCTCCTAGGGATCGCTTACGTGGTCGGGTTCGTGTACATGACCATAGTGTGGCAATTGGCGAGCGTGGTCTCCGTTCTGGAGGAAGATTACGGGGTCAAGGCCATGATCAAGAGCAAGGGCCTGATAAAGGGCAAGATGGGCGTGTCCATAATCATATTCTTCAAGCTCAACATATCTCTTCATCTGATTCAATTCGCGTTCGAGAGGTTGGTCGTTCATGGGCCCTCGACAGGGACGTTAGGTAGGTTTGGCTATGGAGCTCTGTGTTTCTTGCTACTCTCCATGCTGATGCTATTCGGGCTTGTCGTCCAAACGGTGATCTACTTCGTCTGCAAGTCGTACCACCATGAGAACATCGACAAGTCGGCGCTATCGGATCATCTCGAAGTCTATCTCGGAGAGTATGTTCCTCTCAAATCCAAGGATGTTCAACTTGAGCAGTACGACATTTGATTCATAGTTGTGTTTCTATATCTTTTTTCCCTTTTTTTTTTTTCCGTGGAAGGAGACATTTCGATACTTGATACCTTATGCACTATAAAAATTTCAAAGCAAAAATAAAATTGTATCTTTTTTTATCCATTGGCAAATGGCTAAGTTAGATATATGTTCTTCATTTCTTGTATAAATATGCGATAATTAAGACGGTCGTCGATTGATATTTTGTTCCTAGTGTTTAACGTGTGGCGGATTTGAGCCAATATGTTTTTCTCCAAGGCGTCTTGACTTGGAACAAAAGAGTTTTCCAAGTAGTTGCGGGGTGCGTGCTTACGTTGACTTTGAAAAATATTAGGTAGTGGATGGGACCAGGCATGTGAGAGACATAATGGGGATGAATTCTTCGTATTAATTATTATTATCTTGCGTTGAAAAAGAAACTAAACCCTTAAATATTTTATCCGTTCTACGATTAAATTTTGCAAATTAGCGTTGATCAATTTAAATTTCTCTATCCAACTAATTTCATCGTCGTTTGACAAACGGGGTATATTACAGAGTTGAGCACTCCTAAATAGTAGCTTCGATGTGATTTTTTATTTTTAATTGACATGCATTAATTACGAGGAGCAACCTAAATCTCAAGCACCTTGATTCGGCGGTCTACCACATTAATAGTTACGAGGAGCAACCTAACCCATGTAACTACTTAACTTGGTAGGTTTCTCTATGGCCACTTTAGAAGTACTATATTTGTCTTCTTTGTGTCCCTTGTGCTCTGTAGATAGACATGAAACGGTTGCTAGCGTAGAGACTACAAGCTTCCGCATCGACTTATGAAGAAAATGAGAGTCGAGGCAAGTCATGGAGCATAGATGACACCAACCCATAGATCCAATGTGGGGTATAGAAGGTTTTGGGGAAATTGATATTTCAGTTTTAGACTTCTTGTTGGAATTCCAGTTCAATTTTGAACCTTCCGATTAGTCACGGTGGACCTTTTAGTAAAAAAGTAATGGAGTTTTCTTAGTCAATCTCGCTTGAAATTGCTAACGTGGGGGAAAATTACAGAAAAAAGTCTTAAACCTATTGTACTTGTGTCGATTCAATCATCAGCCCTTCAATTGTACTAATTTAGTCTTAAACAATTTCATGTTTTGCTAATTGAGTCTATTAAGCCAATTTGATTGTAAATGGATGATGTGGTTGTCGGCGATCCTACTTGGCACAACCAACGGTAGCGTAGACATTTTTAATAAAATTTTTAATAATTTGTTGGTTTTTTCTTTTCTTTTCTTTTCAATTTGGCCTGAGGCCCTGCAAGGTTTGTCATCCACAAGCAAGGGCCGGGATGCCCTTGCCGAATCTGGGCATTGCAGCCTCACCTTCGCCTAGGGCCAGTGAGGGCGTCTTGGCCCTTTCTAGATTTAGGTGAGGGCATGCGCCCTTGTTTTAGAATAGGCAGGGGTTGTGACTCCCTCAACCAATGCAAGGAGGGTTAGCTGATGACCTCTTGTCGGACCTCATGCCAAAAAGAAAAGAAGATACCAAAAAAAAATATTAAAAAATTCAAAAATTACTTTAAAAAACTATTAAAAATGTTCACGTTAATGCCGGCTATACCACATAGGACTGCCGGTAGCCAAGTCATCAATTTTCGGCTAAAATTGGCTAAATTGACTCAATTGATAAAATGTAAAAATGTTTAAAACTTAATTGACACAATTAAAAAGTTAAGGATTAGATTGGCACAAGTGCAATATGTTTAGGATTTTTTTTGGTAATTTTCCGATTAACTTGGCGATCTAGTCATTATTAACCATCTTATATGGCACGATGATTTGACATGGACAAATATACTCCAAACGATACCGTTTTGCTTAATATTTCTAAGTCTACTATTGCTTTTATTTTTTCTTTTCTTTTCTTTTTAGTTATTATCCATCTTCTTCTTTTCCGTCGATCATCTTCAACCTTCAAATCAACCTCTGTCCCACGGCGACCACTTTGGTGGCTTTGTTGCCTCCCTCATCGGCCTCCACCGGTCTCATAGATACACATTTGCGGTAAAATCCTTAATCAACTAATGAAGGGGAAGCTAAAATTTTCATCATCTTGTTGTGTCGTGTAGGATTGCTGGTGATGACCAGACTGTCACATCATCAATTTTGGTCAAAACTTGGAGGGGATGACTTAATTGCAATTTTACTCAAAGGTTTATGATTATTTAGATCAATTAAAATGTTTAGAACTAAATTAGAATCTATGCAATAGATGGAAGATTGAAATAGCAGTTTTCGCTACTTCCTTTGTTCTAAAAGGAATACCCCTTGACAATGACCATTTAAATATTCGGAGCTTCTCCTTCGTGAATTTCATCCGTAATTTATGCATTACATCTGATTGAGATCACTTGTCTTATTGAAGGCGCAAGTATTTGGAAGTCGCGAAGTAATTCTCCGTGATTTCTTTTATCGAACAATTATGTGAGATTGAACATTATAAATTTTGGGTGTAATTTAGGATTGGGAAACACTTAACTGTGTGATTGTAGCTTTTTTGTAGTTCTTTGATTGATTAGTAGTTTCTTTGCAGCAAGCTCTCCACATGGAGTAGATCCAATACTTGGATCGTATCACATAAACCTTTCGCCTTCTTTATAGTTTCCCGTTGGGTTTTTTCTTTCGATAATTTCGCTCACCACTATTTTCCATGTTATTTCACAACAAATTTAGGTTCTGCCTGCAATGATGTAAGGAATGTTTTTTTTCTCAATTGGAAATGTATATGGTCGGAATAGTTGCCAATTGGAACATACCATTATTTGCATGGAGAAGATCACAAAAAACCCCAAACTATATCACCTGTAATACATTTACCCTGAGCTTTTTTTATGACACCAAAAACCCAAAACTATGTTATTTATAACACATTTATCTCAATATACTTTAGTTTATGGGCATTTTCGTCTGTTTTACTTTTTCTTTTTTTTTCCTTTCTGGCTAGGGCGACCCTCGCCCGGGCGAAGCGAGGTGACCCTCACCCGACTCAAGCGAGAGTCGCCCTCGCCAAGGTCGGGCGAGGGCTGCCCACGCCTGAGTTGGGCGAGGGTCACCCTGCCTCGCCCGGGCGAGGGCGACGAGGGTTGCCCAACGCCAACGAGGGTTGCCAGATCTGGCGAGGTTGCCGAAAAGGAAAAAAAAAAAGAAAAAGTAAAAAACGACGAAAATACCCATAAACTAAAGTACATTTGGATAAATATGCCACAAATAATATAGTTTTGGATTTTTTATGTTACAAAAAAAATTTAAAATAAATATATTACAAGTGTCATAATTTGAGATTTTTGGTGATGTTTTCCGTATTTGCATGAATTCCTATGATAATTTGCCTTTTGAAAGATGAGTTTCTCTCTGACCAAAAAAAAAAATAAGATGAGTTTCTCAGGCAATTTTTTTTTTTTTGGTCAAAAGGCTCAGGCAATTGATTCAGTTGCTTTCTCATTCGGCACATCTTTTCCACGATATAAAACGGCAGTGGGGCCAGAGGATCGTCATCATCCTAATGTGGCTCTGTGACTTGTACGTACATGTACTCTAGAAGCCCTCTCTAGAAGCCCTCAATCTTTGCCTAATCGCCAACAGTTTTGCCCATCTTTTATTGATTACATTGAGCATCCATCGTCCGAATCGTAAGATGTCGTAACCTTCTTTGACTTATAGTTTAAATCATCAAATGTATGAATTTTTAGGCATATGATAAATCCGGTCGTTTACACTGATGTTTAAATGGATTCATACTCATCGAATGGATGATTTGTGGCCGATTTTCGAAAATTTTTACTCTCATCAGCACGGATAAGCTCTTTTATTGGTGTGCCAAAGTATTGTGATCTTGAGGCGATAGGTGACAACTTACAATCACACGATCACACATTAGACTATGTACTTCCCAAATTTCATCTAAGTGCTAAATATCAAACCCAGTATCTAAACAGTCGGTAACAGCAAATCCTTGTATTGAAGGGTCCAAAGAGAAGCTAGAGATGTTCGTGTCATATTTTCGCATTGACATTGATTGTCCATTATTAATGTTGTTGAGGATTCATTCATTTGTCCCTCGGCGAGTTTTTCTCGCAATCCGCCATGTTGTCAGGTTGGATCTAGCAATATCCATGCATAACCGACACGATCCGATTCAAGCCCTCGAGAGTTGCAAACCCGCCCATCTTCCTACTTCTTGGCTACTCCGAGGTTCGATCCCGGGTTTGTTCCTTCGCCTCCAACCTGGTGCCGGCGCGGACTGCCGTGCCGACGGCCCTCTGTTTTTCATCTGAGTCGCCCCAGTCATTATCCTCTTTGCATGAAGGCCGGCCATCTTTGAAGGCCCATAGTTGGTCCTAAGACCCTGCTCGTCGACAGCTCTTTTGAAGCCGAAAAGCCGTTCAGAAAAGCAGTTGCCACATGATAAGCGCCACTCAAAAGTGACAGTTAATACAAAATAAACTGTTCTGCTCCCGCGGAAAAGCGGCTCTTTGGGACTTGTTTATTGCAGAGGAAGAACTGGAAAGGCAAGTGAAGCTCGTGCCCGTGGGGTTCTCCTCCCTAGTGCCCCCATCATCATCTCTCTCTCTCCCCTCCCCACTTTCTTGTTCACATCTCTTTCATCGATCTCTCTGTTCATTCCGAGCTCTGAACAAGGAGTTCCTCCAACAAGTCCAATCATGGTGAAGGAGACCGAGTACTACGACGTTCTTGGTGTTGGCCCTTCTGCCTCCGATGACGAGATTCGCAAGGCCTACTATCTCAAGGTAAAGAGGGCAGTTCTTTTTTCCTTTTGTGGTTGTTGGATCAGTTACATTAATGACTGAATTGTGATCGGTTGATTCGAATTTGTTGTCACAAGGATGTTTTAGTAAACTGAGGCTTCTGGGATTAGTTCCAATTGGGATTGATCGCCTGATGAATTGATTCAGCTGTTCGTGTTCGTGAAATGAAGAGGTCATTGTTGAGTTGGTCCCTTTATTTTTTCTGTGATTTCTTCCTAACTATGATAATTTATATAACAGTTTGAGTCAAGTGCACTGGAAGAATTTGTGGTAGGTGGATCGCTTGTTACATGTTAGGTGCTTGGATTAGGATAGTTGGAATACAAAAAGGCTGCAAGTTTAGCTTCACTTCTATATTTATGTCCTCTATCCAGCTTACCTTTATCAGTTGTTCTTGAGCTGATTGCTCATTGTGCCACAACCTGATATCGATAGAATGGTTATGATGCTTTGCTCATGTGGGTCCAGGCAAGGCAAGTTCACCCAGATAAGAATCCAGATGATCCTCACGCTGCTGAGCATTTTCAGGTTAGTAGTCAAATGGGCTTTTCTCAATCTCCCCCTTATTTTTGTTCCGAGGAAGGTGATTCCGTTAAGCTGAAAGAGAATTCAACAGAACATCTCTAGGAAGCCCTCTAAAGTGACTTGACGATCCATCTCTGGGAGCGAAGTTGACCACCACTATCTTTTAGTGTATTGAATCATGATAGAAACCAAGTTTGATGTGATACTATTTTGGTGTAAAGTATAATTTCAGAGCAGGATGGCCTTCACGTGAGGCTATTGGAACACTTTTTTTAATGCGAAGTTATCAGAATTTGGCTGGACCTTTATCTGACCATGCTGCAGGTACTAGGGGAAGCTTATCAGGTTCTCAGTGATCCTATGCAAAGAGAAGCATATGACCGCAATGGCAAGTATTCCATATCTAGGTAGGTTCTCTTTTTTCAATAAGCAGGGCAGAAAGGGGGTCTTCCTTATTGTTGCTTTGAAGACAAATTGCATGTCGAATTCTGTCGCTATATATGTTCTTTCATGTCCCCATTTAGATGTCGGAACATTTCCCGTTTATGTTGTTGTCTTGTCTACTGAAAGTCAGAGTGAAAATGGCATTATAAAATTTCAATGATCAATCAACTTCTCTTTCAACTCAGCAAATAACGCATCATTAAATTGCTTTGAGGTTTCTTACTTTGACCAAGCTTACCTACAGCTTCCTAATTTCTACAATAAAAGGAGAGCACCACTCTCTCTATTTGTGTATAATTACAAGTGTGATTTTTTTCCAACGTCATCCTAAGGTTTTCAAATCATGCTGCTTCGAAGTGAAATTCAATATCATCATTATGTTTTCTGTTCTCTACGTATTATCTTTGAGGTTGGAATTGTTGGAAATCACCCTATGAGTTGACTTACTTTGGTTCATATGTTCTTTGTATTCACTTCCAGGGATACTATGCTCGACCCAATGGCAGTCTTTGCTCTTCTTTTTGGTAGTGAATTATTTGAGGACTATATAGGACATTTAGCTGTGGCATCAACGGCATCGTCTGAGTATGCTGCTGACAGTGACAATCCCGACAAACTACATGACAGATTAAAGGCAAGAACTTGTAATGATTGAAAATGTCAAACAAATAATCAATTAGTAGCAAATGCAGATCTGTCCAATTACAATGTGGTTCATCCCTAGAAGTTCAAATCCATTTTCCCAATATTAATTGCAGATGCACCTGCTAGAGGATGAACTATAATAATGTCAGTTTATTTATTGTGCTAATTGAAAGCTCTCAAATTGAAATAAAAATGAAAAATGGGTAGTTAATGATGTGTCTGTGTGTATTTAAATGTAGTATATCTAAGCTTCTCTTGTTTTCAACTTAATGAAGGCTGTCCAAAGAGAAAGAGAAGAAAAGCTTGCAAGGTTACTTAAAGACTTCCTCAATGAATATGTCTATGGAGATAAACGGTGCTTCGTACAACATGCCGAAGCTGAAGCCAAGCGGCTGTCTGGAGCAGGTAATTAAGCAATATCGATCCTTAATATGTCCCTCATTTGCAGCTGCATGTACAAGGAGTCCGTGAACTGAATGAAAACTTAGTTGCCAAGCAAAAACAAAATTGGTGCTATCAGGATTATGAGGCAGGTTTCTTTTTCCCTAGTCTACTTTCTGCTAATACACTTGTTTAATATGAAATTGCAGCTTTTGGAGTTGATATTCTAAACACCATTGGTTACACATACTCAAGGCAGGCGGCACAAGAGCTTGGGAAGAAAGCCATGTATCTAGGGATGCCTTTTCTGGCCGAATGGGTTCGAAGCAAGGGCCACTTTTGGAGATCGCAGGTCACTGCAGCAAAAGGTATGCCAAGACACCTAGGTCATTCCATATTGCCATCATCTCTTGGTAATCCATTTCTCTCCTTTGTTGACATCCCAAAAAAAATACAGGTGCTTTCCAATTGCTGCAACTGCAAGATGATGTGCGCCGGCAGTTCAAAATGGATGGAAGTGGTCCGGGAAATGACGTCGAGTCACATATAAAATTAAATAAGGAAACTCTGATGAACTCCCTATGGAAGCTGAACGTAGTTGACATTGAAGTTACACTTATGCACGTGTGCCAAATGGTAAGTAACATACATAGTGATCCTTTCTCTGTGTTTTTTTTACCTAGCGTTTAGATCCTACAAAAGACTTACAGTAACAAATGAACACGATGGCCAGAATGGATTGATCTAGCCAACCCAACATCATGGAGACTTGATGCAGAGATACAAACAACGTAATGGACATTGTTTGTCTTTCTTTTGTATAGATTCAGTTTTTGTATAGAATATTTTTCAGTTGCCTACCATTTGTGTGACTGATCTCTGCCTCAAACAACTTAGAAGTGAGACTAAGTGACTAGCGCATGGTGACTGTTTGTGATGCAGCTTATGCTGATGTAAATTGGCAGTTAATGGATCTTTCATAGGGCTGCCTTAACTTTCATTTACCGCAAACTTGTGCATTGATTACAGAACTCTTCCTATTTTCAGGTATTGAGAGAAAATAATCTTAAGAAAGAAGAACTCAAAGCTCGTGCCATGGCTTTAAAAATTCTTGGAAAGATTTTTCAGGTGAAGTCTCTCGCACTATTTGCTAAGTGGCTTGAACAATTACCACCATCCCAACCATGAAAGTGAAACGAGGATAAATTTGGGGTTAACATCAAATAAGATTTCGTCAATTTCTGCTCTGCTTAATTTAACAATTCTCCATTTAACGTCTTTCAGCAGGAAAAAAATGCAAAGAATGGTGGAACATCAAGGAAGAAAAGTGACCGTCATACTGACGAAGATGATAGCAGTTCAGATAGCAGCGACGAAGACAATTCACCAAAGACGCTCTCATATCGGACTCCCTTAATGACACAGGTATATACGAGATGATCCCATAATTTATAGACTTTCGAAGTACTTCTTAAGAACATATGCTCCATGGAAATGTGATAATAGTACGATCCTTTGAACTACCAAGATCATTATGCCTTAATCTCACTGTGTCACAGGCCTCCATTTTTGTGTTGCCAGTGTCATACATAGTAGTACTTTATCTGAAGCATTCTAGCAGTTGCACCTTTCAGTCTCAGGATTTTTGGGTGGCTAGGGCTGGCTTATGGGATGTGGCCTTGGCAAGACCAGTTTTAGTTCGCAGTCAGGTCAATTTCCGTATGCTTGCACCCTTCACTGCTAAACTTGAGGACTTCCTACTTGATCTTGTCACCCTCAGACATGTTCCGTCGTTGGAGATCATATCCACTTTTGAGGATCTCAATATATATACACGTTTTTCCAAGATGCGCATGTCAGATAATCATGGTGATGAATATGTGGTACAGTGTTCAGGTTTTTTTCATGCGACAGTTGGGCTTCTGTCATTATAGTTGGTCGATCAATTAGTAGGGATGCTCAGTCTGCAGTAGATACAAACTCTGTAAACTGGTTAAATCCATCCTCGTATCTGCTTTTGAACGAGATTATCTAGCGACTATCACATACTGATTTTCCTTTTTGAAAACTTTTGCAGGGAATAGGTAGACTATTTAGATGCCTCTGTAATCCCGCATTTGATGTCGATGATGAAGAGATTGTATACAGAAGCAAATGATTTTTGAAGCAGCAGCGCCATAGTGGCAAGTACTCCAAGCATCAAGCGATTGTCACAAGTTGGCTTCACTGAGATGATGAACAACTGTCGAAACTTGAGACGGTACGCTTGAGTCTTGGGAAGCAGTCCATGGCACATGCCTCCTGCCATGGAATCCTACAGTAATATCAGAATGGCAAGTCAATACAGAGGAGAAATTTGTCTTCTTCATTTCTTTTCCAATCAGTCATGGCATGTCACAGGAGGCACACCAATCATGGATTATTATTATATAAGCCAAGGGTATGAATATGATATTCCAATTATGCACTTCTCAGTTTGAAGTATTATTACATGTTTTACGGCAGAAGTTGCTAGAACAGATTATTTTTGCTTTTTGATGGTTTGGAACTCCTGTCCTTAAAAACATTTGAATTCAGGTAGGTGAATTCAAAGGCCGCGAATAAGTAACTAATAGATCAGGTACTACTCAATGCTAAAACCCCGGTGGATGAGGAAAAACATAAGATTGATTGCACTTGATGGGGCAGGATGGAATTTATTTCGTGCACCTAATTCACATATTATACATGTTCTATGATAATTGTGCCACTATATGAAATTATTTCATATGGAAACTATCGAATCTTTAAGGCGATTCATGTATTTTTTTTTTTACGATATTTTCTCTCTATCTATATAATAAATTGACCAGAATTCTCCTCGCTAAATTTGTGTCCTCACGCGGCAAAATATATGTTTACGAGGTTGTCTACATCAAGCCTAATTTAACTTACTGACTTGATATAACAATAGACACCAGAGCTCCCAACCCCAAAAAATGTATCCCTAGATTCATCTATGCCAGCTCTAGTAACTTCTGCTCTAGTCTTTTCACGAGTCCATCCTACCCCACTTGAATTGCTGCAAGGGTGTTGCCGAACGCTCAAATTACAAATACTTCAAAGCATAAGTAGAGCATCGTATGATGCCCACCACAATGATACCAAAACGAGCTTTAAAGAAGAAAAGCAAACAGATCGACACACACGTTGAAAATAAAGATAAAAAACATGATAAATGAGCAAATAAGCGAATTTGATCGTGTCGGTCGTACCGCGTAAAGTAGTTCGAGCGAATTTTATTTATCATGATATAACTATATTATATATGAAAATAGGTGATATGTCCAGATATAAATTTACTTATAAAAGCAAAAGAAAGATTAATTAAGCAAACAGATGGAAATCAAACAGAGGGGGGACCTGGTTTTATACCAAATTTTGGAAGCGCGAAGGCTTATATCGTGTCGTACGTGAACGGCAGAAGGTTAACGCGCACGAAATTCAGCCCAATCCCCTGATTTTCCACAAATCACGGTCAAACCCCTCGCACGCGCAAAACTTCTCGCTTTCGGGCCTCGTCGTCGCTCCGTTCGCCCGTCGATCGCCTGCGGCCTCATACTTGGTCGCGAAACTCCGAAGCTCCGGATCACCGACAGCATCCCCGGCGAAATTCGAGGTACCCAGATCGAATTCGGTTCATTGGGTGGATTGGGTTCGTCTGTTTTGGTCGTTCACTTGTCGGTGTGTCGTCCTCTGCTGGGTTGCTCCGGCACCGGTTAGATGGGTCGTTCTTGATTGCGATGAGCGTCTGATGAACTGTTCGTCGCCGTCTGTTTCGACGTTGGGAAAGATCTTTATTTGTGATGTGGGTGAAATTCTGTCCCTACCGAAGTGGCCAAATTTGATTTCTCCTCTTTTAGGAGAAAAAAATGTGATCTTTTGGCACCTCCTTGATCAATATTAGGAGCGGGTATCTTTGTCTTCGAATTTGAAGGGATTTTGGTAAGAGGCAAATTAAAAAGGTGATAACCCAGCTGATGAGTGGATGACTTTTGTCCGTTTTGGATGGTGTGGTCTTTCTGTCTGGATTTAGAGGTGTCTTTTTAAGTTCAGCTTGGGAGTGAGGTTGCTTGAATCTTATGGAATTTGAATTCATATTAATTGACATCTTTGGTGGGTTCAATATTGTCAGGGATACTTGCGAGATAACCTGAAGTAAGAGTAAGAGGCTATGGATGCAGTGGATTGTGCCGAGAGGGCGACGAGTGATCTGTTGATTGGCCCTGATTGGGGTATTAACATCGAACTATGCGACATCATTAACATGGACCCTGGGTGGGTATTCCTCTTTTTCTCTTCTTTTTGATTTTTCATTTGGAACGTTGCATGATAGCTTGGCCCTGTTAGTCGTTAGCTGTATCCTATAACAGTTTGCAGCTTGAAAGAGTCTTTGTATGGGGAAAGTTTATTTTATTGCACCACTGATGATTGGAATGGCTTGTTAGTATACTGAGATATATGCCTAGATAGAAGCAACCAATGAGCAGAATCGTGATTTTTAATAAACATTGGCATGGTGGTATGGCTTAGTTTTTGGGATGTTTGAAACTGTTTAGGTTTTCTTTAATTTACTACAAATGGATGAGGCTGATTTTTCTCTGGCCACTTGTCTGAAGCTCCTTTGATATGCTTCCGTCTGAACCATTAAACCGAAACAATTTATGACAAACCTATTCTGGGAACATAGAAATGTACTGTTTCAAAAACTCTTGTTCTTTTATAAATACTTAGATGAATACACACCGGCATTTGATATTTGAACTTAGTAGTGCTGGTCTGTTGCTGTTTGCAACAATGTGATCCATCATCCTCATTTTCTTTGACAATCTCTCTTTAATATATCCTTCTAGAAACTCCAAGGAGCTCAACTTTACACAGCTTATGAATCATGAATTTATTTAGAAATGTAAATCCTTGGCGAGACTCAATTAACTTTCTGTTCTTTACAGAAGAGCAACAAAAAGCATTGTGTGACGGACCCAGTTTTAAGATAATGCTAATTCTTAACTAAGAAAAATGAAGAAAAAGTGTGAGGTGGGATGTTGAGATTCAAAAGTTGGTTAATAAGTTGAAGGCTACTGAAAACAAATAAGCCTTATCGCAAACTTGCTATGCATTTTTTGACTGTCATCTATCATTATAATATAAAGACATGAATGCCATGATGAAAAATGTTATGTAACTCGCCAAATTTGAATATTGTTTCTCGGGGAGAATGATTGTACTTCCAAATGAAGATTAGAACTTCATGCTCATACTCAAAAGTTCACAATTACTGAGATGCTTTTATACTAAAACAACATATATGTATATATAAATGTAAATATCGATTATGTTCTCCAAACTCTATCTAGGAGTGTTCACATGAAAGAGGGAGATAACTTATGACATAAACCATATGGCCAGCAAGCTGGAGAAATATGCTGCTCTCTGCTGTCCCCATTTTTTTACTTATGGAGTTTAATAGACAATCATATGTTGGAGAGAGCATTGATTTGTACATATTAGCATCCTTGATAGCGTCGTCCTTATGTGTTGTTCAAACATATAGCAGCTTCTTTCTTCAAAATATTTTTATATGGTAGTTTTACTTGTACTTTCCATAAGGGAAGAGCAAAGACTTGGGTGTTCCAACTTTCAAGGTGTCATGGATCTTAGTAATGAAGTTATTGTATAGTTCAACTGCTTTTTGCTGGTTCCCTACGAGTTGTTTCTGTGTCAAAGATTTTGGTTTTGCTCACTGAATTGGTTTCACTTCTGTAGGAAGGCAAAGGAGGTTATGAAGATCCTTAAGAAGCGCCTGGGGAATAAAGATCCAAAAATACAACTTCTAACGCTCTATGTCAGTGTCATGCTCTGCTTCCTTATATGTGGATAGTTCTGGATCCAGTTGGTCTCTTCTTTTCTTTCTTTTAATTGGCTACAAGAGGCGGCTTTCTCTAAACTAAAATATTTTGTTATCAATTTCAAGTAGGTTTTGGAGACTCTCAGCAAAAACTGTGGCAACAGTGTATTTCAGAATATTATCGAGTCTGATATCCTACAGGAAATGGTTAGAATGGTCTTTAAAAAGGTGCATGCTCTATACCCCATGATCGGTACTTTTATTCTGAATCTGTTCATTTATGAGATTGTCATTTGCTGTTTCTACATGCTCTGTGCAGCCAGATTTTAATGTGATGGAGAAGTTATTGACATTGATAGATACATGGCAAGAAGCTTTAGGGGGACCAAGGGGAAGGTATCCCCAATACTATTCTGCATACAATGAGTTGATGGTATCCTCGGAGATCTTTCTGCTGATTCATTTGTCTAGACTTCTAGTACGGTCTTATGATGCTTTTTCTTCATATGATTCCTCTATGACCATTGACAGATTGCCGGAGTTCGCTTTCCACCACGAGAAGAGAAGAGTGTACCATTTTTCACTCCACCCCAATCTCATGGAGTTCATTCTACCTCAGAATTCAGCACTGCCTCTATTGAGGTTTCAACCCAGCCTAATACTGCTGGCTTAAGGTTAGTACTGGCTATAAATCTCCTTTTCCAATGATTTTTGCGCCACTTCCCATCCCTGGACTTAATGAAATTAAGATGTCTTCCTTTATGATATTGGCTTTTTGGGCTTTTGCCCAGTGATTCTCATTTGAGCTGCTTCATGGGCACAGTTGAGTACTCAGACACATGTACATCCATAATCAAAAGAGCTGATCTTGCCAAGCTGAAAAAGCTTTAGATAATAGTTATGTCATGAACACAATTAATGCAAATCAGATATTGCTATCTTTATATTTGTGGCACGGGAAACATCTATAGACTTGTATTCTATTCATCATCGGTACTCTCAGCTAATAGTTACTAGTTAAGGATTCTTCACTTGTTGAACTTGACTCTATCATTTTGCCCCCAGCAATGTTCAAGGCTTTCGTCAATGTTGCTGTTTCAAGTAATACATTCCCATCACGTATTATACACGGTCCAGTTAACCGCAATTTGGAGTAGGTTTCAAAGCTATGTTATAAATGGATGCAGTGTCAAGCTTATTAAGTCTAGATAAAAAGATCATGACGCTTATTGAGTTATCCTTTTCTGCTGCCTGCTACAAGCTTAGCATAATGTCATACCCTGTGTGGTCTTATGATAAGCTTTACTTGATTGCTCATTCTATACTTTTCATCTTCACCATTTTCTTGGTAGTTTAGTAGAGCATTCCTACTATCGATGAATAATCTTTTGAATTATTTCCACTTATTAAAAATCCTTATCCTGTTTAGCCCAATAGAGATGCAAAATGCACGTGGATTAGCGGATGTGTTGTTCGAAATGTTGGGGGCCCTTGATCCCAAGAATCCTGAGGTAATACTCTTGATAATCTTTTAACAAAGGATACTCTCTCTCTCGCTCTAATGATGAGGAAAACCCACCGTAGATAGGTAAACCCAGGACCCATGATTGCTTCTCTTTTTTCTTTAAATCTTTTGGGCACACGAATATTTCTCTCTTTCTTTAAATCTTTATGCAGCTGTTGGTGATATGAGTCTGTATACATAGCTTGCTTGGAAACTTCTGTTAAAAGATGAATTTAATTGGAGGACCTTAATTTTCTAGCTAGCATTATATCCCTTAGAAAGCATATCAATCTGTTGACTTGATGATTAGTTTTGCTGAGGTTGATCTGATGGGATATTTAGATCTTAAGCTTGCTTTATGTTTGTGACAAAGAGGATGCAATAGGCTTTTATTGTAGTAGGAGTTTGATTGATCTCCCCTTTTAGTAAGTCCTATGTTGCTGCAGCACCATTATGTGTGAGGATGGCTTTTTTGAATCGGAGGAACATTACTTCTCTTTTATAAATTATGATGCAATGTTATGGGCACTTGTTAGTGCCTTTGGGTATGTTGACGATGCTATGCTGTTTGCGCTGGAGATGAACACAGTATCTCATTGAATTGGCCTTGTGAGGCCGCTTTTTTCGATGAGTCTCTTAAAAACTATCATAAGTACCTGTTGTTTGTTCTGATTTTGTTGGAAATTGTGTGTGGAGTTTCTCAAAATAGATCCCCATTTAATAAAACTTTAGACTCCATCTTGGTGCTATAATTGGAAGCAGCAATAGCCGGTTTGGGCAATTCAGAGTAGGAAAATCTTATGGCATTACAACTTTTAAGGATGATTCCAGATTGGTTCTCACTCATATTTTGTTTTATTTGGAGCTGGAGGGAGGGACTCGTGTAGTTATGGGTTGTGTACTTCCTTTTGCTTAGAGTGTGTGGGGCATAACCGGTGATTAAATTTGTCTTCCAAGAGGCTCTTGTGCCTGCTTGTACATGAGTTGGCAGCTCCTAGGTGCGCTCATATCTTTTGCTCTCGTGAAAGAAAATATCTGCCTCCGATGTACTGGTAGCTCATCTAGTAACTTTTGAAGTAAGTTTTTTCCAAAGGTAGGTTGACTGAATTTTACCTTAAAACAACTATGAAATTGACTTCTACCATTAGTTCCAAGCTGTTCTGTGGCTTTCACCCCTCATTCGTTGGTTTATATGGTAAGCCACGTTAATAACGCCTTGTTTGAATGTTGTTATCTATCATGCTTGTAGGAAATATTGAGAGTTATAGTCATCATTTATGTATGAACAGACACAAGTTTTGAGAACATTTCCACCGTTTACCTTGTCAATTGAGATTGGTGTTTTGAGTAATGAATTCCATTGATAAGATCTGTGCCAGACGTGCTACCAGAGCTTAGAAATGGAACTTTCCAGTAATCTCTATGGAAACCAACTGCTTGCTCGGAAGCAGTAAAGGTGTGAATTACTTATGTTGTTTAAATGAGGATCCTACTTAAATCAGGGAAAGTGTTCATAGGCTTGAGTCAAGTATTGTTTTGTGTTGCTAGGCTTCTAACTATAGATATAACTCTTAAAAAGGGAAATTTAAGATTTCTTCTGGAAAAAACAGAAAATGATGAACTGCCGTTCTGGACAAATTGATTGTTCTAGTCCTTGCATTCTTTTCTTCATTACAAGCATGTTGAGGTCCAAAGTTTTACCCAAGACAAAACAAACATAAAGACCGGAGTCTTGAAGAATCAAAGGAGATAATTTACATAGTAAAGGTTTATGGATTGGACAGAAGTAATTTTCAATGGCTTGTTTTGTCCAGAAGGTTCCCTCATTCAAATTTTAAGTGGTGACCCTGCCAAATTGTTGTCCGTCATATCAGTTAGGTGGACTGCATTTTCAAGACATCCAATATGAAACCTATTGCTAACTTCTGGTCCATATATATGTTGGAGTTATGATTCAGAGGGATGAGAGGAAGACTACAAACAGAAGCTTGTTATTCTGTTATTACGTATTTTTATCTGACAATCCTATCAGGTCTTATATCAATGTGTCCTAGCTCTAAAACATTTAGCTGAAAACACAACCAGAGTCCAAAAATTGCTCTAGCTTTACTACAGTTTTTCTTTTAAGATCTGGCCTTCAATCTCTATTGTGAGATTCAACCATTCCATAATCCATTGCTGTTCTAATTAAAAGAAGATGCAGAATTCCAGGTTTGTCAGTTACTTGATCCATGGATTGCGCCATCTCAGGTGACCACGATTCTTACAGCCTGAATGACAAAATCGTTTTTGCTAAAAATTGGTTTATCAAGTTATTGTCCAAGAGCTGCAAGGAAAATTTGCAGTTGGTAGTTATGCACATCAAGGCTTGTCCCTCTTATATACTGAGTTCATGTTGTACTTTTGCAGAAAATAACTTTCCAATTTTTGCACCTCTTTTAGGTGGGAAGGCTTTCCTATTCAAATTAGAAAAATAAGACAATTACCTCCTGCACTCTGTACCATGAATAAGCTCATAAGATGGGCTATGCTGTCCCTGTATGTGTCTGTTTCTCCTTTTGCTTACAGACTTGATTTTTGCACTTGTGAAGATACCTTTTCAGTTATGTAATATGTAGCTTATTTAGTAAACTTGCAATCTTCAGTGCAGATTGAGTTGGATTTTGACATTACATTTTGAATCTTATAATTGTGGACTTGGTGCAGGCTGTGAAGCAAGAAGTAATTGTTGACCTTGTCAATCAGTGTCGTTCTTATCAAGAGCGTGTCATGCTTCTTGTGAATCACACAGCGTAAGAACTTCAATCCAATTTTATCATCCAACCTTTTGCAGTTAGATGTAATACCCCTAATTGTGCACTCCACGGACCTTCAGAGACGAGGAACTTCTGTGTCTGGGATTGGCCTTGAATGATAGTTTGCATCGTGCTCTTTGTAAACATGATAACATTGCCAAAGGTATTCCACAGACCAAACCAGGAGTGACAGAAACTCCAGTTCTGCCACCAGCAAATGTGAATCATGAGGATGATGAATCGGAAGACGATTTTGCCCAGCTAGCTCGCAGGTGAACATTTTACATTCTTTTCTAGATCTTGTGCTTGGAGTAAAGTTTTCTTTTTACTGTGAGGTACTTTTGGTAACCAAGATTCAGACGATGAAGACTGGTGTATGCCTTTAGAAACATGGTCAGGCGCAAAATTCTACAATTGAGGGAAGTGATGATAACTTTCTAACATCACAGTGAAATGAAGATTCCTATTTTCTTCCGCACTTACTCAGTTGCTTCCCTAGACACTGATTTGGTTTTGTTTTCCCGCATCCTTGTGTTGATATGTGCTATATTCTTCCATTTGAAAACATTAGAGAGAGAGAGAGAGAGAGAGAGAGCATGTGTACACACATACTCATACAAGAAAGTCTCTTTGTGACAGAGAAAAGTAATTATATTTTAAATGTCTTTTTGAGATCTCCAATGTTTTTATTTTTGGTCAGATGAGATCTCTAATGTTGACTTGTGTAATTTTATGGAGGAGAGAGAGAGAGAGAGAGAGAGAGAGAGAGCATGTGTACACACATACTCATACAAAAAAGTCACTTTGTGACAGAGAAAAGTAATTATATCTTAAATGCCTTTTTGAGATCTCTAATGTTTTTATTTTTGGTCGGATGAGATCTCTAATGTTGACTCGTGTAATTTTATGGAGGATTCTTATGCTGAATGATACCATGTACCCTGTTTGAATAAGGGAAATATCAGGCCTGCAGCAGTTGAAGTTTGTTCCTGGATGCATATTTTCATGTCTCATCATGTAGTATTCATATTGTTGCAGGTTGTCAAAAGATAATGGACAAAACGGGAAAGCAGCGAATGCTCGGACTGAACCATTGCGAATCAGCCCACTTCTTCCACCTCCACCCTCATCAAAGAGACCAGTTGCTGGAAATTCAAGTTCGATTGATTATCTCAGTGGCGACATATACAAGTATGAAGAAGTTCCCAGAATGATGGGATCAACCCTGTCTTCAGATCCTGACTCTAACACAACCCGCTCCGTGCCATCTACTCCACCCCATTCTCTCTCATCTCCTTCCCATGTTGCTGCCTCCATAAAATCGCCAACTTTTCTTGGACTCCCTGACCCGGGTCCCACAAACACCTACCCCATTGAGCAGCAACCTTCAGCTCCTTTGGATGCATTATTTTCTAGTTCCATTCCGTATAATCAGAGAGAACAAGTTACCGAGCAACGGGTGGCGCTTTCGGGCAATACCTCTAATTCCTGTATGGAGACCGGTTCCTCGCACGACAGTTTAGTGGGCCAGACGCAGAATCTCTCTCTTGATTCACCCGCTGCAGAGAAACCAGCGAAACAAGAGGATATACTCTTCAAAGATCTGGTCGATTTTGCAAGAGCAAGGTCATCGCCTCAGAAATCAAGCCCGTCATCTTGACTTGGAGTGATTGGTTCTTCTGAGAGCTGCTGCGGTGGTGAGCCATCTAAATTCTTTTTCATGTAACTGGTTTTTAATAAATCATGTCTTGGAACATGATAAGTTCGGATAATTGCTGAGTCGTGGCTTTGATGGCTCCATTATTTGTTATCAGCATAGGCATTCCCAAGTAATGCAGTCTTCTGTCCCTAGAGCTTAGTGATTATTGTTATCTAAAGTAGAATCAAGACCGAACCCTTTTATTCAAATTGAACTCAATAGACATGAACAATAAATTTTGGATTACATCAAAACCCAGAAAAATGTGGGATTTCAATTTTCTCTCTATACTTTGAATTACGACCAATATGATGTTGACATTCAAAAACATGAAATTTTGACTCAAATATCATGTAACTTTGGTCGTTAAGCTGACAATAAATTAAAGGATAAGTGCACCAAACAGTGGAGATAATCTAACTTTCACACCTGTGCTTGGATGCATCTATTATCAAAAGGTTTTGATACGCTTTCATTAGTTAAGTTCAAAATCATGAAATTTCAACTCTAAGATCTTAAGCTTAAAAAAAAATTGATCTAACTCAAAACGAGGGAATAATACATCGTCGCACTCTTGTGAATCAAAGATAAGGTAAAGCTGTTGTGTTACTTCAAAGCATTTCTCATGCAAAGTCATTGTAAATGCATCATGTAAAGCTATCGTCCGCCCATATCAACCTTATTGTTTCAAAGCCATAAACTGTATGAGTAGCTATTGTATTGCTTTCCAATAAGTAATATTTTCAAAATATTGGTAAGTTTTCATTTATGAATGTCGAGGTTGGTAAATGTCTAGTATATTTGACAACTTATCGAGTATATAAATAACTATCGTGTTATATTAAGCTGATTAGCTTTTGCGCTATAGGAGTATGTTCTCATTAGGGATTCGGCTATTAAAATTGATCTTAGTAAATGTCTAAGACGGATTAGTCAATTATAGAGGGTAATCATCGTGCTTCATAAAGTTATAAATTTTCACTTGGTCCAATCCCAATAAGCCCGAAACACAAATTGAGTTGACCTCCGCAAACGATTTCATTCTTGGGTTTCGCAAGCTCATGCCATCCAAGACCAATTATTTTATTGAGAGATTATTATATAAATTAAAACATGAGGGGCATAGATCAAGGACTGTCAGGCCAAGGACTTAGCTCGGACCCCACACTCAAGATCGTCACCCGCTCTTTAATTATGTTAGTGAGTTTTCTTGTAATGGTATCAACGTGTAAAAGTCGAGCTCAAAAAGTTTCTAATGTCACTAAATTTTTAATAATTATAGATCTTTCAACGAGTTGGTAATGACCTTTTTATGGGTAAATATTGTCTGGTTTCTTGTGGTAAATAACGGTATTTGACTATATAAACAGTTGGCGGTAAATCATCTGATACATTTAACAAATTTACTGAGTTATCACTGGTTACTTCTATTATTAATTTTGAGAGAACTTAATAATCATATTACAAATCAAGACTATCCTACATATAGAGAAAGTTTGAACTTATTCTATACGATCAAACCATCACTAGAAAGCTTAATGAAAGTAGCCATCTATTATAGGAATGAATCCCAATAGCAACTCATCGATTACTAAGAATGCACGATTTAACAGTTATCGTGATTAGTTATTGTGATTAGGTTAAGTGTAGCTACCTATGGTTCGATGACTCCATATATGTGCGGTGATTATTTATAATTATACAGAATTACTCAAGAGCTTGCATAATAATAACTGAAGTATCTTGATAAGGTTGGGATATTCTGGTGCGAGTTTTATTTTTTTACAATTCAAACCCAACCAAACCCATTCGACCCAAAAAAAAAAAAAAAAAACCCAACCCACTTAGAGAGGGCCAAGTGTTTATGCTATTTCACCGGAATTGGCTTCCGCAGTGATATTATTAGAAAAGACAGGTTTTGTGGAGATTCCGAATAGGAAATATCACAAATACGCAAGGGAATCGATAACTTCACATCAAACAAAACCAAAAGTAAATAAGTTTTGTCGGAATTTAATCGACTGCAAAACCTAAAGACATAAAGATGCAACACCGGATTTTAATCGATGACGAAACATCCAAAATTTACAGCCATAACTACAGCGTAGGAATTAAAAGTAAACTAAAAGATAACAAGTTTTGTGTGTTGTGCGCGGGGTCCCTACAATAGACGAATACCAGTATTTATAGTTTTCACAAATAAACTGTCTATAAGCCGTTCTGTCGCAATTTTAGGCACGCTTCCCCTTCTCTGAGAACGTTGGTTCCATGTTCTCACGTTACCATGATCTCATCTCCAGGTCGTTGTTCCCCTAAAACGACGCCTTGATCTCTCGTGCTCGTTTGCTACCGAGTTTAGCTATATTCTTCCTCCACGATTTGCTAGACTTCATTGCCTTGTCCGCTGGTGATTACAAATTTCGATTTCATAATCGAGTTAGGACTCCTCCGGACATTTAATCTTCATTTGGTGTCTCAATCTATAATCTATCGATCCCTTTTAATTGGTATCCTTGCCGACCAACTCATCCATGATAATCATTAGCCAAACGCTAACGTGTATCGACAACTAATCTATAGGCATCAATAAACATTAATATCGACAATAATATTTACGGTCATCAACACGTGTCTAGTGTTGATAACCACTCCTCAAGCCACGTGCCTACGTATTGACGATCTGCATAATTTTTAATGCAAATATACAAGTTGGAGCATTAAAGCTTCCTTAAGAGTTGATCAATTTAAATCTAATGAGGCGTGGTCAGAAAATAAACCTTGGTAAGCAAAGCTGTAGAACAATAAACGAAAAAATGGCTTAGGGACTTGGCATCAACATTGGTAAGTTGACTATGGTAATCACCTAAATACTGTATTAAGATAATTTTGATGCGCAATAATATTGATAACGTACATTTTTGAAATTTACGAATGAAAACTTAATAATAGAGGCTTATTAAAATGTATGAATGAAAACTCAATAATAGAGGCTTATTGTTGTCTTCGTTGATGAGTACTCTCTTTCTTGATAAATATTCATTATTAACTTTTTTCCATTACAAAAAAATCATCATACTTCAAATTATAACAAGTTTATTTTATCAATAAGATATGTTATTGGTTATTTAATTTTTGAAGATTCTTCTTGAACTAGCAATAAAATGAATTTATATCAGCACACTTTCAGTTCTTTTTGTTCTTTCTATTTGTAATTTTAAATTTAATAAAGAAATAAATTGTCCAAAAAAATTTTTTACAGTCAATTTACAATTTAAATGTAATGAGGAAACACGTCCACACTTCAAATAGCTATGTTATCATCTTAACATTGAGATTTTAATTTAATTTTTTTGGTCGAATATTTTAATTTAATTTAGTTGTAAATTAAATGGATTTATGTGACGTTACTTTACTAATTATGTTCTCCATAAGCTATATATGTTAAAAAATCTTTTTATTATAAAGTCCAAGGGACATTAAATTTATATAGTAACAAATTAAAAAATATTAGTTGTTGATTGCACGCAACTTAAGTTTAGATTTTAATTATTTATGATAGAGTAATTGTAAAATAATAATTATTGTTGCAAGATGTTAGACATTATTTCAATAATTCTAAGAGAGAAGTAAAAGTGACTAGTATGAAAAGGTTGACTGTGCAATTTTCAGATATTGAGGTATGTATTTGATGTCTACATAATGAAAGTGGTCAGCATCGGGTTCGGTTCTACTCAGAAATCGGGCCAATGTGGTCCAGTTCTAAGGAAAACTGATCTGGTTCCCGGTTCTGGAAATCTAGAACTGATGTTGGTTCTCTATCCGGTTCTCGATTATAAGGCTGGAACCTACCTGGGAACCCAACGTTCACCGATTAAACATGCATCACACGTGGCTAATGTTCTCTACATGTTATTGAACCTAATTCGACAATACATGTATCTTCAATGTAGTAAGAGTCCTCGTCAAGTGCTGAATGTGTTCTTGTACAACATGAAGGAATCAAAACAGAAGTGACTTATAAATGTTCTCATTTTTTCAATTTATCCATGAAATATCGCCACCTCTCGCTCCGGTGCTTTCCGTTAAATAGGTCTTGTGTTATCAATGGGTCAAATTTATCCACATCCATGGTAAAGATGTCCCAAATCTTGTAAAAGGATTTTGCTTGTTGCAAGTATGTATAACATGAGGTAAATATGATAAAAAAAGGACTCATCATGAAATAAAAGTGCGTCCTATTATTCTAAAAACTCATTTTCTTGGTAAAAATTTCCCAACTGTGGAAAAATGATTTTATTTGTGGTAAATGTGTATAAACATGTCATAAAAAAATACTATTGCAAATATAGAGAATTGAACCATGGTTTTCAATATGAAAAATAATAATATAACCACTTGGTCAACATAAGTTTTTAGAGTGAAATGGTGCAATATTAATATTTTATTATAAATTTTTTTTATTTTGGACAAAACAAAATTGGATTGGAACTACCCGGTTCGGTTTCCATCTCCCACCTCGGAACTGATCACCCCTTACAAAGTGATGCATACATTTGAAGCAAGTTGTGACTTGCAAATTGGGTAGCACCAGTCCTGCAGTTGAAATATCCACAGATGGCCGGTGGACTTCTTAAAAGGCAAAATTAATAGTTGTTTACATTTCCCATTAAAATATAAAATATTATTTTAAATTTCAAAAACTTTGGAGAAAGTTATAAGCGGATCTATATATCAATGTAAGATCACTTTAAAAGGTTTCAAGCATTTTACATTAATAAAAACGAATTCAGGTATGCAGTAAGATTTTCAGAAAACAAAAAGTGAACATTAAACAAACTCTAATTCTAGTAAGTATTGGAGAAGGCTTTTCATGGATCGCTTCAATAGTTACCCAAATTGTCGAATTATGAAAACTAATTAAATAAGCAGCTAATTCTATTTGTGAAATTTCCATTGGTGAGCTTCTAAAAGGCTGACTCATCAGTTACATTACTTTGCATTTTGAAAAAGAAATCGAATAATTCTTTGCTTCTATTAAAAAAAAGTAGTAATTCTTTGCTTCGGGACACCCATTGATCACATTCCACACAGTCTATGGACAAAAGCAGGAAGAAGAACATGAGCATTGCCTCATATCGAAGAAACATAGGTCACTGATATTCTTTGCCTTGGTTCTTATACTATTGAGCAATCATGTACTCTGTCTCAAACAGACCCTAAACCGCAGGGCTCCTCAGGGTGCTTCTAAATGAGACTACCCACATGATGCCTTCCTTTTTTTCGTGGCTCAAACGATTGTGGATTTCATTTTTGAACATAGAGATTCTTTGCGGCTTGACCCAATGAAGAAAGAAGAATTATAGTTCCATTTCTCTTCTTGAAGTAAAGAAAAGGTTCCGATACTCTTTCCTTAGTCTGCTAGCCAAAACAATCAACATAAATATAGCAGAGCTTATCGAACACCGCCCATCCGCCTGCTTTCCTACCTTCTATACACTCGATTTTTCGATCTCTTATCTCGGAAAGAATCTATGGATTTCGCAAGTCCTCTTTTAGAACTCGTCAAAGAGTTATGGGGCTTGGCCAGCAAACCTTCAGGTTACATTTATAATCTTAAAGATAATGTCGCCTCTTTGAAGAACGCCACTGAATACCTGAAGGCCGTGAGCGACGATGTGAAGGCAAGGATGGAACGCGAAGAAGAAGAAGCACGTGCACTGCGCACGAAACAAGTGGCGAATTGGTTAGGCAAGGTGCAAGAATTCGTCGGTGGAGTCGATCAAGTTCTTCGAGAAGCTGAGGAACGCGACCAAATCAAATGTCTCAGTCGTTGTCTTCCATCGAACTGCTGGTCCAGTTATAAATTGGGAAAAAGAGTTAATCAAATGCTCAATGAAGCGAGAGAGCTCCGACCTAAGGAAGGAGAACTCGACATCATGAAGTCGCCATTGCCTTCTCCTCCAGTGCTCGAGATGCCTATGGACGACATCATGGGGCTTGACATCTCCAAGCTCAATAAAGTGTGGAAATGGCTCATGCACGAAAGACTAGTGGGAGTGATTGGGTTGTACGGAGCAGGCGGTGTGGGAAAGACCACCTTCACGAAAAGGATCAACGAGGAGCTTTCCCTCGCAAATCATGGATTCGATGTTGTTATTTGGGTGGTGGTGTCCAGGCAAGCGAACAAAGATAGCATTAAAGATGCCATAAAGGAGAAGGCTGGACATTGAAGATGGGCTCTGGGTTCACTGGTCCTCAGATTAGAGGGTCCATCATCTATGGGAACATTTGACCCAGAAGAAGTTTGTATTGTTGATTGATGATCTATGGGAGAGGCTGGACCTTTCAAAAATTGGAGTTCCTCGTCCTAGTCTCGAGAACAGATCCAAAGTAGTATTCACTACTCAATTGGAGCAAGTATGCAACCAAATGGGAGCCAACAAAACCTTCGAAGTACAGTGCTTGACGCCTGAAGAAGCCATGGGATTATTTGAGAACAACACCGGCGAATCGACTATACATTCTCATCCGGAAATTCTAGAGCTGGCAAAATACGTTGTCTGAGAGTGCAAAGGGTTACCACTAGCCCTTATAACAGTCGGGCAAGCCATGGCCGGGAGAAAGAATCCACTGAACGGAAGCATGTGCTAAGAATGCTCAGAAACAATCCGTACAAACTCTCAGGTACGGAGGAAGTGTATCACGTACTAGAGTTTAGTTACAATAGCTTAAATGACTCTACTCTTCAGCTTTGTTTCCTTTACTGTTGTCTCTTCCCTGGGAATTACCTTGTAAGACCGCACAACATTACTGAACTCCGGATTGGAGAGGGCTTGCTAGGAGACACCGATGATGTATACGGTATGCGCGATAAGGGAGAGTACTTCTTGGGGAGTTTAAAGATGGCTTGTCTATTGGAAAGTGGGCGTGATGATGATGATGATAAGAAAGAGTATGTAAAGATGCACGATGTCATCCGCGATATGGCGACCTGGATAGCTCGTGACCATGGTCAAAAGGAGAACAAGTTGCTAGTGATAGAGAAAGGCGAAGATATGTCTGCCGAGATGATCTCCAAATGCGGGGAAGCGGAGAAAGCATCTCTATGGGGAAAAGGGATTCGGAATATCGACCAAACACTACCTTGGTGTTCCCAACTCAAAACTTTGCTTGTAAGAGAAACTACTGTAAGCCTCGTACTAAGAAGATTTTACGATTCGATGACGGCTCGTTTGACGGTCCTAGACTTGTCCGACAATGGAAGTATCAACTCGTACCCCAAAGAGATTTGCAATCTCATGAATTTAGGGCACTTGAACCTGTCGGCCACTTTGATCCATGAGTTACTTGTGAAATCAAGAAATTGACTCATTTACGATGGTTGCTACTAGACGATATAGGTGCAGATATCCTACTTCCGGTGAGGCCAATTGCAAGCTTACCGTTGAATGTGTTTAGCCACTACAAGTCAATTTTATATTATTCGACAACGGTGGAAGAAGAGATAGTAGAGGAACTAGGGAGTATGCAAAATCTCACTGACTTATCTATCATTGTGAGCACGTCTTTCTCTATGCAAAAAGTATTCCAAATCCCGAATTTTCAGAGATGCATAAGGAGAGTGACTATCATTTATAACCAGAACTTGACTAACATCGTAATAAGTGACACACCAACAGGCGGCGACAGCAGTTTTTCACATTTAGAGGTGCTTTATCTAAAATACTGCGAGTCATCGAGGGAGTTGAAGATTACTCGTGGAATAGGACAAGCGCTCAACTGCTCTTGGTTCCCCAGTCTCGTTGATGTTCATGTCTACAGGCGCGGGTTGTTGGATTTGTCCTGGCGCGCGCTCCGAATTTTCGGAAATTGTGTGTCTGGTTGTGCCATTCGATGGGAAAGATCATCGGGGATGGATTTGCAACGGAGGAACTAGCTGCTTCAAAACTATTCTCAAGTCTCGAAACCCTAGACCTCATACGTCTTTCAAAATTTACGAGCATTTGTGACCAAACTCTATTTTTCCCTCAAGGGGTAAGATTCACCATAAGCGGGTGCTCTAATCTCAAAAAGTTGCCATTGGACTCGAACAGTAGCTTCTCGATCACCGCGACCAGAAAATGGTGGCCCAATTTTGAGTGGGATCCCACCGCCCGGGTCACCGTCCAATGGATTCGTGGCAAGAGTCCTGTAGAAGAAATGACACTTGGAGAGGCGGTCTGTAAAATGAAAGAAGATCGAGACCCCTCTTCCTTTCCCAAGATTGGATTCGGACCTTGGGGGTCGAGGGAGTGAAGTTTTCTTCTTCTTTTTTAGGTCTGAGAGGGGTTGAAGTTGGTAAGTGTGATATTGTTTAAAAAAAGTTTGGTTTGCATTGCAAAGTGGGTTTTCATAGTTACGTATTTTATGTTGGGATTCCTAAATGTTGTGGGGTGCAATGAAGGAAAAAAGAAAAATGCAGTAAATAGCTTCCGCTTGTATATTTTACTGCGAGGGCCAATTAAATAAAGCTGTCAAACAATTTGAATAGGATCATGTCTTTTTCTTTAAGTTAACACGAGTCTTATCATTTCCTCCTCGTATACTTCGATTTAGGAGGAATCAATTCAACAAACAGTTTCCATTCGGAAAGCCCAGACCTTTTGCTAAGACGAAGATGATAAATTGAGCCAAGAGTTTGATTTGCTTACTTGACGGACAAGAAAATTGAGGTCACCCTTCTGATTTTCTTCAAGTAGACTAGTTCTCAAGCATGCACTAAAAAAAAGTGTGTAATCGACTTGATTTTATAAATTTATTCGATATCTCGGGATTGTAAGGAAGTGAATGAGCGTCACTTAGCTTCTTCTTATTCTTCTTCTTCTTGATGAAAAAGGCGACAGCAGGAGCAATCTCCATGACTGTGAATTGATGATTAAAAAGAGAACTCTTTACTTGCAAGCTTTGGCGTCTCCACCGATGTGATTGAGCTCTTGGTGCGGTTGCCTCCCTCTAGATGGGGAGGCACGACGGTCGTGCTTCTAGATTCAGAGGCATTTTCACCTTCAATGACTAAGCTTGTCAATGTCCAGAAGATGTAGCTTAGAGAGAGAGAGAGAGAGAGAGAGAGAGAGAGAGAGAGAGAGAGAGAGAGAGACCACATTGGCTTGCTCTGGTTGAGCAGGTTCTAGTTGACTCATGTCCTATGGATTTTAGACTAGCTGCTTTCGTGCAGTGGCTGCAGATTCAAATTTGTTCTTGGTGGAACAACTTTGAAGATCGAAGCCGGGGGACTCAGCTTTTGCGGATGGGGTCCTTCCTTTGCCTTCGGTGGTAGAAGGCTGGGCGGTACTAGCAGTGTCTGATCCTTCGGTAACGGAAATTTCCAAAAATTCCCATTGCTGAAGTGGCCTAATTTAAGAGCGACAAAGAGCATTGTGTGACGGACCCGGTTTTAAGATAATGCTAATCCTTACCTAGAAAGGTGGTAAAAAAAAACAGTGCGAGGTGGGATGTCAAGATACAAAAGTTGGGTAATAAGTTGAAGGCTACTGAAAACAAATAAGCCTTTTATCAATCATGCTATGCATTTGTTGACCATCATCTATCACTATAATATAAAGACACGAATGCCATGCCGAAACATTTTATGTAGCTTGTTGAATTTGAGTATTGTTTCTCGATTGCGGGGGCATGACTGTACTTCCAAATGAAGATTAGAATTTCATACTCATACTCGAAAATACACAATTATCAAGATGTTTCCTTGTAAAAACTATATCACTGTAGATATGAATATTATATATATATATATACTTAGGGTTTTTTCACACGAAAAAAGAGGGAGATAAATTGTGACATAAAATCATATGGCCAACAAGCCGGAGAAATATGCTGCTATGATCTGTATATATTAGCACCCTCAATTGTGTCGTCCTCATGCGTTTGTTCAAACATAGGGCAGCTTCTTTCTTCAATTTTTTTTTCCTTGTCTCTGCACTGGGCCTTATGATCCTGGTCTACTTTATAATTCTCCATTTGGAAGGGGTCAAGGAGAGTAAGTTTAGTTAGAGGTAGGCTAAAATTTCGAATATTGTACAACCAGAAGTCTAGGCCGACAGAGGCTCTCGCTAGGCACATGCATAAACCGAATCTGTATCGACAAATCCAATGAAAGGCTGACTATTCATGTTCTCGTGTCACGTTTAAATCACGATATGTACTATTGGCGCCATCATCAAACTCTATATTTTTGTCAAAATATTACGCTTACATATTTTAAAATCATGTCATTATCAGATTTGACAATATTTACATCCGTCAAAACCCATGTCCATTTATGTCTGATGGACATTCTAATAGCTAGTAAACATGTTAACAAATCAGTCATAACCCTTTTTTGTCTGCTGGTGTTGTTTCGTTCCTTGTGGTAAATAATGATATTAGACCACAAATAGATGTTCGTAACTCATTTAATACATTTAACATACTCTGTGAGATATCACCGGCTACTTCCATTATTTATCACGAGAAAATTTACCAATCATATTATAAATCAAGATTATCCTATATATAGAGCGAACTTGAAGTCCACTTATAACATCAAACTATCACTAGAAAGCATCATGAAAGGAGGTGCCTATTATAAAAACGATTCACAATTGCAACTTACTAATGTACTAAAATAAAATGTGGGCTTTAACAAAGTCGTCGTGATGATTAGCTTATCTTGTAATTTTAGGTTTCGATCTAAACCTAAATCAGATCTCTCCCTTATCTAACTTCAAATCAAATTTATCTTGCCAAAAACCCACAATCCAAGGTATAATAATCATCTCCCTTCGAACTATTGCTGTTGTTGGTTGTTTTCGTTTTTTTGTCATTTTATACAGCCTCGATCAGCTTCGTCCAGATGGGATCTACACCTGCGCCCATCGTCGTTTCTCTCTCGCCGACGTTCTCGTTCGGGTTTTCGCGGGTGTCAGGCACCCATCGTCGTCGGTCAGCTCCCTGTCTCAGTAGAAGCTCCAGCTTGGAGCACGCGTGGAGGCTCGTCATCGTCGTCGTCGTCGTCTTTTCTTCGCTCTGCCTCCGGGAGGCTTTTTGGCACAGTGGAATGAGTGGAGGCCCAAAGGGCGGTAAGCTCTTTCGAACCCCATTACGAGGGATTGTTCCGTTTCTCGTTTCTTGATTGCTAAGCAACCGAAAGGGGCCGCTCTTTTATGGTTCCGTGAACAATTCTTGAGGCTCTCGATCTTGATTGCGTTCTACCCTTCGAGTTTTGGCTGACGGACATTCGGTTTTTTTGTTTTCTTTTTCTTCTGAAGCTCCCTTTTAAGTTTCTTTCTTGGTTAAGAGGTCTGTGTGGGATTACTGGGTGTATACCGTACTTGTGACGCATTGGGTTGTATTTCATAGCGGTCGCTGCAGAGGGAGTAATTCCAGCTAAGTCAGAATGATTTCGTATGTTCTGTCGATGCGAAGTGATCGTTCTTGTGATAATACTTTTCGGGCTGAGCATGTTTATACCAAATTAAGCTTTCTATTCATACAATTGTAGGTGGAGACTATGGGTGGATGAGTTCACCGTTGCCATGGGTAGTTGTTTCTTTTCCCCCTTAGGAACTTCAATCCTTCATTTGATTTTCCGCTGGCTATATTTAATCTATGCCCAGGTTACGTCTAAAGTTCCATCTATGCTCGTGGGTGTGCATTGTTAACCTACATTAAGTATAAAGAATCAAGAATTTTGCTTCCATATTCGCGCTGTAGATCTGTGTCCTGATAATAAGATTGTATTCTATGGAGCGACTTTAGTATAGCTTGATCAACCTTTTGGATAAGATGAAATGCAGCGCCCCTAACTTATTGATCTGGTACCGAGCATCTGTAATGTTCCTTTCGCAAACTGTTGGATGAGATAAGAGCCCAGCATCTGTTCTTCTCGATTCAGTATTGAGTGGCTTACGTCCGTTCTGGGAAATTGTTCGAAGCATCCTAAGTAAGATGCCAAAACATACTAGAGGTGTGTGGCATACCTGATTGGCTGAGTGCCAAGTAAGCTATGAGTAGTACATGTGTCTTACAAGGACATGATGCTCTTGCAGTGGCCACGGAAGACATAGGGCGATAGTGCTTACTTTGCGGAGACGTGAGTTTGTGAATTAAGATGTTGACATAACTCAGTGCAAGCAAACGTTCTGATTTTTAGCATTCTAGAGTGCAAAAAGAATTACTACTTAATACAGGGATACAAAAGAGGCAGACCTTGACAGAGCATACTGGATGAGATCACAATTAGCTTATGGAGATCACTGTTTAAAATTGCAAGCATTAACAATAATTTCTGTATTTATGACGAGCATGATTATCTGTTATTTTCTTTTGCTTTGTTTGTTTCCATTATCACTCCACTCCCAAATTATTTTCTTCTGCAGGATGTCCATAACTGAATCTATAAGACTGGTCCAGGCAAGAAAAAGTAAACTCGGTATAGCAAGAACAAGTGTATTTATAAGGCTATTGCGTGATTTTTCTCCAGAAATTGGATGTTCAATGGTTTTCTTTGTGTAATATCTAGTGATAATACTTTTTCCTACCCCAGGTTGAGGTTCATATAGCGTGGTAAGACAATATTGCTCTACCACATGGCTTCAGGAATCATTCGTCTATTTGATGTGCGGAGATCATCGAATTACTGCTGTTCGAGGCTTTCTGTAGTTGTGTTTGTTGCTTTCAGCTTACTTGCAATTTGGATTCTCCTGCCATCATCTTCCACATTTCCAGTAGAAAATCCGGACTTGGTATATAAAGAGAATGATAGTTTGGGACACAGAGTAACTAATGGAAGATCGGGGAATACTCAGATTCGAAGCCAGGATGTTCTAAACGACGAAAAAAGAACAGTTGAAAAGGGTTCGGAAGATGAAAGTGAGCAAAGCAAGGTTGATTCTGCTAATACAGTGGAGACTGACCTGGAAGAGAAAATATCAGAAGAGAGCACTCCTGGGAAGACTTCCTCAATGAAAACATCTGACAAATCTGATATGACTTCTGAATTTGACAATGAAACCGAGGATAGAGAGAAGAATAACTATCACAAGAGCAATGAGAGTAGAGAGGAACCAAATATGGGAATGAGCAATACTGATGGAGATCAGAAGGATGGAGAACAAACAATGGTTGATGAAGGATCTGATTTGGATGAAAAGTTCAATAGATCAAAAGGAAATGATTCTGACATGGATGATAGTGCTGAAAAAGTGAATGCTGAAGATAGCTCAGATGACATTCAGCAGGACAATAAAGAGGTTGATCAGGATAACGAGAGGGTCCAGCAAGATCAAGACAATAATTCTGAACAACCTGCTGCTAACAATAACCTAGAAATCCAGGAAACATTTCAGGAATCTAATAATCAGTCAGAAAATTTGACTCAAACAACTGCTCCAAACAGCGCTGGGTCAACTCAAGTGGAGTCCCAAAATGAGAAGGTGTCACAACAAGATTCAAAGGAAGAAAATGACTACACCTGGAAAGTTTGTAACACTACGGCTGGGCCAGACTACATCCCTTGCCTCGACAATGTTTATGCTGTTAGAAGGCTTCCTAGTACAATGCATTTTGAACATCGAGAGAGGCACTGCCCTGAAAATGCTCCTACGTGTCTTGTTCCTCTACCTGCAGGATACAGGAAGCCAATTCAATGGCCTATAAGCAGGGATAAGGTTCTTTTTTCTTATCCTTTTCTTCTTTTGGCCATAACCGACTTCTTTTTGCCAGGGAGGAGGGGTTTTCTGGTAACGACTGACCTCTGTCCAAAATGCAGATATGGTTCCACAATGTTCCACATACCGAGCTTGCTGTAGTCAAGGGACATCAGAATTGGGTTAAAGTTACCGGTGAATATCTTACGTTTCCTGGTGGTGGAACTCAATTTGTTCGGGGTGCTCCCCACTATATTGATATGATTCAAAATGTGAGCTTTTGCACCCTGTCAATTGCCTTTCTCTCATGGCTAAAGTTATTAGTTCTGTCCAATAGCTGCTTAACTAGAACAAGAAGCTTTCTGTTTTGTTATGACTATATTGATGCATAAGATGATCCTAGCGACACATTCACTCTACTTTTAAAAGTTTGGCCAAATGTCACTCACCTTCTTCCGCTTTTGATGAAATACTGGTTCACGGGAACCATTGGCAAGTATACAGACTGATTCTGACATTTACTAGGCCAATCAAATTGTCTTTTTAGTATCTTATTTCATGATCTACTTCTTTAAACTTTGGACTACATCCCTTCATCTCTCTCTCTCTCTCTCTCTCTCACACACACGTACACACACCTGTACATGCGTGTGTTTGTCTGTGGCGCACACAAACATGTAAACGTCTGTATTGATGAAAACATCTGAGCACATTGACAAATGCATGTATGACTTTCACCCAGCCAAGTGATGTGCATTGAAAGATTATATCCAGAGGACTGTAGTTTGAAGGTTTGGAGGAAAAACCTTACATGGCAAATAATAGTGAGGGATTCTAATGAAACGATTGGTATAGAATTGCGTATAATCTACTTTTATATTTATTTACTCGACAAGATGGTCGGCTTCTGAAGAATTGTGCTGGAAATAATGGGATAAATTACTTGAACAGATTAATGCATTCAATAACTCAATTTGCAGGTGAATGAAGCCAGGACATCAAATATTTGCACGTAGTATTATCTCATATATGTACCTGATGGATTCTTGAGTTGGTCTCAAATCTCGATTTTTTGCTGTCATTAACAATTTCCTTCCACTAGAGAAGCCTAGACTTTGTAATAAATTTCTACGCATTGTTATCTAGCCCATATTGTTCACAGACTAATTGTCAAAATGTGAAGGCAAATCTTGCTATTGCATGGGGGAAGAGAACCCGGGTGATATTAGATGTCGGATGTGGTGTAGCCAGTTTCGGAGGTTATTTATTTGAAAGGGATGTTCTTACAATGTCTTTTGCTCCCAAAGATGTGCATGAAGCTCAAGTTCAATTTGCACTTGAACGTGGTATTCCAGCCATACTTGGAGTTATGGGTACCAAGAGACTACCATTTCCCAGTGGTGTTTTTGATGTTATCCACTGTGCCCGCTGTAGAGTCCCTTGGCATGTTGAAGGTCATGATCAGAAATGTTGAAATTCCTCTCCTTCTCCTGTTTAAAAATTCTGAATCCATTTCGATGTGGATTTCAGGTGGCAAACTTCTCTTGGAGCTCAACCGTGTCCTACGACCAGGTGGTTACTTTGTTTGGTCTGCTACTCCAATTTATCGAAGGGACCCAGAAGACGTTGGCATTTGGAAAGGTTGAATATAGTCAATGTGGTGATTATCTAATTGGGATGGTATCTGAAAACTTCACCTTAAATTGCTCATTGTTTCTTTCACTGGTGATTACTTGCAGAAATGTCCAAACTGACTATGGCTATGTGCTGGGAGCTTGTTGTTATTAGAAAGGACAAACTGAATAATGTGGCTGTTGCAATGTACAGAAAACCAACATCTAATGAGTGCTACGAAAAGAGACCACGAAATGAGCCTCCACTCTGTGATAAATTCGACGATCCCAACTCAGCTTGGTACATCCCTTTTTTTATCTTCAGATTGGATTTGTTGCTAAGTAATGCTGCACCAGTAGGTTTTGTTCTTTTTTTTTTTATGAGGGGGGGTGGGGGGGGGGGGGTGGTTACAACCTCTGTAGTGCATCTTCTTGATAATGTACTTACACAACAGTAAAAAGTTAACTCATCAATATAAGCAAATTTATATTACTGCCATAGGCAAGTCAAAGGAGGGTTCCTATGTAGTTCACCTCCAATGGCTTCATTTGATGGGCTATGCGGCAAAACTAACTGATATGATTTGCATAAGCGAGTACCTCATATCTCTCATATGATGATTGTTAGATTTCCAGTAGAATGATTCATAGATTATGTTGACCAGATTTCTTTCCATATTTCTTCTTTGTTAATTTTTTTTTTCTCGACAATTCTTTTGTAATTACTTGTGATCTGGCAGTCATTCAACTAGTTACCTCCAAGGAAATGCATATTGAGGACACGCAAGTTTTAGAGAACAGAAATTTACGCGATTAAGTGTGTCACTGCAAAATTAGTCATCTTTATTTTTTGATTCTGAAAAAGTGGTCTTCATGTGCAAACAAAAGTACTTTGGCATAGGAGGCTCTCATATGGCCTCAAAGGTGTCTTTTTGCTGCCAAATGTCAGGTTAACTGCCTCATACATTGATAATCCTAATTTGAATGACTCTAGGAATGTGTTGCTGCAAGCCTGCATGCACAAAGTGCCTGTAGACATGTCGGAGCGTGGGTCCAAATGGCCTGAGAAATGGCCAGTACGTTTACAAAAACCACCATACTGGCTGAATGAAGTCGGAGTATATGGCAAACCGGGCCAAGAAGATTTTACCGCTGACTACGAGCACTGGAAAGATGTTGTCTCCCACATGTATTTGAATGGTATTGGTGTCAGGTGGTCTTCTATCAGGAACGTTATGGATATGAAAGCTGTATATGGAGGGTAAGTTACTTCTTTTGCTTCGGCTATGATCTATGAAAGGAGTTTGCTGTTTCCATTTGATATGTCCCTTCTGCACATTCTTCATAAATTTTAAAGAGCATGAACTATCTACCGATTTCTCTTGTTAAGGAAAGGCCTCTGAATGCACAATTTTTTCCTTCACGTTGGTGTTACCTGTATATTTGCACCATACATTTGCGTTCTTGTGTCAATCTTTCTTTGGCTCTACTTGTAGGTTTGCTGCTGTCCTCAAAGACTTGAAAGTGTGGGTGATGAATGTAATCCCAATTGAATCTCCTGACACACTTCCTATAATCTATGAGCGCGGTTTATTTGGCATGTACCATGACTGGTGTGAATCATTCAACACCTACCCAAGAACTTATGATCTTCTCCACGCAGATAATCTCTTCTCCAATCTCAAAAAGAGGTTTTTTCCTTTTGTTTATGAGTCATTCCATTACTTGATCCTTAAGGAGGAAAAGACTCCTTATTGCGCTGCTACTTTTCTTGTCACAGGTGCAATTTGATGCCAGTTTTCGCAGAAGTTGATCGGATTCTGAGGCCAGAAGGAATTCTGATTGTCAGGGATAATGTGGCGACTATAGCTGAGCTCGAGAGTATTGCTAAATCTCTGCAATGGGATGTCAGATTCAAAAACTCAAAGGACAATGAGGGGTTGCTCTCTGTTCAGAAGACATTTTGGCGTCCTTTAGATGTGGAAACAATTATTTCAGCAATTGCTTGAACGCACTATTGGTATCAGTTTATTCAGAAGTTAGCAGCCATTCCTCAAGGTATCCTTATTTTCCTCCAGAATCTTTTTTTCCTTGTAATTCAGATAGTCATGCTGAAATGAAAGGATGCAGTCTGATGCTTTTTGAAGATGCGCAATGGTTTAATTTTTCTCTGTTATTTAGCATCTTTACATCTACTTATGTATTGGTATGTTTTGTGTCTGATTCATTTTCTTCTGAAAATGAGTCATTGCATAAACGTTAATTTAAGGGATAATTACACAAATAGTCCTTGAACTGTACCCCAATATGCATTGTGATCCTTGAATTTTTAATATGTTTAATATGATCCCTGAACTTTAACCGACTGTCCAATGTGGTCTCTGAACTTTTAATTTGTTCATCATGTTCCCTAAACTTTTGATAAATGTTCAATGTAGTCCCTAAATTATTATATCATTGGATTCAATCTAATCCCTGGATTATCTAGTCCAGGAATTAAATTGGACATATACCAAAAGTTCATAGACTATATTGAACAAATTAAAAGTTTAGGGACTACATTGCACATTCGGTTAAAGTTTAGAACCATATTGAACAAATTAAAAGTTCATGGACCATATTGTACTTTGGAGCAAAGTTTAGGGACTATTTGTGTCATTTTCCCTTAATTTTATTAGTCAATGAGGCAACACATTAATTTTTCCATCTTCCCCTTTGGCCTATATAACATGTTTAATCCAAATGATTCTATTCTCATTGCATCACCAAGTCAATCTTTTTTCTTTGACTTCATATGTTGTAAATGGATGAATTAAGGAATTCCTAGGCAATCAAGTGTGCAAGGGGCTCTCCCCTACTGTCAAACTGTCCTTGTTAGATTTTAGCAACTGTTCTTATTCTTAGTGCTCTTCAGTTTTTCAGTGGAGTATCTGCATTCACATGATGTGATTATGCTCCTGGGAAAGTGGAGACAGGAGTAGTTTTTCAAAATACTTTTGATTAGATTGAATTTTTTAGTGGAGTTATCTGCATGCAAATGGACAATGCAATGTCTCAGTTAGATCTCTGAATTCAGGATTGTTTATTTGTTCATTTTGTTACAATCATAAGCAAGCTTAACACAACATTGAAGGATAAAGGATGAAGAATTAGTGTATGTATTGCTCTGGCTCATAGTCTGACATGCTTTCCTGACTTCATATTATGGCAGTGGCATCTGCTCTGCTTCTCCTTCTCAATAACGCCATCCTCATCAGAACCTTCCGAGTAATTGTTGGAGTCATGTTAGGTTACTTATGTGCTTCAGAATCTGAAGTCTAATGTTGCTTCTCTAATACGTGCAGCATTTATCTAAACATCACACACTGAATTCGGATAATATGAGAGGCAAACAAGGTGCTTCGTTTAAATGCTCGAGGCTTAGTTGATCTTGGTAATTTAGTTGATCTTGGTAATTTCTCTGCAAGTGGTGCCATTACATGAGATTTTAGGACTGCCGTTTCACAAGATGGACCACCTTTTGCATGCGAATTTCATCTCGACTGTTGTTGGAGGTGTATCAATTGTTAGGAAATGCCTCCAATTCTATCAGTTCTTTGAGGATTGATTACTGTGATTGAGATGTCATTGTTGGATTGGTGGCTAGCATTTTGACATTGATAGGCTTTCGGTATATAACAGCTACCACAGTTTTCGGTGTCCATTGTTGATTTTCATCATTCATCATCTTCTTATGTTTCTTTCTTTGTGTGCGTAGCATTGTCCGACTGTGTGGTGTAAGCATATACGATAAACGGAACGGCACAATCGTAAATGGGTTCAACCTGTTTCTGCCGTGGAAAATTGGGGCATTCTTCGGTGATCTGCATCCTCTTTAGGCAAATGTAAATGTCAACTCAGTCGTGTTAGTCAGTCGATCACGTGTAGATTATCTCGGTTTTAATTTGTAACATCAATTTTTTTTTTCATGATGAAGTAATGGATTTCCAAAAATTTCCATTCTTGCGAACTATTTTGAGAAGTTGATTTTTTTCTTTTTGGTTTAAGCAATTTTTTCGGATTATTTTTATAATCAAGTTTTTTAACTCTCTCAATTCGTGCACTCCAAGTCTGTTTTGATGATGGCTATCAACTTAACACCTAAAAAATCGATGACTCAACATTAATGAAGCGGCAAAAGTTTACAGATTTTCAAGAGAGACCATGCTGCCCGTGCAACCTCATGCCGAGGAGGGACCGATACTCGTCCGCGACTTGCGATGGTGGCCTAACACTCACTAGGGCCGAGCTAGGTCTCGACAAGGGTCACGTTTGAGTAATGCACCTTACCTATACTACAGTACAACAAAGAAGTTTCACATTTAAGACCCGAATGGAACCATAGAAACATAGCGAATCATGTGTGAAACATACTCGCCTACATACAATAGCTCTTATATTGGCAGCTGCAAATGCGATCCTCCATTGATTCCATTTCAGGGAATGAACTCATTTTACCTGTTCTTTGGTGAAAATTCGGTAGCCTACAATGAACGTTTCGAAACAGCAAGAGAACAAGAACATCCCTACTCCTGCGGAGTTCAAACATGTAAAGATCACAATTGTCGCACTTGCGTGGCCATCGGACGATGTCGGACCGCAACATGGATGAAGTTTTTCCTGCATGGATGTCATCGAGGATAATTAAATAGAAGCGAAGAAAAATTCTCTCCAATGTCATGGCACAAGTAGGCGCAGAAGCCTCTCTTGCTTGTCATACTTCACCGGCTCAAACTCTCCGTGGACGACCTCGTTGTTGTGAGAAGTGGAGGTCAGAAAATCCACCTAAATGTTCACAGTGGCCAAATTTTATTCACTTTACACTAATAGCGTCATTCGATAGCCATCTTAGTTGGATTTTATCAGAATTGGTGTCAAAGGGACTCGATAAAAAATTTTGCGAAAATAAAAGGATTTGATCAGATAAATTGACAGTAAATTGATTTAATTATAAAAAAGCGTGAGAGTATATGGACAAATGATAAAATCTTTTCTTTAGAGAACTAACATTGACGGACAAAAGTTTGTAGATTTTTAAACTCCAAAAATGGGTGTGACCTGCTCAACTTTCACTAGCAAGATAATGATATAAATGGTCCCTAAACTATGATCCAATACGTGGTTTTTAAACTTTTAATTTGTTCAATATAATCCATAAACTTTATCCTAATGTGCAAAGTGTTTCTCAAACTTTTAATTTGTTCAATGTGATGTTCAATTTAATCCTTGAATTATATGAAAACGTTCAATTCAGTCCCTTCATTAATTCAAGTTCAAAGACAAACATTTTTATATAGTAGAGGGACTAAATTAAATATGTACCCCCTTACCAAAAAAAATTAAATATGTACCAAAATTCGACGAATCACATTGAACAATTTAAAACTTCAGGAATGACATTATATATTGAGTTAAAATTTGGAGACCCTATTAAACAAATTAGAAGTTCAAGGACCATACCACACATTGAGGCCAAAGTTTAGGGATTATTTGTGTTGTTTTCCCTTCACTTGTTACATGTAGACAATTTTGAGGCAAAGCAGACCTATTAAAATGGGTCTTAATCCATTTAATAACCCAAAATTATTTAAATTAAATTTTGTGAACAAGGGTTTACGAAAGGTAAATTGACACAAATAATCCTTAAACTTTGGCTCACTATGCAATGTAGTCCTTGAACTTTTAATTTGTTCAATGTGGTTCCTAAATTTTAACCCAATGCACAATTTGATCCTTAAACCTTTAATTTGTTCAATATGGTCATTGGATTTTTGATACATGCTTAATGTAGTTTCCAAACTATATGATAATGTTCAATATAGTCCTTCTATTAATTCAAGATCGGGAACTGTATTGAATATTTTCATATAATTGGGACTATATCGAATATTTTTATATAATTCAGGTAATACATTGCACTTGTATAATAAGTTTAGGAATCACATTGAATAAATTAAAATATCAAGAACTACATTAAGCATTAGGCTAATATTCATATATCATGTTAAACAAACTAAAAGTTCGGGCAACCGCGTTACTTATTAAGCTTAGGTTTTAGGGATCAGTAGTTTCGCTATCCCTTTAGAAAGCATAGATGCGGAAACACGCGGGTTGGACCTATTTACTACCTTTTTTAGCTTATTCTCATGCTGTCGTGCGCTCTCGCAGAGAGAGAGAGAGAGGGAGAGAAGGACCGAGAAGCTCACTCCTTTCTCGCCTGCCAATCCATGAAGTCGCCTCCACTGAGTACGTCCCTGTTTCTTCCGCCAATTGCGTCGAGATCGCCTCCGCTTCCAATCTCATTTGTCAAGTGATTGGGCGTGACCTTCTCTGGCTCTTGCGTTTCGCACGTGTCTGTCTTGCATTCTGTGCTCTTTGTTATTTCTGTCGCATGCTACGTGTTTTTTTTTTTTGGCTTTTGCATGCTTAATGAATGCGGATGGACGCGATGAACTTGTGGGTCCGAAACATGGACGATCGAATCTTAGCATGATTGAATAATTTGAGTTTCTCCGCCCCGAGTTTTGATTGTATACCGACAGGCTGTCTTGTCTGCAAATTATGTAAGGATTTTCAGCTAATTTTCCCTTTAGCACGCCACAAAGCTGGTCACTTGTCTGCATATCTCTTGGAACACAGGTTTGTTTGTGGCGCTTGGATTTGGAATCCCATAAATGGCACTTCTAGATTGTAATTTGGTTGTGATCTGGTTAGTTTACTCAAATGTCTAGATACAGCTTCTGGCATGCTAGGAGCTCTAGTGTGTGAAATTCTGTTTGGATCATTTTTTTCTCGAACAAATTTTGTTTGGAATACTAAATGGAAATGAGGTCTACTCGGAAATTATTGATCACAGGCATGCTGTTTTTATCTTCTTCCTAATTCTTGACTTGTGTTTCATACGATCTAGAAGATCGGTAAGATGAGATTTATTTTCTTTGCTGATGGTCATTGCAGGTTCTCAATGGAAAATGACCAGTGGATTTATGATTTCGCGAATGTAATGGTATTATGGTAGGGGCTTAATTGATCTATAAGGAGTCCGCATTAACCCCGAACTTAGCCGACGTGTTGCAACTGACTGAGGTGAACTTGTTCTTGTTGCTGGATATGGAAATTCAACTGGTCTGAGCCACGGATAATTGCTCAAAGACTCATCGTACCCAGATTCATTTTCGGCATCGGTGCAAATGGTGTTCTTGGTGCACATGTAGCTCAGGCATTTTTTCTTGGCATCCTCGCATATTTTATTCCCTATCGCCCAGTCAAGAACTAGAGAAGTTTGATTAAATATATTCTGCGAAAAATCGCCAACCAAGAATTCATAGTAGTCAGTTTTAGCGACGAATAGATTGCTAGAATTGAAAGACCAAATAACCTCCCAATGGAGATGTTGTAGTTAAATGTCCTATGTTCACTTGGCAACAATCGATACGGAACATGATCAGCTGCTGCCAGATGAGCATCCCTAGGGACATTTTCAACTTCAACATCTCCATTTGGAGGTTATTGGTCTTTCGGATGTCTGACTTTCAATACTTGCAGCTATGTATTCAACGCCCGAACTGACTTCTACCACTTCTCGGTTGGCAATTTTTCGCATCTTAAATTTAACCAGTCCACTCTAGTTCTCAATTGAACGATAATTAAACATGCAAGGATGCCAAGAAGAACAACCTAAGCTATATGTGCACCAAGAAATACTATTTGCACCAATGCCGAAAAGGGATTTGGGCACAAGTGCACTTGTTCAAAAGGGTACTGAGGCAATCATCAGACAGTCCAAATTAAGAAGGGAGTTTGTTGTTTCCATTTGATATGTCCCTTCTGCACATTCATCGTGACTTTTAAGGAGCATTGACTATCTACTGATTTCTCTTTATGGAAGGGCCTCTGAATGCACAATATTTTCCTTCACGTTAGTGTTACCTGTATATTTGTACCATACGTTTGCGTTCTTGTTTCAATCTTTCTTTGGTTCTACTTGTATGTTTGCTGCTGTCCTCAAAGATTTGAAAATGTGGGTGATGAGTGTAATCCCGATTGAATCTCCTGACACACTTCCTATAATCTATGAGCGCGGTTTATTTGGCATGTACCTTGACTGGTGTGAATCATTCAACACCCACCCAAGATCATATGATCTTCTCCATGCAGATAATCTCTTCTTCAGTCTCAAAAGGAGGTTTTTTTCCTTTCGTTTTTGAGTCATTTCATTACTTGATCCTTAAGGAGGAAAAGACTCCTTATTACGCTGCTGCTTTTCTTGTCACAGGTGCAATTTGATGCCGGTTTTTGCAGAAGTTGATTGGATTCTGAGGCCAGATGGAATTCTGATTGTCTGGGATGATGTGGCGACTATCCTGAGATTGAGAGTATTGCTAAATCTCTACAATGGGATGTCAGATTCACACACTCGAAGGACAATGAGGGGCTGCTCTCTGTTCAGAAGACAATTTTGCGTCCCCTAGATGCGGAAACAATTACTTCAGCAATTGCTTGAACACACTATTGGTATCAGTTTTTTTAGAAGTTAGCAGCCATTTTGCCGGCATAAGCTCTCAAGGTATCCTTATTTTCTTCGAGAATCTTTTTCCTTGTAATTCAGGAAGTCATTGCTGAAATGAAAGGATGCAGTGTGATTCTTTTTTGAGCAATGGTATGATTTTTCTCTATTATTTTAGCATCTTTCCATCAACTTATGTATTGGTACAATTTGTGTCTGATTCATCATGATTTTTAAAGAGCATCGACTCTCTACTGATTTCTCTTCTTTTGAAAAGGCTTCTGAATGCACAATTTTTTCCTTCGCATTAGTGTTAACTGTATATTTGCACCATATGTTTGCGTTCTTGTGTCAATCTTTCTTTGGTTCTACTTGTAGGTTTGCTGCTGTCCTCAAAGACTTGAAAGTGTGGGTGATGAATGTAATCCCGATTGAATCTCCTGACACACTTCCTATAATCTATGAGCGCAGTTTATTTGGCATGTACCATGATTGGTGAAAATCATTCAACACCAACCCAAGATCTTATGATCTTCTCCAAGCAGATAATCTCTTCTCCAGTCTCAAAAAGAGGCTTTTTCCTCTATTGAGTCGTTCCATTGCAAAATCCTTAAGTAGGAAAAGACTCCTTATTATGCTGCTGCTTTTCTAGTCACAGGAGCAACTTGATACCGGTTTTTGCAGTAGTTGATTGGATTCTGAGGCCAGAAGGAATTCTGATTGTCAGGGATGATGTGGGCACTATAGCTGAGATTGAGAGCATTGCTAAATCTCTGCAATGAAGGACAATGAATGGTTACTTTCTGTTCAGAAGACATTTTGGAGGCCTTTATGTGTGGAAACAATTACTTCAGCAATTGCTTAAAACACTATTGGTTTCGGTTTTTTCAGAAGTTAGCAGCCATTGTGCCAGCAAAAGCTTACAAGGTATCCTTGTTTGCCCAGAATCTTTTTTTCCTTGTTATTCAGGAGGGCAGTGCTGAAATGAATGGATGCAGTGTGATACTTTTTATAGGCTGTGCAATGGTATAATTTTTCTCTGTTATTTTAGCATCTTTCCATCAACTTACGTGAGAGTGTGTTTTGTGTGATTCACTTTCTTCTGAAAACTGGTAATTGCAAGAACAATAATTTTATTAGCAATACATTAGTTTTTCCATCTTCCCTTCTGGCCTCTGTAAGATGTTTAACCCATACGATTCTATTCTCATGGCAATTCCAAGTCAGTCTTTTTTCTTGGACTTCATATATTTTAAATGGATGAATTAAGGCATTTCTATGCAATCAAATGTGCAACGTTCTCTCTCCCGCCGTCAAACTGTCCTTGTAGGTTTCGGCAACTGTTCTTGTTCTTAATAGTCTGCAGTTTAGGCGTATCTGCATTCACAAGATGCGAGCATGCTCCTGGAAAAGTAAAGACGAGCAGTTTTCTATTAGATTGTCGAATTATTCTAAACTCTATTGCATGCAAATGGACAATGCAAAGTCTCAGTAAGATTCTGAATTTAGGCCTGTTTATTTGTTCACTTTTTTCATTTAAGAGCAAGTTTAATACCAGATTGAAGGACAAAGGATGAAGAATTAGTAAATATATATTACTCTGGCTCATAGGTGGACATGCTTTCTTGACTTCACATTATGCCAGTGGCATCTGCTCTGCTTCCTCTTCTCCATATCGTCATCCTCATGAGAACCTTCTGAGTGATTGTTGGAACCATGTTAGGTTACTTATGTGCTTCAGATTCTGAAGTCTAACGTTGCTTCTCTAAAGCGTGCAGCATATATACTAAACATCACACACTGAATTCAGATTATATGAGAGCCAAAACAAGTTGTTTTTGTGACTTGAGCATATACAGGATCACCAGTAGAATGTCATCAGGCTGTTGCTGCTTTGTTTAAATGCTCAAGCTCGAGGCTTAGGCGATCGTGCTAATTTCTCTGCAAGTTGTGCCTGTACATGAGATTTTAGGACTTCCATTTCACAAGACGGACCACATTTTGCATGCGAAATCCATCTCGACTCTTATTGGAGTTGTATGAATTATTAGGAAATGCCTCCCGTTCTATCAGCTCTTTCGGGAGAGATTACTGTGATTGAGATGTCATGGTGGGCTTTCGGCATATAACAGCTACCCCAGTTTTCGTTGTCCATTGTTGATTTTCATCATCTTTTTACGTTTCATTCTTTCTGTGCGTTGCATTGTTCGACTGCGTGGCGTAAGCATATACAATAATGAGAACGGCACAATTTCAACCCGTTTCTGCGATGGAAAATTGGGGCATTCCTCTTTAGGCAAATGTAGATGTTAACTCAATAGTGTTAGTAAGTCGATCACATGTAAACTGTCTTGGTTTTAATTCTAACATTGTTTTCTTGTTTTTTCATGTTGAAGTGATGGATTTCCAAAAATTTCCATTATTGCGCACTATTTTGGGAGGTTGTTTGTTTATTTGTTTTTCTTTTTTGGTTCAAGTACACTTTTAAGTCCCCTAATTAATATTTTGAGAAGATGATTTTTAAATTGTACCATGGAAACATAGCTAATAATATGTGAAACATTCCATGATCGGTGATGTACTTCGTTTTTACCTGCCCTTTGGTGGAAATTCGGTGGCCTACAATATATGATTCGATCCACCAAAAGAATCAAAACACCTCTACTCCTAGTGTCTTCAACTTCAAAACATGTAAAGAGCACTACTGTCACACTTGCATGGAAGAAAAATTAAGAAAAGGTGGGAAAATTGTCTGAAAGTCATGAAGTTATTGCACTTTTGATAATTCAGCTCGAGATCTTTTAATTTTGCCTATTGAGACCTAAATCATTTCACATTTTTCCAATTAAGTTCATCCGGCAAATTTTGGCCGGAAATCATTAATTTGGACATCAGTTGTTTTACGTGGCACAGTCGGCGCTGAAAAGAATAATTTTTAATAATATTTTAGTAATTTTTTGAATTTTTATTATCTTTAATTATGTTTTCCTTTTTTTTTCCGTCCGTTCTTCCTCCGAGTCGCCAAGCTTGGGCAAAGGCCGATGACCGACCAAAGGCAACCATCGACAAGGCTGCCCTCGTAGGTCTTTGGCGAGGATGGACCTCGCTCAAAGCTGGCGAGGTCAACCCTCGTTGGCCTCTAGTGAGGGCAACCTAGTCCGGTTGTTTCCTTTGGCCGGTCGCCGGCCATCGTCCAAGCCCACCAACCGGTTGGAGGAAGGAGGAAAAAAAGAAAAAAATAATAGAAGTTCGATTTTTTTAAAAATATTGTTAAAAATTATTTATATTAGCGTCGGTTGTGTCACGTAGGACGGCCGGCTTTCACGTTAGCAATTTCCCATCAAAATTAACTGAATAGACTCAATTGGCAAAATATAAAAATATTTAGAACTCAATTGACAAAATTAAATAGTAAAGTGCACTAGGTTTATGACTTTTTCTGACTAATGTGGTCGTCGGATAATATTGGACCACGACATGGATAAAGTTTTTCCAACATAGATGTCACCTAGCACAGGTAGACGCTCAAGGCTCTCCTCCTCATCCTACTTCACCAACTCAATCTCTTTGGGATGCCCTCATCGTCGTCAGAATTTTGAGTTCCGAAAATCCACGTAAATGTTTTTGTTTTATCCATTTCATGCTCCAGCGTCATTCGGATGACCATCTTAGTTGGATTTGGTCAAACTTGGTGTTAGAGGGACTTGGTAAAAAAAATTGTGAAAGTAGAATGACTTGATTAGATAAATTAATAGCACATTGATTTGAGTGTAATAAAGCGTGAAAATAAATTAACAAAGAGTATAATTATTCCTCCAGAAAATTAAAAAACTCACCGGTAAAGTTGGTTGGGGTGTCGAGAGGCTTTCAACTCAAGAATTAGGCATCACCTGTTAGTAGACTACTTTGGGCAAAGCTACCTAAACACATGCAAAAACTTTATAAGGTTTGGAGAGTATTTCGTGAGCCTCCATGTAATTGGCCCCGTGATTATGAAAAAGAAGAATTCTAACAACGGTGGATTTATTAAAATTTAGGTGTGCAAAAGTACTTGATACACTAAAAGTTCTTAAACTTACCGTGAAAGTGTAATTAAATATTAAAATTTATCTGAAAAGTACAATGAATTATTTTCATTAACTCCATCCATTTTTTAGGACGGCAACATCAAGGCTAAAAAGATTCTTTCCACCTTAGAAAAAAAAGAAGAAGTTTTTCTTGAAAATTCTTTCCCATTTTATCAAATCGAAAAGTTACATGTCGACACCACAGCAAAACCCTCATTAAAATACCCAAAAAAACCATCCCAAGAAAATATTCATTAAAAAGAGCAGAGCTAAGAATACTGCAAATAATTTTTTATTTTAATCAAACAAGCATGAATCCCAATTTCTAGCAATATACTTAGGCTCATCTTATGCTACAAAAAGGTTTTGGAAAAATAAGATCAATTACCCCATTAATCTTTAGCACAGCAGAAATTAATTAATTACACCAATAAAAAAAAATGTAGCTGAGCATTTGCCCTCAATCCACGCTGATGTTCTGTTTCCAAACCATGGAGTCAAATTCAACATCCAAGAAGGAAATACATCGACCCCACCATGATCGTCGCAGCACCGCTTTTAGCAGAACGTTACTGTTTGCTCTCCTGAACCCGAGCCAGAAGTTTCGTCCAGCTCCATCGTTTGTCGTGCAAGATGAAATCTGGGTCGACGTACCCGCACCCCGGTTTCGCTCTCTCTCGTCCACGTCCTCTGCATTCCTAGGAGCGGAACAGGACACCTCGTCCGCCAGCTCGGTCACGCCCCACAGTTCGCGGCGACGTCCGTGTCGGAAGATTCGCCAGTGTGATCACCGGAAGCCAAGAAGGCGGTACGCTTTTCGGCTACCCACTTGAGAAAAACTGCTGTTCTTTGTCTTCCTCCGTGGTGGAACGACCAAAGGCCACTCCTTTTTGACACCCGAATTTCGACTGGAATGATTTGGAATTTTTTTTTTTTTGTTTGGTTGTTGGTTTTCTCCTGAAGCTTGTCTGTTAGCAGTTTCTTGGTCGAGGGTCTATGTGTGATCAGTGTGATTCCTGGGTGTCTAACGTACTTGTAATGCATTTGGCTTGGAGTTGATACTAGTGCGGCAACACTGTCTTGGTTCTTTTGGAGCTGTTCTTTCTACCCTCAATGTGGATTTTTCTGCTGGCCAAATTTAAAAGTTTGCTCAGATTTATTCCATTGAGGTGCTGCTATCAAGGCATCGTATGCATTCATGTGACTAGACTGGACTGTCATCTTTGCTCATAGGAGTGAATCAATAACCTCATTCTATGTATGACGACTCGGCGATTTGATTCCACATTTGCCTTCTAGATTTGTTTTTGTATAATGGATTTCTACCTTTTGAGTGACTACTTTAATATTACCTTAATCGATCTTTTAGAAAAAAATGAGAGATGACATCTGTTTTTACCGATTTAGGATTGAGCAAGGCGTACCCTGTAAACTAGGGCTGTGCCTGATCAGATGAGTGCCAAACAAGCTATGATTTTTGCACTAAGTATGCCATGTTAGCGCATTAAACTCCTGCAGTGTAGTGACCAGTGACATATGCCAATATCACTTTGAGAGGTCCATATTGTGAATTGAAGCAGTGACATAACTCATACTGGAGCAAACATTTTACGTGTTATGCATTGTAGAGTGCAGAAAGAATTATTACTTAGACGGGGACAGAAAATAGGCAGACACTGGGATAAAGCATAATCTAGAACCTGTCAGAGATCCATCCTACTTTATGCAAGCAATTTTGGCTTTTAGCACAATTTTATTTTATTTTCTTTGCGTTTATTTCCGTTTTGCTTCAGTCCTGCATCATTTTCTGCTGCAGCATGTCTGTAAGTGCATTTATAAAGCTGTCATGTGATTCGCCAGAAATTGAATGTTCACTGTCATTCTTTGTGTAATATCTAGTGATCATACTTTCTTCTCTCACAGATAGAGGTGCTTATAGCTCGGAAAAATATTTGCAGCACTAGCACATGGCTTCAGGAAATTTTTCTATATTTGATGTGAGGAAATCATCAAATCACTGTTCGAGGCTTGCTGTAGTTGTGTTTGTCGCTTTGAGTTTATCTGCAATTTGGATATTCCTTCCATCTTCGTCTACTTTTCCGGTTCAGAATCCTGACTTCCTACATCAAGAGAATAATAATTTGGGACAAAAAGTAACTGATAGAAGTTCAGGGAATACTCAGATTCAAAGCCAGGATGTTGTAAGCAATGACAAAAGAACAGTTGAAACAGCGTCGGGGAACGCAGTTCAGCAAACCAAGGCTGATTCTGCTAATACAGCAGGGACTGACCAGGAAGAGAAAATACCAGAGGAGAGCACAAATATGAAGACGTCCTCTGAAAACACACCTGACAATTCTGACACTGAGTCTAAATTTGAGGATGAAATGGAGGATATACAGAAAAGTAACCATCACAAGAGCGTTGAGACTGGAGAGAAACCGAATATGGAAATGAGAAATGCAGATGGAGATCAAAATGATGGAGCACAAACTGTGGCTAGTGAAGGATCTGATTCTGATGAAAAGTCGAATAGCTCGACAGGAAATGATTCTGACATGGATGATAGTGCCAAAAGACTGAATGCTCAGGATAGCGTAGATAAGGTGGTTAGGCAGGAAGAAAACGAGGTCAATCAGAATAGTCAGAGGGTTCAGGAAGATCAAGACAAGAATTATGAACCACATGTTGCTGACAATAACCAAGAAACTCAGGAAATGCTTCAGGAGTCTAATGACCAGTCAGATAGTTCGAATGAGATAACTGCTCAGCAAGGCTCAATTTCTGAGGAACAAAATGACTATGTCTGGAGAGTTTGTAATACCACGGCTGGGCCAGACTACATCCCTTGCCTTGACAATGTGTATGCTGTCAGAAGGCTTCCTACTACAATGCATTATGAACATCGAGAGAGGCACTGCCCTGATAATGCTCCTACCTGTCTTGTTCCTCTACCAGTGGGATACAGAAAACCAATTCAATGGCCTATTAGCAGGGATAAGGTTCTTTTCTTTCATTCATTTTTTTTCTTTTCTTTATTAACCCCCTTTTCTCATAGTTCTTTGGTGATTATAGTCTGTGGATGATGCAGATATGGTTTTATAATGTGCCACACACCGAGCTTGCTAGGGTCAAGGGAGGTCAAAACTGGGTTAAAGTTGCTGGTGAATATCTCATATTCCCTGGAGGTGGAACCCAGTTTGTTCATGGCGCTATCCCCTATATTGATCGGATTGAAGCTGTGAGCTCTTACACAATCTCAGTTGGCTTTCTTTTACCCTAATTGTTTGCTGCGCTTATATCTGCTTAGCAAGGACAAGAAGCTTTCTTGTTCCTCTATAGGTGCCGTAGTTCATTAAATTGACCTAGCCACTGGGAGGTTTAGTAAATTCTTCAGAAGTTGCTCACCCTTTATAAGTGCAGTAGTTCATGAAATTATTCTGATGTTTGACTAAGCCAAATAATCTATTCTTTTTCGTTTTGTAGTTTTATGTAAATGAGTGTCTTGATGAGGATAGCGAGGCACAATACCTACATAGTATGGAACTTCTACCTGATCAAGTGGTGTTATTATAACACATGATATCCAGATAACCATGCTTTAAAAGTTGGAAAAATAGGAAGGGGAAGAGATGCTAAACAGTGCAATTGACATGAAATCATAGGTGTTTCATTTTCACACTTATTTACTGGACATAAATGGTGAGCTTCTGTACCTGTGGCTTCCAATTACTCCACCTGATGAGAGGTGTGGCTTGTATTGAAGTTTGCATGCAATGGCATATTTTGTGGGTAAGAGTAAATGAAGTGCCAAATATGTGGATGCAGGTAGTGTATGTACTGGAAGGATTCTTTCATTGTTGTTTAGCTCAAATGGACCATAGAGGTTTTCTTCAAATACAAATTGCTCGATTATGGAAGTGCCTCCTGCATTCTCTAATTCCTATGATATTGTTTAATGAAGGCTTCACTTTCACTAGAACTTTTAACTATTTTTTATGTTGTGTATAATAACCTACTATATTAGGTCAGTTATTCCCCGTTGCCTATTGGATCATTGAAGTTCACATTCTTGATGGCTATATGTTACTGTCTCAAATCCAGATCATTTACACCCATTAATGCTTTCCTTCTAGTAGAGAAGCCTGGACCTTTTAATAAAATTCTCTCTGTTATAATCTAAGATATTTTGTTGATGGACTTTTTCTCTTCATTTGTTTGAAGGCAAAACCTACTATTGCATGGGGGAAGAGAACCCGGGTGATATTAGATGTTGGATGTGGTGTTGGCAGTTTCGGAGGTTATTTATTTGAACGGGATGTTCTTACTATGTCGTTTGCTCCCAAAGATGAGCATGAAGCTCAAGTTCAGTTCGCACTTGAACGGGGTATTCCGGCCATGCTAGCAGTCATGGGCACCAAAAGGCTACCATTTCCTAGTGGTGTTTTTGATGCTATTCACTGTGCTCGCTGTAGAGTCCCTTGGCACATTGAAGGTCATTTACATCTGCACTTGTTCACATTCTTCTCCTGCTCTTGCTCGAAATCTGAATTTGGTCTCAATGTACGTTTCAGGGGGCAAACTTCTCTTGGAGCTTAACCGCCTCTTGCGGCCGGGTGGTTACTTTGTTTGGTCTGCTACTCCAATTTATCGAAAGGGTGCAGAAGATGTTGGCATTTGGAAAGGTTGATGCGGTGTACATTTAATTGAGATGGTATGCTTAGAACTTCGTCTTAAATTGCTCATTGTTTCTCTCTGATTGCAATGCAGAGATGTCCAAACTGACTACGGATATGTGCTGGAATCTCACGTTGATTAAAAAGAAGGACAAACTGAACAAAGTGTCCATTGCAATGTACAGGAAACCGACATCTAATGAGTGCTATGAGAGTAGAACCCAAAATGAACCTCCACTCTGCAATGACTTGGATGATGCAAACTCAGCTTGGTACATCTTTCATAATCTTAAGATTTGGTTTGTTGCTAAATATTACCATACCATTTGGTTCTTTGCATGCTGGCTATGGAGTGTATCTGCTTGATAATATACTTATAAAAAATTAAAACGTTAACAGATCAAACTTAAGCAAAGTAAGAAAAAACCTAAACTAATTCCAGAGGGCAATGAAAGGACTGTTGCTACCTATCTTATGACCAATGGCTTCATTCCAGTGACTGCAGAATTATCTTGTATCACATGTTATGATTATTAGATACAACGTAAACTAATCATTCATATATATGTGTGTGTGTGTGTGTGGGTGTGTATCTACTCCAGCTAAACTCAAGGGGCTTCTCTAGCTTTCTCCAATGACAATCTTTTTAGTGACAAAATAAAGGCAGCTCCAGGTTTTGCAATTCCTTATTATTCTTTAGTCATTCAAATAGCTTCTATGAAAATGCATATTGAGGAATGAAAATTATAGAAAGCAGAATATCACTCCACACTTGGTCACCCCTATGTGGTGATTCTAGAGAAGTGCTCTTCATGCAAGCAAAACTACTTTTCCAGGGAAGCATCTCAAACAGTGAAAAATATCATATGTAATGGTGATATTGCATTTTGCTGATGTGGTATCACTTGGCTAATCACATCCCCCATTTTGCTTACATGATAACTGCCAATTTTTCAAATTTCAAGATATGGAGGGATGTGGATGGCTGGGTGGTACCAAGACATATGGTGCACCATTTTTCCTCATATGGCCTTAAGGGTGTAATTCTACTACAGAATATCAGTTTAATTGTCTCTTGTATTCATATTCCTATTTTGAATGACTCTAGGAATGTAACACTGCAAGCCTGCATGCATAAGGTGCCGACAGACATGTTGGAACGTGGGTCTCAATGGCCTGAGAACTGGCCACTTCGTTTGGGAATACCACCTTACTGGCTGAATAAAGTTGCAGTATATGGCAAGGTGACTCAAGAAGATTTTACTGGTGACTATGAGCACTGGAAAAATATAATCTCCCAAACATATTTGAATGGGATAGGTGTCAGTTGGTCTTCTATTAGGAATGTCATGGACATGAGAGCTGTCTATGGAGGGTAAGCTGCTTCTTTTGCTGGTGCTAAAATTGGGATAGGAATTTGCTATTTCCCATTTGATATGTCCCTTCCTCACTTGATGTCCATTGTTTTGGTTGAACTTGTAAGTGAAAAGGTGGTAGTTATTCCTTCCATTAATCATATATATATATATATATTTATCATTTGGTGTCAATAGGATTAGTTTAGTAACTAGACTATTATTATGTGTTCGCCACCCTTTCATATGAATGTTCCTTTCCTTGCAGAAAAGTCTCAGACTAGAAAATTATTTCTCATGTCGATATTATTTGATTGTAGGTATATATGTGTATATATATGTACACATATTTTTGCATTCTTATGTCAATTTATCCTTGTTTCTACGTGTAGGTTTGCTGCTGCGCTTAAGGACTTAAAAGTGTGGGTAATGAATGTAATCCCGATTGACTCTCCTGACACACTTCCTATAATCTATGAGCGTGGTTTAATTGGAATATACCATGATTGGTGTGAATCATTCAACACCTACCCAAGATCATATGATCTCCTCCATGCAGATTATCTCTTTGCCACTCTCAAGAAGAGGTTTTTTTTTTTCTACTCACCTCTTGAGTCATTCCATCACTGAATCCTCCAGGAGGAAAGGATTCCTCATCATGCTGATGCTTTTCTTGTCACAGGTGCAAGTTGGTGCCAGTTCTTGCTGAAGTTGATCGGATCTTGAGGCCAGAAGGAATTCTAATTGTCAGGGATGATATGGAGATTATATCTGAGATTGAGAGTATGGCTAAATCTTTGCAATGGGAGGTCAGATTCAGACACTCAGAGGACAATACGGGGTTGCTTTGTGTTCAGAAGACATTTTGGCGCCCTGTCGATGTGGAAACAATTACTTCAGCCATTGCTTAAGCACACAATTCACTTATGTTGTTCTCGGAAGTTGGCTCATGCTTCTGGGATAAGTTTACAAGGTACCCTTATTTTCCTTGTGGATCTTTATTCATTGTAAATTGGGAAGTCATTGCTGAACTGAATGCACATGATGCAATACCATTCAGAACAGGCAATACTATGATTAGCCTCAGTCATTTTAGCATCTTCGTATTAACTCATCCATACAAGGCTTAATTGTCTGATTCATTTCTTTCTGAATATTTTGGTCTTTTCTGCATTAAATTAATTTAGAAGAGGTAATGTATTATTTTCCTTCTCCTCCTCTATAATATTTAGCCTATATGTACCTATTCTCACCACAGCACCAATCATTTTTTTTCTTGAACTTGGTGCGTTTTTTTGGCCACATTAAGGCATTGTTACGTGACTGAGTATGCAAGGCTCTCTCTCCTACCATCTAATTGTCCTTGTTAGGTTTTAGCTACAACTCTTATTCTGACTATGGTTTTTTTGGTGGATTACATGTATTGATCATTATTTGAGCATGCTTTCAGAAAAAGGGAGACTGGAGAAGTTTTTCATCTCAAACATTGGACTAAAGGGCGTTACTCTCAACTTTTATCAATAATGTCAATTAGATCTCTGAACTTAGGCATGTTCGTTTTGCATTTTGTATGATCACAATCAACTTAACGGCAAACTTAAAGTATAAAGAGTTACAACGAGTATTCAATGTATTACTCTAGTACATAATCTCATATGCTTTCTTGACTCTGTTTTATGGCCCCCACCCCTCCTCCTTCTCCAGCACCATCGCCAATCATCATCATGAAAGCCTTGTGAATGACAGTTTAAACCACGTGAGGTTATTCTGGGCTTCATATTATGAAGTCTAATGTTGCTGTCAAATATGTGCCGGTAGATATACCAACATCATACATTGAACTTGGATCAAGTGAGAGGCAAACTAGCAGATTTGATGACTCAAGCATGCACAAGAGCACCATTAGTATTCCGTCACGCTGTTGCTGCTCCATTTGATTGCTCAAGCCTGAGGTTTAGGTATGTAATAATTTTTCACCGATTGGGACTTCCATTTAACCAAATGGAGCTCATTTTGCATGTAAAATACATCTTGTTAGATTCTTGTATGTCATTTTTTGTGTTTATTCAGCACACATTTGACATAGACAACTTTCATGTATTCAACCTTATTTATACAAAACAACAGATTGAGTAGATAAAATCTAAAGGTCATGCTGCAAAAGGCAATATTTCAGTACAAGTAAGACCATCATAGTTCTGTACATGATCTGAACTTGTACGGGATGACCGATTTCTGCATATGTTTGGCTTTCTTGACTGAGACATTTTGCTACCTTTAACAACCCTGAGCAACAATATCAAGTCTTTGATTTAGTTGACCAACTCAGAACCCCTCTACTTTTGGATGACAATCCTGTATTCTTTGCCCTACATGTCATTGTTCTTGCTTTTTAGATATCTTATAAATAGACAGACCTGGATAAATCTCATTGAGGATTATATGCGGCATCGCTCTAGCCGCACAGTCTAGATTCTGTCTTCCTCCAGATCTTCCTACTAATGTCAGCAGGGAGACCAGAGAAAATATGTGAACACCCTCGGAGATCCAAATCTTGGAAAATTTGGGTGTTCCTATTCTTGGCTTGTGGTTTCTAAATACTTTTTGCAGAGGCAGTGCAACAAGTCCATAAAAAGCTTTCAAGTAGGAAGGCGAACTGCTTTTCTTGTTGGGGCCTTGCAACGCTTTTCAAATCTGTTTCTACCAGTCTTCCTGTTTCCATAATACATATGACTGTTGTCCCTGAGGGTATTTGTTGCAAAATTGATCCTAGTAGAAAATCTTTTTGGGTGTTCTCACGAGATCGTAAGGGTTAGTGGGACACTCTTGCTTCAAAAAGGATGCATTATGGTTAAGACTTTCACAGTGCACTTGTCCGGGACATCACCTTGATTCCTAAACTGTATGGTTTTGGAGTGACGAACGAAATTTGATCTTAAAACAACAGTCAAGGAATTCATCCTCCCAATCAATCTTTGAACGTCTTTTCTCTGTTAAACTACCTTCATAATGATATTATATGAAGTATCCAGCTATCCTCATTCTCTGCTGTATCAGAGGCGATCAAAATGTGGGGTAAGCTGGTTCCTTTCTGGATAAATTGATGTTGCTATGGGTATGATGTCTTTCCAATTTGTCATATTTCCTTTGGCTAGCAACTCGAGCTTGGGTAATTCATGGCTTTAAGTAAACATTGCTTTGTATCCTTTTTTTGTGTGATAAGAGAAGTCAGTTGCACGTCTCGAGGCATTTCGCTTTTGTTCATAAGCTATGGTTAGTTCATTTGCACAACCATTTGGGGCTTTCTTCTTAGCTTAACCTTGCACTTAATTTAAATTTGCTCGTCTATGGTGTTGTCCGAGTCTCAATGTTGCTTAGAGTAGTATGTTTGCTGAGGGATCTTGGTTATTGTGGAAAAACAGGAACCTTGTTTTTTCTCATTGAATAGAGCATCATTCATCAGGCTTGCGAACTCAAATTGTTAAGTGCTTAGGACAGAATTTTGTTTCTTCCCCTTTCAACACGGCATTGGATAACTTGACTCGGTGTCGAAAGGGCAGATCCTCGTGAGGGATGGGTCAATGTATATCGTTTAGAGTTCTTACCACAGCATTCAGAGAGCCATTACCAAATTATTCAGGGGGACTTGCCGAGCTTCTCCATTCCACTTGTGTGGTGTTCCGATGTCATTGGAGAGTTTGGTCGCAGTCAAAAAATCTTCATTAGCCTAGACTGAACTTCATTAGATCAAGAGGCGAATTTGATGCTGCTGTTATTAGCCATCAAGTGAAGGACTTTCCGAGTAAATTTCACCTTCTGTTGCCACTTCAACCAGAACCAGCGAGAGTTTATCCGTCACGGTTGTCTTCACTCCCTAGCATACTTATCAAGAACCAATATTCCACGTTGATTGCCTTCAGTTCTCTTTTCCTTGTGAGCTGATCAATTTGTCCATTCTCTAGAGTTGGATGTAGTCTTAGCTAGTGTAATTGCCCTTGATCTGATGACCAACGTAAAGGAACAATAAAGCCCAATCTAATCTCATTGCAAGAATTGACCTTAGAGCGTGACGATGACACACCATGATAGTCTATCGAACTCCGATTTGGCATCTACAAAGGTGGAAGAGAGAGGAATCGAAAGCCATGTGCTTCTCGAGTTTGAAATTCTCAATTGTGGAACGATTAATCTAACTTGTTAATGAAGTTGACACAGACCCCACCCTGCACAGTATAGCAAAGCATGAAGTGCAAGAATCGTCTGTGGCTTTTTTTCTAGTGAATCCTCTATCAATCAATCTCTTAATTCCAAGATGCATTTTTCCATTATTAGCAAGGGCCTCCATTATTCATCTCTCAACTTCAATATTTCCCCTCAGAAAGTCTCTATTATGAAAAGTGACATATTCATGACGGTTATTATTTTTGGTTTTTTCCAAAGCAAACTTTACGAAAATGATCTTACCAAAAAAAAAAAACTTTACGAAAATGAAAGTCTGATAAAAGTTTACATTTATGGACTCGCGGCTCCATGTCGAGCTTGTACCTTCCAGTTCCACTCATTTGATTGGTCAATTGGAAGCAAAATAAGCTAGGCATTATGTTTTATCAGCCACAACACGTGGCTTCTGTTTCAAATGCCATGTAGGTTGAGAGCAATCGTTATTTTTTGAAAATATTTTGCGGCATAGTTAAGGTGAGAAATTTATAATAATGGATAATGTTGCACAAAGTAGCTAAAGGTGGACCATCTACAATTGCAAGTGTGGACCATGGACCGCACTATTCCACTTCCAACTCCTCACTGTCCCCGACAAGCCAGCACCAGGACATTCTTTTCTTTGCTTGAAGTGCAAAACTGTTTTCCTTCTCTAATTTGCGGACACCTGTTGCACTGAGAATGAGTAAATTATTGTAATTTTCAAGAACGACAAGAAGTTTGGTCTTGAATACTGGAAATGATGTCGGGTTTTTCCCAAGTGGGTAAAAGAAGATCCACGGCTACCGTTGTAACTCATTGCATTTTAACATATAGAACTCTGTGTGTTTTGAAAAGTGGGGGACAAAGCTGTGTAGATGCAGCTTTAGGACTCAGATTTTAAGTACTCTTACCGGTAAAGCTGGTCTGGTGCTTCTCGTGCGTGTTATCATGATCGAGGAATGAAATCATGGATGGATAGTCTAGGGGGCTTAGGTTTTGGCAGGACAAGAACCAAAGGGCTTGGACTGTCGGAATCATAGCTGAACAACAGATGCAATGCATGCTCATGCTGAGTTCAACCTCTTCATATGCACACATAATGTCTCTGAACATTGAGAATACTTCTACATCCATTTCCACGAGTGTTATTGTTCATCACATTTTGAGATTAGTTTATAGTTACCCATCAATTGAAATAAAAAAAAAACACACCGAGTGCTCTTGCTAAGAGAATGTATATCATGTAACGCTTATATCATATATGATACTGACGTAATATCTCCATATCAAATAATTATTCTCATTTTAAGAATTGTGCTATATCATCGTTGAACATGCATTAAATAAAAACTTAACGATTGGTTAGTGATATTATGTCAATATGCTATATTTCAATAAAGTACCATTAATGATTGAAGTCCCATGACAACTCTGACAAGGAAGAGTTCTTAACCAGACCAAGAAAAAGGAAAATGAAGGACATACACAAGTAAAACTTCTGGTGGCCCATCCAAAAGTCTTTACTTTAGAACCCTGAATGATATTATATCTCACGCCCACTAGGATTCTAAGGCTCAACTAAAAGAATGGGGAATGAAACAAGACGAGAATTATCAAACACTCCGCTGTCTGCCAATGAATCACCTTTCCTCAACCAAACCAGTTGGCAATCTCCTCATAATACTCAACATGTCTGCTTCCACATACCTTCTAAAGCTCTTCTCTCCACCCAAAAGGATGGCTCTGACCATTTCTCTGATCACTCTCAAGCATGTCATCATCTTCTGGCAATATGCACAAGTGCTTGCTCTTGGTGATGATCACTCTTGTGGCATTCGTAGTTGCATCAGAAGCATCAAGAGTGCCCAAAGAGTATTGGGAGCAGATGTTGCCCAAGAAGTTCCCTACTCCTTCCTCTTCTCCTTCTAGAGGCACCAACTCGGTCTCTGCTTCGGCTTCCATGGCAGTGAAGATCGATGAGGCTCGTCCCTCATCGGACGGAAAGGTTTAGATTGATGTTGATTGTAGATGTTTTGGTTCCCACAATTAACTTTTTGCAAGATGGTAAATCCCGAAGAGAGCGCTTTTGGAAGGAAAGGGCACAAAATTTTGTCGACGCAGCAGTTATCTTCTAATTTTCATAGACAGAGATAAAGAAGCTGGGTTTTCCTGATTGCTTGTGCAGAAATGATACTTTGGCATGTGATATAGACCAATGGATAGATGTTCATAACATGAAGAGAGGTTAAATCCTTGTAGAAAAGGATTTAAGAGTTTCATTCAATTATTGCCCGGATCTTTCTTGTAGTTATCAAGCCAAATATATCCTAGCTGCAGGATAGACTTTGTAGATATATTGCCAAATCTGTGATTCTCAACACTGATTCTTCCCGTAATTTCTAACTATGTAGTTATGCTCAAAATTAACATTATGTATCTGATGTTATCTCAAGTATCTTACCATCCTCTGAGTTCAAGGATATGTGGACATTGCATAAATTTACATAACAAGCTTGCCTGTCGCTACATAATTGATCAAATCTGGCTGTGGAATGTATGGCAAGGTTTCAATTAGACCTCTATCCATCATTCCATCACCCATCTTTTCAGTATCATCCTTCCTTAGCTTTTCATTCAAAAGCAGAGGAAACGACAACAGATTTTCCTTGGTCCATCTTGCATATCCCTTCCCTTGCAGAAACTAGCAAAGTACCAACATACAGACACACTGTCAAAACTCAAGTCTTGCTTTCATATGAAGTTTGGCCTCACTTCTCTTGAACTTGCACCTGATAGAATTATGAACAATCCGGCTGAACCAGGTTCAAGGAACCTGTTTGCTTCCCTGCAATGTTTCACTCAGCTTGGTCACTATTTGCTCTTTGCATGTGACAGATCCCAGCTCCTAAGTTGGATGAGTCCCCGCAATTGAGCTAATCCTTACAAAATCCTTTTAATGGAAGGGAATTCAGGCACAAACTTACGGCAGGATATCATTCTGACAATGGATTAATCGATCACTAGCCTAACACGACAGTCATGCATGTACTACTTACGAAAAGTCATTGGTTAAGTATGCTGACCGTCACATTAGTGCCTGTCGGTATCTCAAATCATTACCCAACTCCTGAATTAGTACATTAAACAAGAGAGAAACTTAACTAGAGCCCGTGTATATTAGCATCCCTCTGTTCTATTTATTCAGCAGAAAGGAAAAGAAAGAGTTCCCTGGAACACCAAAAAAAAGTACATTTTCCTATTGGCTTACAATGCTACTGATTTACAAAAAATGAATATTGTGAATTTCAAACGTATAATTTCATAAAATCTTCTTATCTGCCACTACTAACTAGTGGCATAACATGGTTGTTCATACTATCAGTATACCCAGTGTTCGTTGTCTCAGTGCTATCTGCATAAACAATGGAGTCGGTCATCTCTCCAAGTAAATGAACTGTCTCTTCTGGATGCAAATCAATACTAACCCATGGATGGTTAGTCATTGCCCTAATTCCGTCCAATTCAATTGCCACTTCTTTCATGGTTGGCCTCTCCTCGCCTTTTACTCTCAAGCAGCTCTTTGCAAGATTGGCAACTTTCATTACTTGCTCATTGTCTTCGTTTGCAATGAGCTCCTCAACAATCTGAAACAGTCGGTCTTCTTTCAATGCCGAAAGAAAGTACATGGTCAAGCTCCTCTCTTCTTCAGGTCGATCGAAGGAGAGCGCCTTCTTTCCTGTCAACAGCTCGACTAGCACAACCCCAAAGCTGTAAACATCGCTTTTTTCTGTCAACTGGCTAGTGTGCAGGTACTCAGGATCTAAGTATCCCAATGTTCCCTGAACCATAGTAGACAATTCGTCTTGATCAAGTGGGACTAATCGCGAAGCTCCGAAGTCAGAGACTTTTGCAGTGTAATCAGCATCCAAGAGGATGTTAGTTGACTTGATGTCTCGATGGATTATGGGAATGGAAGCTGCGGAGTGCAAATACGATAGGACTCCTGCAGTTTCTGAGGATATTCTCAACCGGGTCTCCCAGGACATCTTGGAGGACTTGTTCGGGCTGTGGATGTGATCAAAGAGAGTCCCATTGTTCACAAACTCATACACTAACAGAGGCACTTCTGTTTCTAAACAACACCCCAACAGCTTGACCACGTTTCGATGATTAATCTGGGAAAGCACTATGACTTCATTGACGAACTGCTCGATTTGGCTTTGATCCACAAGCTTGGACTTTTTAATCGCAACTACCGTGTTATTTGGCAAGATCCCTTTGTAAACGGTGCCATATCCTCCTCGGCCAACTATTCTACTCTCGTCATAATGCTCGGTGGCCTTCTCTAGCTCTTCAGCGCTGAAGACTTTTGCGGCATTTGTGGTTCTGTTACGTTCATGTAATTGTTGCTGCAAAAGCAAGCCACCATTTTGCTTGAAGTATTGTTCTTTGAGCCGGATGAGTTTCCTTTTCTTGAGTCCCAAATATAAAAATCCTGCACCGAATAACAGCACTAATATGCCCACACCAACACCTGCGTGAAACACAAGTTTTGTTAAAATAATTGTGATCAATGCACAAAGAAAGAACACATCATGTAAACATCAGTCACAACAGTCAGTAAACTTTCTACAAATGCCATAGCATAGTCTTATTTGTCAAGAAACTAGGCAATTCAGGGACAATTTGAGCTTAACTTAGCGCAATGAATTTGGGTAAATAATTATCAAAGTTTGTTAATATCATTAAGCTGATATGCTTAATAAGGAGAGCTAAATAAATTCCAGTCAAGTAGATTTGTACCAGAGTGACTGCCTATAACAATGTTTGGAAATATAACTATTGGCACCTTTTGCTTACTTAAAGGAAAGCTGTCCTCTCATAGAAATCACTAATCTTCATCACAAAATTTCGATAGAATACCAATGGTGAATTCTTGATTGATCTAGACTAACGGGTAAGGCGAAAGCTGTAGTGGCAATTGTAACGAGTGTGGATGCAGTTTTCCGTTCACCCTGATTCTCTTGCCTTACTGGAAGCTGTTCTGAGGGTCTTGTTCTGAACAAATGGACATGTCAATCATCTGTTGTTGCATGATTGAGCCTAAACAATTCAATAGAAGTGCTAATTTCACCATCTCCAGCGATAGATATCGCTTTCAATGACGCAAAAAAATGGCAAGGAATAGCATCTTTGAAGAACATTTTCAACTGCTATTTTTAAAGACAAAGAAGCAAGCCTTACTTTAGGACTCAGAAACAAATATCCCTACAGCGAGCACAATGATAACGGAAGACGGTACGATTTTCCTTTTTTAAATGAAGTCATAAACAAATGAGACTGACCAAATCATTGACATGTTCCAGGCCGGCCCTGGTTCTAGATTTCAATGATATAGAAACTCCAATTTTGCTACATCTGTACTTTGCATAGTCATCTTGACTAATTCAATGACGCATATTGGCGTGTCCGCGCTACAATAGTTTTCCAATAACAAGTATTGAATATCACGTAACCATGAATAAAGTCATAGGGTCGCAATCACAATGTGATTCATGGAAAATGTTTTCACATTGACCCCAGATCATCAAGTCATCGATGACAAAATATTGACGAGTGAAATCTATCTTTTAAATTTTAAAATAGCTACTTGGAATTAGTAACCCAATTTGACGCTTAATCTACTTGCATAGAAATTATTTTTCAGAGCAATTGCAAGAATGGGAAATATACAAGAAAATCGGACTAACTACATGAATAGTTTTTTCTCGTAAACCACGCTAAAATCGGAATCATCACCAAAATCAGCTGAAGAGTTGAAAGAACTTACCAACCAAAATCACCACCAAATGTGATGACCTAGGATTAGCAATGCATCCTTGTGCATCTTCACCCTTCTTGCCATCACCGTGAGAACCCTTTGGGCATGAGCATGCGTAACTCCCATCAAGGTTATGGCAAATTCCCTCACATGGGTTATTCTCTGGATTAGCACATTCATTAATATCTGCACAAATTAAACACACATTAAACGTTAACTCTAAATAAAAAACAATAGCATCAAATTATTATAATCAGGGACTCGAATATATACCAACCTTCACAACCAAGGTATGGATTCCCCTCGTACCCAGAAGAGCAATTGCATCGGTAGCCGGGCACGTCGGCAAAATCGAAGCACTCGCTGTGTGCCTTACAAGCGAAGCGCGCCGAGTCCTTCGCCGCCTCGACGCAAGTCTCATTCCAAACGGCCCAGTCAAGCACCGAGGGGACCACCGTCTTGTTCCTCATGCCGTTAAGATCCTCCCTACTGAAATTGAAGGACTTCTCTTCGACTAAGAATGCGTAACTGCAGGGATTGAAGCTCCACACATTGGAGTGGTTGTTCAGGCTGACCACACTGGCATTGTAATTGAGGAGCATCTCCGGTATAGTGGTCTGGCAACACCCGATGCCATCGCACGCACCATCAGTCACGTCGTTGATACCGGCGCACACCGAGAGGCAGCCGCTCGAGAAGCCCTGGCCTTTGGATCCCGCTATCACGGCAAACGTGTCGCACCCGATGGCCGTGAACTTGTTCTTGGTGTTGGAGAAAGGGAACGCAGGCAGGATCGCCAAGGCGGTCAAGGGCGGCTGTTGCCTTATGCCGGACTCGGTGTAGCAGTCCTTGCCGATGTAGGTGTAGATGCGGAGCTCGCCGTCGAGCGATATGTTAAGGACTTCGATGTTAGAATTCCATAAGTAGGGCTTGGGGGTGGAGGCAGCGTCGTCGGTGACGTTGCAGCGGATGGAGAAGTAATCGTTCAAGTAGCACCCTTTCCCAATGCCGAAGGGGTACGGCACGGCGACGTCTCCGCAAGTCTCTTGGCAGTTGGAAGATACGGTTTGAGATGCCGACGACGACGACATCAACATTAGTAATAACTGTCCAACCGGTAACATCATCATCGCCAAAGGATTCCACTTTGAAGCCATGGCGCCCTCTCTCTCTCTCTCTCTCTCTCTGTGTTAATTTGTGTTATGATGGAACATGTATCGCCGTGTGTTCTTATAACGAAGGAACGCGTTTGCTCATTGACAAAGCACACAAGCCTTGAAATTCCTCATATTCTTGTTTGAGAGAGCATCATTGACTTGGCGTTTCAAAAGATCCGCCGCTAACTACACCCTTGCCCCAGAAGTTTGGGATTTGTCCAATTTTACGTCCCACTATTCAATTCTTCTTCTAATATTTCCCTCAAGTATTAATGGGCAGTTCCATTTCTATCCCAAAATGTTGTCACAAGTAACAAAAAATGGTTAGAAAGCTCCTATTCGGCCTTGCGTTACTCGCTTACTGCCGGTTAATTAAGTCCGGTGCGATACCTGAATTCCTTTACAATTGGAGCGTAATAGCTAGAGCATAATATAACATCCGGTGACGTTCATATAAAATTCATACATGCTATCGCTATGAGAAAAAAATTTCAAGGAATTGCACTTGCAAACTAGGAAAAGTTTAAAGATAAAGCACAATATGAGGGTGTGCCTAATGTCTCCCAACTCAACTAGGCCTAAAAAGAGAATAGAAATGCCAATATCAACCCTCAAAGACATTGCAATGTCGCATTGCTCCTTTCGTCCAACATGTACGAAGACCTACTCCACGGAACTTGTTAAGTTTGCTCGTACAGTTTGAAATGTAAATTTGTTAACATTGCCTACTTATAATAGCAAATAGGAGAAGTTTTGACTGCAGTGCGAAGAAATTTTTTTTCTGTGTTTTATTCTATTTGCTAAGCAAGTGAAGACGGTCTGGAATTATTTATTTAGACTACGGCGAGTTCAGGTAAAGCGAACAGATTTTGTCGATTCAGGGACCAAATTGTCACAAATTTGGATACGAGGGAACGGTTCGACTTTTCCATCCAACACGAGCGGCAAATCGACGATTCCTTATAAAAGAAAGAAAGCGTGAATCGACTTGCATTTGACCCTTTCTCATTTTTTTTTGAGCTCTCTGAATTCGTCTATTATTCGACCAAAAACAAAAAAAAACAAAAGAAATCGTCTACTAAGGCCGGCAAATTGCCCGAGGCAATTGGTCAAAGATTCCGCCAAAAGTCAAACCTCTCCTCCTCCTCTCTCTCTGCTAGAGGTGGGCAATGGGCCATGCCTATGGCCCTGCCCACTGGGGCCCGCACCAAGCACGAGCCCGTTTCAAACAGGTCCACGTCCGAAATGCTGCTGCGCGAAGGCATACACTCGAAAGAGAACTTCCCTCGGCGATCTACAAAAGGAGGCCGACGTGTGTGCAACTGACGACGATGAACCTGTTCTTGGTGCTGGATATGGGGAGTTCAGCTAGGGTGAGTTAAAGACCTATCAAGAAGAACAAGCCACTCTTGTCACAAAATGAGCTGTTCTTACTTTTCAAATAATCCCGAGAGATTAATCTAGAATCCTAGAATCTAAGAAAGTGTCACTTTTTCCGTGGAAAAGAAAAAGTCTGATCTTCTCCATTCCTAATCGATTTTTCATAGTGTGCATGGCAATTTTTTCTTTTGGGGCATTGGTTAGTGCAAAAATTGAAAGTTGATTGCGAAAGGACAAGACCTGACCCTTCATTTTTGCGAAGAGAGAGACTTCTTGTCAAACTCTATGTTTGAACAATTCCAAAACCGCCTGGGTGGCGCTGCTGGAGCGCGCACTCTTCCTCTCGCAAAAGGTTGAGTGTTCGAATCCCGGGCGCCGCAGGGTGACTTAACCGGTGGCACGTGTGTGGTGGCTGGCACGTGTGTCGCCTCCAGGGTTTACTCCCCGGCTGTCGGCCGTGCGGGGGTTCCCTGGGTTATCAAAAAAAAAAAAAAAAAAAAAAAACAATTCCAAAACATGATTTTGCGCTGTGACTATTACACATGAAACAACAACAATCGATGAAAAAAGCCAACTAGTTAATAAATTTCATCAATTGATGATAACAACGCATGACAACCTTAGAGATTTCTCTCTACAATATTCTAAGATTTCTTTTAAGGGACCTTATCTCTGAAAATAAAACAACACGACATGTATTAACTTTTCTAATAAATTAAAAAAAAATTTATATTTTGAAGATGATTATGAAAAATCAAATTGTGAAAATGGAAAAATTACAAAAAAGTGAGAAAGCAAATAGTAAAAATCATTCAAACAATTTGCACAATTTGCCCGAAAATACTAATAAAGATATGTCATTTTCGACTGGGGTTAAGGCACCAAATTCATTAAATTGCCTTACTTGCTCTAAACAGCTTTAAACTCAATGAGACTCACAAGGCTCCCGACTATTAACTAAACTAGCAAGATGGCGGTACGTTGCACAGGTCAATGAATCTTCACATCAATTAAGTTTTCTACTGATTTCCACGGAGTTTTCCTCCAATTGAAAGAAGATATTCTTGTAAATTGTAATTACGTATATTTTCTGTCTTTAGAGTCATCGACGAGAACGGTTGTATAGAGCCAAATATTCGCGTTACATGTGTTTCGCGAAAACACTTGCGTCCTACAAATTAATGATGTGTATTGTCAATCATAACTCGAAGAAGAATCTTATCTTGCTTCACATATTAGCAACAATGAAAGCCAACGGTTACGTAGAGTCATTTTAATGAATTAATTAGCTAACTCAACTTTGCTAAGCAAGTGTTACATGTCGCACTCGTATCGTACACTCTAATTGGATCTGTTTATCATGTGAAAAATAGATTTGACCAATAATTTCCCTTTATCGAATAAACTTAGGATTAGCTAATAGAGTGGCCGATTGGAGATGACCAACCCTTTGATCCCAATGGAAAGATCCGCCTTAGGTAAGTGAATACCATGCCCATAAAACATAACAATTCCTTCAACGAATCTCAACCGTTTGAATGACAAGAACTAATGATAACCTGTGAAATTTCTCTCCACAATATGTTTAAATTTCTTTATAGACCCTTTGAAAATCCCAAACTGCCTTTATCATCGGATGACGCATTGGTAAATGATGTGTGTCCCAACACATCACACCTTCGTTAAAGACGCTGGCCCGCTCTTTCCATGGAACTTCTTGTAATAGGCATATTTTCGATATATCCTTTTGTTGATCTTATTATTATTATTGTTAATGTTGGATATTTTGTATAGAGTCTGATTCTGCTAATAACCGCAAGGTTTCTGTTTGAACAGTGAACTCTTAAGCAAAACCATCTTCTTAGACGTCCTCTTCTGATTTCCGCAATCCAGTAAATAACTCTTCATTCCAGACCCCATCAGTCCAAGTTGATGTGAATAGTCCATTTTCTCGATTCAACCTACTCCCCGAAGCTTCAACTTCCGTCGAACTCCAGAATATCCAAATTGTCCATATAACCTGTTTGTCGTTATTCCTGAACCACAATGAAGAATGCTTATTCTTTTAGTGGCCTTATACCCACTATTGTGTGTATTGTTAGTTCTACTTGGAGCCCAAGCATCAGCTGATTCAAATTATTGTTGCATTATGGCAAAAAGTATGATGAGTTTGCTTGATAAAGTTCTCTCTGGGGAAGCTTGAACCTCCAACAAAGTTCTCTGCAAATATGGACGTAATGACTTTCAGCTTCATGACTTTAGTTGGGCTAGGACTTCTCAGAGTGCAAACACGGAGCCTATTTTAGTTTAGCTTTCGGCTTTAATCATAAAGGTTTCATTACAGGTTGTATGGCAAGTCAATACTTAAATTGCATTTTTCTATGATTGAAAGATAGAATATAACAGAATTATATCATGGTCGTGCCCTGAGTTATAAAGAAAAAGTATAGTAGTAGAAGCATTTTTTTACATTAGAAAGTGATAGGAATATAGACGATAGTACGTTGTATTCCTACATTTAACACTTCACTTGATTTTGCATTCAGAAGTGAAAAGTATTAGACAGAAGTTGTTGCAGAAGCAAGCGATTGAACAATAAATTTGACAGAATAAGAAAATAAATCGTACACCAGATTTACATGATTCGGTCATAATGATCTACGTCCACAAGGAAAGTAACAATGAATTTCGCTATAGATTAAGTGATACAACGACGATTACAATCACATTCGAGTTACTCAAACACTCTCAGTATTTTCCAAGCCCCAATTACACTCAATAACTCAAGCAGTATTTAGCCCCACAATTCCTCACAAAATAATTTTTCAAATTCACAAAGGAATTATACACAAATCTTACCACAAGATTTAATCGCAACAAACACTCGGGTATTTTCATAGTGTAATTCACTAGCAAAAGCTCCTCTTTGATATTCACAAATAACATCCCGTTCTTATTTATAGGTAAGAATTGGATCCAAATTAGGAAACCTCTTTTTAAGAAACTTTTTTCACCTGGGAAACCTTTTCCAAATAGGAAACCATTCAATCAGGAAACCTACTTTGACAAAAAAAAAAAAAATCAGGAAACCTACTTGAATTAAGAAACTTTCCTTTTCGAGCTCAAAATTGAGACATATTTTAACAATCTCCACCTTGACTCGATATTTGAGGCAAGTCACAATCTCTTCGTTGGAACTTCGCTACTACTTTCCCTTAGCCCCAATGGGCTCAACCACCACAAACATCTTTTAAATGCAAGCCTCGCTTGAACTTCGCCATAACCGTGGACTTCATCAGAATACCAACTTTATTTTCACCTTTAATTGCTCCACAAGGGTTTTTCGACACAACCTCCTTTACCACAGATATAGCAAAACCATTGTTGCATTTATATCTATTAGGAGATTGAATATGCACCTTGTTAATATTAGTAGTTACAGCAACCATTAGTTCTATAGGCTCCACCTCGTTACAAGCATCATCTATGTCGACTACTCCGCTAGTACTTGTTACCTTAAGAATTTCTAGTTGCAACTTCACCTCAAGCTGAACACCATTTAAATCTATATAAACATTACCACAAACACTCCTCGCCAAAAGTACTAGAGACTTGTCAAATGTAATTTCTCTGCTGATAACAGGTGAATTTAAATCTGGGCACCATAACTCATAGCCCCGTTCAACTTTGCATAATCTAGGAACATGCACTTTCTTACCCTTCTATCAGGCTTACCATCACTAACTCGAACATAACATGGGTAACCATTTATTCTAAGAATAGAATAATCAGCAATGTTATCTTATCACACTTCTTCGAGAGTCCGACATCCAATCGCAGTTGATGGGGATTTATTTTTCAAGTAGCTAGCCGTAATAAGTGCATTTGCCAGGAATCTCCTAGCAATACTAGCACTAGAGATCATTTTATGGGCCGTCTCTAGTAATGTTCTTCTCATCAATTCTGTCATGCCCCGAACCCAGCATGTGCACAACATCCCGCTTAGGTCAATCATAGTGCAACGTCCTAGGACTCGTCACCGACCCAGAGAAATACTAACGATCATGCACAAGCAAAGACGAATTCAAACACCCCATACAACAATTCACATTACACGGGATAGCAGGGAACTCACTTGATCACACAACAACAAATATATTCATACACTTGGCATACTTACAACATTTAATTACACAACCTTACACTATGCCACTAACATCAAATCACTGTCATAAAAAAGGAGCAGTGGTTGGTTAGCCTAACTTCTCTACCACAATGGGTACTCCAAAAGACGGGACCGCTAAACCTACTGATCATCCCCATGGTACCCTGGTAGCATCCTCGGATCTTCCACATCATCATAAGGCTCGGGGTTTTGAAAAGTTTGTAATTCAACAATGAGAACGAGTCTCAACAAGTGAATAACCTAAGCCCTGCATAGGCCAACGCATACTCCTAGACAAGTCAAAACACGAGATTCAAACAATCAACATGCCATGACAAACATGGACATCCCTACCTCATCTCAGAACATGCACAAGCCCTGCATGTTAGTCAAATCACAATAATGCAACAATAATTCACGAACACGTACAATCCCGGATATGACTTACACATGCACGTGTGCCGGCAATAATCCAAACATGATCACATCTCAATCTCAATACACTACATACACAAATGCACAACACACACCGGCTCTTCCATTCAGATTATTCACGACCTGCGTAACACTTATTAGGCCTGTGGCATAACCAACGTAAAACACATCAAGCTGGCAGTCTTCCGGCTTTACCGGGCATCATCCCACGTAACATGCATCAAGATGGGTTTAATCCCCCCGTAAAGATGCATAAGGGCTTAAGTGATCACACGTACACTCCGTCACATAATTTATTATCTTTTCCCTGCGTAAAGACGCATCAAGGCACTTAGGTGATCACACACGCCACATGACCCATTCAATACCATGTCATTGTTGATACCTAAATTTTGGCGCATCATTTAGTGGTTAATTGCATATAAAATTAGGGATTAAATTTTTAACCCCTGAACAAAAATATTACGAATCGCATAGTATAAAGTTTAGGTTCATATAGATTAACTGCATTTCGCATCGGATCGGCGGTGGTAAGCGAGCTTAAAATTCATCATGTAAATCGAGCTCGGGCATCGAACGAAACTCGGCTCACTCAGAAAGCATGGGCCGAAAATCACACGCAAAAGGGTTTGGTTGTCTTAATTTGAGCTTAAATGAACTCATTATGCTTAATTAAAGAAAAGCCCAAATTAATTCAGCCCACTTAGAATTAAATTAAATCCTAAACCTAAACCCATTAGGACTAAAAAACCTGGCTAATTGACCTAAGTTTACACTATAAATATATGTTTATCGGGGGGGTACACGTTCCGGTGGCGTCAGAAAAGAAGCAAAGGGGCAACAATTGAGAGAAACACAGAGAGGGGGCTCTTCTCGCACACACTCATAGTACACAGTACACGGCCACAAGAGGGAGAATAAAGGGCGAGAGTTTCTGGTCATATAGAAGACGTCAAAGAGTTCTTTCTAGGAGCACAGAGAGTCAAAGGTCAAGGAAAGAAACTGGTCTTTTTTCTCTCTCTCCTCTCTGGGCAAGTCGCGTCTTTTGCCCAAATTCCAGACGCTTTCTACGGCTTTCCTCGACGCTCCCAGTCATCGTTCGACACGGTAGGCATCTCGGACACCTCGGATCAGTGAGCCCAGCGACTTCTAGCGAATCGGGCTGCTGCTTAGCCCATCGACAATCACCGATCACCTGACCCTCTTGCTCATCTACATCGCTCGCTGCTTCAGCATGTATTGTGACGACAAATGCTGCCTGTGATCCTGAACCGAGAAACCTGCAGCTGCTCCAACCCCTGATTGACGACGTTGCTACCCTGGCGTCACACCGAGTGTCCCTTTGTGTTATCCGTGATATGTTGTTCTTGTGCCTCTGCAAGTTAAAAGAAAATTCCAAGCGGTGGTCAAAAGGGCTTTAGTGGAAGTTTGATTAAATAAAATAGTAATTGAAGGCATTCCAAAGTGGGGGATGCTCAACAAAGAAGAAAAAATTCACTTAGAGGTCTTCTATTGGGGAGACGCACGAAACAGGGAGAAAAGAGAAAAAGTTCTTTTTTTTTTCTTTTAGTTATTTCTCTCATATTTGGGTTCTATTGCTTGCGGTTCTTCGTCGTCGATTCACCTTGCTTGTAGACGTTGGTTTGTTCAGTGTGACACTACTGTACCATTGTTCATCAATACTCGACACCAGCTGCACATCCCGGATTTCTGAGAACCTACACTTTGGCCGCAATCAGTGACTACGAAGCCCAGCCGCGCCTCTGCTCGACCAGCCGTAGACCACCATCCCGACGCCACCGTTCCGACGCCGCGCCGCCGCTCCCGACGCACCAACGCACTATCGATTCGCAATCCCGATCCGCTGCAAATTCAAATTAGGAAAGAAATCTGTAAATCAGGTAATTATCCTATCCCAATTTGATTTGAATATTTGGTTGCCTATTTTGTGCTTATTGATGTTTAATTTTGCATATTTGGATAATAAGCATTATTCTAATTAGGATTTTATTTCTTTTGAAATCTTGGATATCCATTACTTTTCAAATTTGGATAGAATTCAGAATTTTCAAAATCTTTTGAATATATCCAAAATATTTAAGATATCGAGAATTTTTCAAGATTTGATCGATTAGAAAAATTTCCTAATCCGCAACCGCACACGAGGAAATAAATCTATCTATCAGGCTTTAGATAGAGTTATTTTCATAGCGGGTATTTTGAATTTTAAGATCGATCTGTCAGGCTTCAGATCGAAATTTAATTCAAAAGATTTAGCGGTTATATATTTTTTTTACTTGATTTTAATTTCGAATTTTAATAAAAAAATACCAAAAGATTACTCTAGAATAGGTTAATTTCTTTAGTTTAAATTGCATGTTTAGATAATTGGCATTTTTAATTCCGAATTTCATTAAAAAAATAAAAAATAATAATATGCCCGTCATTAGAAATAGGTCACATCGTCGTATGACATATAATTTGCATGTTATGTTGCATTAATCGCATGTCAATTTTTGCACGTAATTACATATAGGTTAGCTTTCATTTAAATAAGTGAAAATAAAAAATTTCTGCACCTTTAAACTCTAAGTCAGGATTTATCAAAATTGCCAAATTGAGTATTTTTCTTGAAATTGGTACTGAAAGGGCGTTAGGAAATCTAGTGTAACCAAGTTCTCGAATTCATAATTTCTGGTTCGTAGAAATAAAATAGTACTCTCGCTATTTTATTTAGGTTTCTAATCAACCTACCTTAAATGATTAGTGGCGACTCCCATTGAAAATATTTGCATGCTCATAATTGGACTTAAGTTGCGAATTGATAGAGTTTGGGAGAACTCGAGCTAGATTAGTTAATTTAATTAATCTAGTAATCCATTAGTCTAAGATCGAAAACACGATTTTTTTAGGTCGCGATAGTCATTCACTCTCTCAAACATCCCTCGAATGTGCTCAATCACTAGCAATGCAATTAGTTTACACGCCCACCAAATCAGCCACGGTTCCACCAATTAAAGCCATGAACACACATTCACAACCAGTCACCTATGACTACAATAACCAGCCATCAATTTGTCACACCTAACCCACAAATTGAGCATTAAATCAGTCCACTAAGCAAGCAACAACCACATCGAAAAGTTCCCGAGAGAGAGAAATCAAATTTGCATAGAATCGGGCTTAAAATTGGTAATTACACAGTAATCGAAAATCTTTTAAAATAAATAGGAATTTAACTCCAAAAATTTTGAATTTTGGATATGTCATTGAAAACATCTTGATAAACATTTTTCATGAAGGACATGAAATCCAATTCCGGCTGCAAACAACCCTTTTTGTCATCCAGAATCAGATTGAATATTAGCCCATTAAGGCAGACCTTCCGGCCTTAGAAACCCCTTTCAATCAATATCCAAATCTCCTTGGAAAACCTTGAAATTTTTATATGTCATAGCCACAAGTTTCATTGACAACTTTCATGAAGGAAGTTTATTGAAAAGAGGTCTGGAAAAATTTATAAAAATTCAGAAAGACACGCTGGTCGCCCCAGAGTGGTGACGGTCTGAAAATGGACTTCCGAATACCCCAAAACGATCTCTAAAAATTCTAGATTTAATATATGACATACTTCAAGATGTTAGGGTCATCTTTCATGAAGAACGCTTCCTTAAATTCGGTCCATTAGTAACCCTTTAGCCTAGTCAAGGATTAGAAAGCCACTTACTCAAAGCCTAAGCAAGCAAGACCAAGCAAGAAGGGCAGCACAAAGTCGGTAGAACAGCAATAATGGAGTAGAAGTAGAAGCCAGCGAAAGAAGCAATAACAGAAACTAGTGGAAGAAGTAGCAGCAGAAGCTAGAAGCAAAAGTGGAAGAAGCAGCAGCAGAAACCAGTGGAAGAAGCACGAAACAAGCCAGAAGCAGAAGTGGAAGTCAGCGGAAGGAAGAAGAAGCAGCAGAGGTCAGCGAAAGAAGCAGAAGGAAAAGAAGAAGAAGAAGAGAAGAGAAGAAAGTCAATCATGAGGGCTGGTGAGGAGTTGGTGGTGTCAGCTGAAGAGGGAGTTAGCGGGAAAGGTCAGCAGCATGGGGAAGTCAGTGGGAAAGGAGGAGGAAAAGAGAGAGAGGAGAGAGAGAAGATAGGGGGAAAATGATTATCCCCACAAGAAATATCTTCCACAAATTTACTTTTGCAATTTTTCTTCAATTTTGCCCCTCAAATTACCAATTTGTCCTCAACCCGAGTACTGAATTACGAACCGACTTAATCTTGTTGGGCCTTAATTGCTAACCCCCTCGGGTGCGAGGCCCAACGGGCTTTGCTCAGTTCACTTCCGTTTCTCACATCAAATTTCCCATTCTACGATCATTTTTTGAATTTGGAATTTTCAATGGCCAATTCGTAAAAATTACGAGGTGACGTCCTATGGTTCGGATGTCAAACCCTTGAGCATTTGACACTCAAGATCGAATCATACTTCGTGGCCGAAATCGATCAATCGCTGTTATAGTACATCTCAAACTAACGAGTAACTGTTAGAAATAAATTCTTCGGTGACTTTTCCCCATTGGTTAGTATTCCTTGAGTGATCAGGTCAGGGCGAGAATTAACTAATAGAATGTCATTAAAATCGTCATTTCATAAATCACCAAATTGAGTCGAATTTTCAGGATATCACAATTATTTCCCCTTATAGAAATTTCGCCCTCGAAATTTGCTACCAACTGCACTACTCAAATAAATGGGGTTGCTGATGTTTCATGATCTCTTCACTTTCCCATGTGGCTCCTTCGGTACCATGATGTTGCGAAATGACTTTAACTAACGGGATTGTCTTATTCCGCAAAACTTATTCCTTTCTGTCCTCTATTTGAATAGGTCTCTTCATATATGACAACCTGTCGTCCACGTTTATTTCTTCATAGTTCAGAATGTGGATCAGATCCGGTTCGTACTTCCTCAGCTTGGACACGTGGAAGACATTGTGGACTTGAGACAAATTCGGCAGCAAGGCAAGTCGATAGGCCAAAGTTCCAATCTTCTCTAAAATTTCAAATGGACCTACATACATTGGACTTAACTTTCTTTTCTTGCAAAATCGGGACGTTCCTCGCATTGGCGACACCTTAAAGAAGACATGGTCTTCCACTTGAAATTCCAAAGGCCTACGTCTCCGATTTGAATAACTATTCTGACAATTCTGAGCAGTCTTAAGCCTATTTCGAATGATCTTAACTGCCTCAACTGATTGTTGTACTAGCTCTGAACCCGTTATGCTTCGTTCCCCAACTTCATCCCAACATTCTGGAGTTCTACAAGCTCTGTCATACAATGCCTCAAACGGTGCCATTCTAATTTTCTGCTGATAACTGTTGTTATAGGCGAACTCAACCAAATGCAACTGTTCTTCCCATCCACCTTTAAAATCTATCACATAGGTTCGTAACATGTCCTCGAGCATCTGAATTGTCCTCTCAGACTAACCATCCATTTGCGGATGATAGGCTGTGCTATACTACAACTTCGTTCCCATAACCGTCTAAAGACTTTTCCAAAATGTGGCAGTAAACTTAGGGTTTCTGTCTGACGTAATCATCATTGGCACTCCATGGAGATGAATTATTTGTCGCATATATAGCTCGGCGTACCTATCCATTGTGAAGTCCTTTCGCACTGTCAGAAAGTGTGCCAACTCAGTTATTCTGTCAACGATAACCCAAATTAAGTCATGGCTTCTCTCACTTCTCGGCAAACCTATGACGAAGTCCATAGTGATATGCTCCCATTTCCATTCTGGGATTTCCAATGGTCACAATAGTCCACCAGGCTTGCAATGCTACACCTTCACTTGTTGACATGTTAGGCACTTTGCCACATGTTTGGCTACGTTCACTTTCATTCCATTCCACTAGTAGTGCTGACACAAATTCTGATACATCTTTGTATTGCCTGGATGAATACTATAGTTGCTACGATGAGCTTTTGCTAAGATTTCCTCTTTAAGCTTTGCATCATTTGGCATGCGCAATCATCTACGAAACTTTAAGATTCCATTCTCGTATACTTGGAAGTCCAATTTCTTTTTGATGGCATCTATCTCTAGAATCTTTTGAATCTCTAAATCCGTAGATTGTAAGGCCTTAATTTTAGTCTGAATTTTCATTTCAATCCTCAATGTCGCCATCAAAGTTGAGAGATTACTCACTTCAAACTTAAACTCCAAATTGCGCGCTCCCTCCAACAAGGTCCGCTTTTTAATCAACATGTGAGCGATATTTGACTTCCAACTCAATGCGTCCACTACTCTATTAGCTTTCCTAGGGTGGTATAAAATATTACAATTATAGTCTTTAAGGAGTTTCGTCCAACGACGTTGTCTCATATTCAATTCCTTTTGGGAAAACAGGTACCTCAAACTTTGATGGTTTGTAAAAATCTGAAATTTCTCTCTACACAAGTAATGTCTCCAGATCTTAATAGTGAAGATAATTGCTGCCAATTCCAAGTCGTGTGTCGGGTAATTCAACTCATGCGGTCTTAGTTGCCGCAATGCGTATGCCACTACTCTTCCATGTTGCATTAGCACACATCCTAGACCCTTTAGCGTTGTGTTACTATAAATCTCATATCCTCCAGGTCTTGAAGGTATTATCAACATTGGTGCGGTCGTCAACCTCTACTTAAGTTCTTGAAAACTCCTTTCACACTTATCCGTCCACTCAACCTTGTTTCCTTTTTCAGTAGATGCATTAAAGGAGTAGCTATCACCGAGAATCTTTCTACGAATCGTCGATAATAACCCGCTAGACCTAAGAAGCTTCGAACCTCAGTTACTATTGTAGGTCTTGGCCAATTCATCACGGCTTCGATCTTTGTCGGATCCATTGAAATTCCTTCCCCAGAGATTACATGTCCAAGGAATGCCACTCGATTGAGCCAAAATTCGCACTTACTGAACTTAACATAAAGTGTGTATTCTCTTAAAGTCTATAAAACCTTTTCCAAATGTAGCTCTTGCTCTGCGGGGCTCTTTGAGTATACTAAAATGTCGTCTATGAACACGATGATAAACTGATCCAGAAATTCCTTGAATACCCTATTCATCAAATCCATAAAGGCAATAAGAGCGTTAGTCAATCTAAACGACATCATTGTAAATTCATAATGTCTATTTTTCATCCGAAACGCCGTTTTCGGTATATCCTCCTTCTTGATTCTCAATTGAAGGTAACCGGTCCTTAAGTCGATTTTAGAAAACACCGATGCCCCTTGTAACTAATCGAATAGGTCATCTATCCTTAGCAGTGGATACTTATTCTTAACCGTTACTTGATTTAACTGTTGATAGTTAATGCATAATTGCAATGACCCATCCTTTTTCCTCACAAACAACACTGGTACTCCCCACAGTGACACACTCGGACGAATAAACCCCTTATCCAATAGTTCTTGCATTTGAACATTCAATTATTTCAACTCTGATAATGCCATTCGATAGGGCACTCTAGATATAGGTTCCGTCTCAAATGCCAACTCAATTACGAATTCTACTTCTCTTTCAAGTGGCAATCATGGCAATTCCTAAGGAAAGACATCATGAAATTTGCACATCACAGTTATGTCCTCTAGCCTCGGCTCCTCAATCGAAGAATCAACCACAGTTGCTCAGTAACCTTGGCATCCGTCATCTAACAACTTAGTCACCTCCAGCGACGAAATCCAGGAGATTGAGGTTCCTCCTCGGTTTCCTACAATTTCATAACTAGGATGATCGATTGGATTAAATTGAATCACTCTGCTGCCATAATCCATTATAGCCCTATGTCTAACCAACCAATTCATACCAATAATAACATTGAAATCAAACATAACCAAGACAGCCAGATCAATCAAATTCTCCCTACCAGCAATAACAATCTTACAGCCTAGGCATCTTAACGAAATTAGCACCTTATCATTCAACGGAGTAGTAACACACAACATAACTTCTAGCGATTTTGGTTCAATTCCAAGTAATCTAACGAATTGCTCATATATAAATGAGTGCGACACCCCTGAATCAAACAAATCATATATAACATGATCACAGAGAGAGACCGTACCTGTGACTACACTAGGCACATCTTCAACTTCCTTTCTTGTCATAGCATATACTCTTCCTTGGGCCAACGACCTATTCTGATTAGCCGGCTGAGCAGCTCCAATATGGTTTCCATTCCGGGGCGGTTGCGGCTGTACAAGTGGCCCAGCCTATTGGTTAGGGTAGTTCCTCACTTGGTGACCTCGTCCACCGCATCCAAAGCACACTCCACCCCTACTCGGGCAAGGTTTATTTCCGTGTCTACTCCCACAACTCCGACATACGGCACTTGAGTAGTGAGCTAGCTTTCTGATATTCTTTTTGACGGGAGGGACAAAGTGCATATTTCCTACCATAAGTTTCTTTCCAAACTACGGGTTATCCCTAGCTAGGGCCTACCACGATCCAGAAGCGGCAACTCTCTCCATCATATCTCGTTCCACCGCTTGAGCCTGTTCGTATATCTCATTGTAATCCCTCATATTCAACAGTATCAGTTGACTACGAAGGTCTGGCTTCAGGCCATCTCGGAACCTCCAGGCTTTATCCAATGGGTCTTTTACCATCTTCGGTGCAAATTTGAACAATCTTGTAAGCTCTGCCTCATATTGGTCCACAGTCATATGGCCTTGGTGAAGTCTCAAGAATTCAGCCATCTTTTGCTCCCATGCTCTTTTCGAGAAATACTGTCCATTGAAAGCCTCAGTAAAAGCAATATGGTTTTGGGCCGTGTCAGCAGGGAAAACTCTACTTCGGGTGGCCTTCCACCAGTTATTTGCATTCCCTTGAAGTTGATATACCGCCAGGGGTCACTTTTTCTTCTTCTATGCACCCGAGCAGCGCAAATGCTGTTTCCAACTCTTCGATTCAGAGGGAAGCAGCCTTGGGATCACCCTTCTCATCAAACTTAGGAGGCTTTAACTTTAAAAACTGTTCCACCAACTGATGTATTTGGCCATTTCCATTATTCCCATTGTTTCCAAGGTTCCTATTATTTCCATTAGCCCCATTGGCGGCGACAACAACAGCCTCTGTAATAGCTGTTCCAGTAGCTGCTTGCTCTTGGGTCTGTCTACCCATTAAAATTTCAACCTCCTCAAGTGCCCTCAATATTCCATCCACTCTGGCATCCTCTGCAACCCTAGCTCACGAACCCAATCGGCCTCTTGTCCCTCTTCCTCGGTTGATCATTATTACAAGGCTCTCACCACTCACATACCTGTTATAATTTCATCTAGGAATTAGAAACTTAGGCCAACTATTCAAGTCTATATTCTTGAACAGTTAATCACAGCAACAATTCACAGAGCAAGCAACCATCCACAAGCAACACAAGGTCACAACCAACAAGGTTTATGCACTTACCTCAAGTCATGCCGTACCTACAGTCCAAATGTTATAGCATAGAATCATCAAGTGATCATAAACAGATACCTATTGAACATCCCTAGCACAACTTATACATGCGTTTTGCGAAGGTCTTCCTAACTAACTATCCCAAAGGTTAACGCTCCTTATCACTCTAGGCTCCAACCAACTTGGATCGAGTTGATCTTACTTTGATACTAAATCAACTGGGAATTCACGCCCCGAACCCGGCGTGCGCGCAACATCCCACGTAGGTCAATAATAGTGCAACGTTCCAGGACTCGTCGCCAACCCAGAGAAATACTAATGATCATGTATAAGCGGAAACAAATTCAAACACCCCATATAACAATTCACATTACACGGTATAGCAAGGAACTCGCTTGATCATACAACAACAAACATATTCATACACTCGGCATACTTACAACATTTAATTGCACAACCTTATACTATGCCACTAACATCAAACTATTGTCATAAAAAAGGAACGGTGTTTGGTTAGCCTAATTTCTCTACCACAATGGGTACTCCAAAAGACGAGATCACTAAACCTACTAATCATCCCCATGGTACCTTGGCAGCATCCTCGGATCTTCCACATTATCATAAGGCTTGGGGTTCTAAAATGTTTGTAATTCAACAATGAGAATGAGTCTCAATAAGCGAACAACCTAAGGCCCGCATAGGCCAACGCGTACTCTGAGACAAGTCAAAACATGAGATTCAAATAATCAACATGCCGTGACAAACACAGATATCTATACCTCATCTCGGAACATGCACAAGCCCTGCATGTTAGTCAAATCGCAATAATGCGGCAATAATTCACGAACACGTACAATCCCGGATATGACTCACACATGCATGTGTGCCGGCAATAATCCGAACATGATCACATCTCAATATTGATACATTGCATACACTAATGCACAACACACACCTGCTCTTCCGTTCAGATTATTCATGACCCGCGTAACACGCATCAAGCCCGTGGCATAATCTGCGTAAAACGCTTCAGGCTGGTAGTCTTCCGGCTTAACTGAGCATCGTCCCGTGTAATATGCCTCAGGACGGGTTCAATCCCCGCGTAAAGATGCATCAAGGCTTAAGTGATCATACGTACACTTCATCACATAATTTATTATCTTTTCCCTGCGTAAAGACGTATCAAGGCACTTAGATGATCACACACGCCACATGACCCATTCAATCCCATGTCATTCACTCTCTCAAACATCACTCGAATGTGCTCAATCACCAGCAATGCAAATTAGTTTACATGCTCACCAAATCAACCACGGTTCCACCAATTAAAGCCATGAACACATATTCGCAACCAGTCACCTATGACCACAACAACCGGCCATCAATTCGTCACATCTAACCCACAAATCGAGCATTAAATTAGTCCATTAAGCAAGCAACATCCACATCAAAAAGTTCTCGAGAAAGAGAAATCAAATTTGCACAAAATCGGGCTTAAAATTGGCAATTACACAGTAATCGAAAATCTTTTGAAATAAATAGGAATTCAACTCCAAAAATTTTGAAGTTTGGATATGTCATTGAAAATATCTTGATAAACATTTTTCATGAAGGACATGAAATCTAATTCCGGCTATAAACAGCCCTTTTTGTCATCCAAAATCAGATCGAAAATTAGCCCGCCAAGGCAAGCCGTCCGGCCGTAGAAACCCCTTTCAATCAGTACCCAAATCTCTTCAAAAATCTTGAAATTTTTATATGTCATACCCACAAGTTTCATTGACAACTTTCATAAAGGAAGTTTGTTGAAAAGAGATCTAGAAAAATTTATAAAAATTCAGAAAGACACGTCAGTCGTCGTAGAGTGATGACAGTCCAAAAATGGACTTCCGAATACCCCAAAACGATCTCTAAAAATTCTAGATTTAATATATGGCATACTTCAAGATGTTAGGGTCAACTTTCATGAAAAACACTTCCTCAAATTCGGTCCATTAGTAACCCCTTAGCTTAATCAAGGGTTAGGAAGCCACTTATTCAAAGCCTAGGCAAGCAAGACCAAGCAAGAAGGGCATCACAAAGTCGGTAGAACAGCAGCAGCAGAGTAGAAGCAGAAGCAAGCAAAAGAAGCAGCAACAGAAACTAGCGAAAGAAGCAGCAGCAGAAGCTAGAAGCAGAAGTGGAAGAAGCAACAGCAGAAGCTAGAAGTAGAAGTGGAAGAAGCAGCAGTAGAAGCTAGAAGCAGAAGTGGAAGTCGGCAGAAGAAGCAGAAGTAGAAGGAAGAAGCAGCAGTAAAGGTCAGAGGAAGAAGTTGAAGGAAAAGAAGAAGAAGAAGAGAAGAGAAGAAAGTCAATCATGAAGGCTGGTGGAGAGTTGGTGGTGTCAGCCGAAGGGAGAGTCAGCGGGAAAGGTCAGCAGCATGGGGAAGTCAACGGGAAAGGAGGAGGAAGAGAGAGAGAGAGGAGAGAGAGAAGATATGGGGAAAATGATTATCCCCACAAGAAATATCTTCCACAAACTTACTTTTGCAATTTTTCTTTAATTTTGCCCCTCAAATTACCAATTTATTCTCGATCCAAGTATTGAATTATAGACCGACTTAATCTTATCGGACCTTAATGGCTGGACCCCTCGGGTGCGAGGCCCAATGGGCTTTGCTCAGTTCACTTCCATTTCTCACATCGAATTTCCAATTCTTTGATCATTTTCTGATATTGGAATTTTCGATGGCCAATTCGTAAAAATTACGAGGCGACGTCCTATGATTTGAATGTGAAACCTGTGAGCATTCGACACTCAAAATAGGATCATACTTTGTGGCCAAAATCGATCAATCATTGCTATAGTACATCTCAAACTAACAGGCGGCTAGTAGAAATAAATTCTTCGATGGCCTTTCCCCTTTAGTTAGTTTTCCTTGAGTGATCAGATCAGGGCGAGAATTAACTAATAAAACGTCAACGAAATCGCCATTTCATAAATCACCAAATTGAGTCAAATTTTCAGGATATCATAAAATTTGTAACCTCTTGTGGTTCATTGGCTCTTGTGCGGTGCTTCACTATGTCTTCCTTCATGCAGAATTCATTTAATAGATTCGAACAAAACTCCATGTCATTGTCTGTCTGCACATGCTGAATCGTCATACTAGTCTCCTTTCCGATCAATGCTCTCAACTGCCTAATACTGACAATAGTATCAAACTTGTGCATAAGCACAAACACCCATGTCTTCCTTGAATAATCATCAACAACTGTTAGAATAAATTTAGTACTCTTCCTCGAAGGAAACCGCGACAACCTGCAAATATTCAAGTGAATTAATTCTGCAATATCCGTGATTTCTCTAACATTCGTACTGAACTGTACTTTCCACTATTGATCTGAATCATAGAACCTGTATACGTTCAGTTCGTCGAAAACATAACCACATAGCAAATTCCTTTTACTTAGAATCTTCAGGTTTCTCTCGCTAATGTGCCCTAAACGCATATGCCACAATTCAGACTCTTGAATCGATGTATCCGACATCTCCGCAGTGAATCAGTCATTGTCTCACCTCGAAGCTCATAGAGGCCATTATGCTTAATTCCTTTCATTATCACCAAGCCACCTCGAACAACCTTCAAAATTCCATATTATGAAGAATACCGACATCTAGCTGAATCCAAAGCACTCAAGGAAATCAAGTTCTTCTTCAACTCTATAGCATGCCTTACTCCAGTTAATGTCCTCACTATACCATCATGCATTCTGATTTTAATATCACCAATTCCCACAACATTGCACTCAGCATTGTTCTCCAACTACACTTTACTACTATGCATGCATTGATACATAGCAAATCGGTTCCTGTTTGGTGTAGCATTAAACGAACAACTAGAATCCATATTCCATCCATTAAATGACAAATCATCAGTGACAAATAAGACATAATGAGCATTATCCAAATTACTATTTGTTATAGCTGCAACATCGTCTGTAGACTCAATTTTAATTCATTTACCCTTGTCTTTTTTCAACTTAAAGCAATCCCTTCCAAGATGCTTCCTCTTGCCACAACTCCAATAGACAACACCACTAGTTCTAGATTGACTTCGTCTATTCGTGTTTATACCACTTTTGCTAACACATGTACCGGCTATTCCTCTTCTTTCACTTACTAAAGCAATAGATACATGTTCACCAAATTCTCTTCTACAGATGTTCTCACTCAGAATTAAATCTTGAATACCATCAAATATCAAACTTGTTGACCAAGAGGAATTACTAACAATAGTAATAGTAGTGTTCCGACTATCAAGTGATGAAGATAATAGAATCAAAGCTCGTGCTTCATCTTCAAAGTCAATATCAACTAAACTCAATTGACTAACGATCACATTGAATTCATTGATATGATCAGCAACTGACGCACATTCGCTCATCTTCAAGTTAAATAGACGTTACATCAAATAGACCTTTTTTTTTATTGTAGAAGGCTTCTTGTACATGTTCGACAAGGCTTTCATCAAACCCTCAGTGGTTGTCTCTTTCACGATGTTAAACACGACGTTACGAGCCAACGTTAGCCGAATCTCCAAACAGGGCCAAGTGCAATTTCATCTGATATAGATGATTCTCAATCTGCATATTTCGGAAACGAAAATCCTTCCCATAAAATTTGTCGATTCTCACTTGTCCTTTTTCTATTGCCATCGATTCGCTTCAATTCAACCAAGCCTGGCTTTGATACCAATTGTTGCGAAAGTTAAGTGATCAAACAATAAATTTAACAGAATAAAAAAATAAATCGGACACCAGATTTATGTGATTTGGTCGTAGTGACTTATGTTCATGGGGAGAGCAGCAACGAATTTCACTATGGATCAAGCGATATAACAGAGATTACAATCACATTTGAGTCACTCAAACACTATTAGTATTTCTCAAGCCCCAATTACATCTAATAACTCACGCAGTATTTAGCCCAACAATTTCTCTTGAAATAATTTCTTAATCTCACGAAAGAATTATACATAAATCTTACCACAAGATTTAATCACTACAAATACTCAGATATTTTCAGAGTGTAATTCACTAGCAGAAACTCCTCTTTGATGATATTCAGAAATAACATCCCTTTCTTATTTATAGGCAAGAATTGGATCCAAATTAGGAAATCTCTTTTTAGGAAACCTTCTTCAATTAGGAAATTGAGACATATTTTAAGAGAAGTTGAGAACCACATCCTATCTATTGATTCTATTATAGTTTTGATGAGTAATTATTATGTTCACAAAGGGCGGAAAAACCATTTTTTCAAATACGGGGCTAATATCTGGACATATGTATAGTTTAAACCTAATCATCCTACAAATATATATTAAATTGCTCGCATGGCAAGATCTCAACATTGAAGGAAAAAACAGATTATAGGACCGGACATGAACAGCATAAAATTCCTATTGTAATTGGCTTTTAACTTATTTTTATATTTTTTATATGAAAAATTGAATCCCACCATTAGATAAGTACATGACTCCTGCTTACTTGTAGCTGTCACAAATTATGACGTATCTTCATTGGACTTTATTTTCCTCCATCGCTAATTGAAGGGAATGTTGATTACAAATAGGGACATTAACCACTTGAAAACTTAACTAAAATTATATATAGACGATATTCATATTTGTAATTCAATAATCACAAGATTCATTCGAGGAAAACATAACTCAACCCCTCTGATCTTATGGACGAGTAACACATCAGCAGAAGTCTTTGGATAACCGACCCAAACGTGAAATTCATTTCGATTGGTGGCTTGTGGAATTGAACCAGCGTAATACGCAAAATTTCGTTCTCTAACTAGTAAGGTAAGACCATAGACAAACTATTTTCGAGGAAACACAAATCTGCACTTCCATAGCATATTAACTTCCGTAAATGATAAGAAAAGATAGCTCCCAAATCTCAAAAAGCTCCACCGACAAACAGTAGGAGTAGACCATTTTCACATTGTGCTACTGATTCGAATCCAAAAACTTTCTAAAGCTAAATTATGCTGCACTGAGAAACACACTTAATAAAGACAAAATACAAGCTTAGCAACCATATAAGGAACAAGAAGCAACCCAAATGCTCCTGCCTATGAACGTGCAAGAACCAAATGAACCAGTGCTGTCCATGGAGACCTCGTGCAACCATAACCGCCATCACAACATACCTATATATATATTCATCTCCCACTACTAACTAGTGGCATGACATTGCTTTTCATGCTATCCGTGTACCCAGTGTTCAAGGTCCCAATACTATCCATGGACACGTCGGTCTTTTCTCCCAGCAAATGAACCGTCTCTTCTCGATTCGCATCGGTACCACTGACGCAAGGATGGTTAGCCATTGCTCTAAGTCTCTCCAATTCCTCTGCTACTTTCATCATGGTCGGCCTCCCCTCACCTTTTATTTCCAAGCATCTCTTTGCAAGATTGGCAACTTTTTTCACCTGCTCATTGTTTCCTTCGTTTGTAATAACTTCCTCAACAATTTGAAATAATTTGTCATTTTTCAATGATAAAAGAAAATATGTTGCCAAGCTCGGCTCTTCTTCCGGTTGGTCAAAAGAAAGTGCCTCCTTCCCTGTCAAAAGTGTTGAGGAAAAACTCCTATTGATTTTGAAGATGACAAAACTGTCCACGAAGTTTTTATTGTGAAAGAACTTCAGACTCAAATTTTGCAGATGCAGAGGTTTCTCAGATGCAGATGCAGACGTAAAATTTCTTCAAACACAAAATACAGAACCTAACATAACAGCTAGTGATCTGGTATGGATTTCACAAAAGGAAAGCTTTGATATCAATCTAATTCAAATTGATTGACAATCAAAGATTACGACAAGCATGCATTTACAGCAGACAAAGCTCTACTTATGGAAACAAAGATTCTGATTGTATGGGCGATCAGAATTAGCGGGATTCAGATTTTATCAACCAATGGCTACTCAATCCATTTTATACAAATCTGTCCAAAGGTGAATATTGGAAGATAATTCTCTGAAGACTATCCAACGGCTAGTTTGGAAGTGGAGAAGTATAAAAGGAGATCAACGAGAAGCAGAAGGTATACCATGAAATCAAGAATCAACAAGTCCAAAGTCTGAGCATACTCCGATTCAATTTCTTGTCTTTTGTGAGCCTAAAAGTGTAATCTCTTGAGAGGTGTAGACAGTGTTATAAGTGTGTGTTTAGGTGTGAGATAGTGTGATCTATCAGCTTGGTATAAGCAGCACCAGCTTCGGGAAGAAGTGCTCGAGTCTTAGCAGCACAACTTGTTGTAACTTCTCATTGATTTGATTAGTGAAATCCAGCCAATAGGCTGTAGCGTGGGAGAGTGGATGTAGGCTTGTCATAAGCCGAACTACTATAAATTTGTGTGCAGTTTTTCTATCCCTATTCTATTACTTTACACACTGCACATCAGGAGCACTGTCTTTATAAACTGCTTTGAATCTAAACAATATTTAGACTCAACTGTTTTCTTTCATTTCCGCATAATCTGGTTAAAATCACCTATTCACCCCCCCTCTAGGTGATCCCTATTAGCTACTTCAATTGGTATCAGAGCCAGGTTACTCGTTTATAGAAGTGTTTTACTTCTGAGTTAACGATCTATATGGCTAGCTATAGTGCTCCAGGTCTCATTGAAGGTCAAAGCAACAACAGACCACCATACTTCGATGGCAAGGAATACAGCATCTGGAAAAATAAGATAAAGGCATTCATTAAGTCAATTGATCATATGCAATGGGATGTCATCATTAGAGGAGTCAAGCCAAAATCTTTTGAAAATGCAGATGCAAGCAAATCAGAAGATCCTACTTTATCTCAAACTGAGATATCCAAAAGAGAGACTTTAGATTCCAAAGCAATCTATTCTTTATATTGTGCTTTATCTCCTATTGAATATAAAAAAATTGCTGCTTGTGAATCAGCTAAGGAAATCTGGAATACACTTCACATTACTTATGAAGGAACAGATCGAGCCAAGGAAACTCAGATCAATCTTTTGCTTGGTCAATATGAATCCTTCAAGATGAAGCCTGAAGAATCAATTGCTGATATGTATGATAGGTTTACTGACATAGTAAACGGTCTTGCATACCAAGGACAACCAGTTCCAGATGCAATGAAAGTCAACAAATTACTGAGAGGACTCACAATGAAGTGGGATAATATCAAAACATCTCTTCGTGAGACACAAATGATCAAGCCTCTATCAGTAAATGAGTTGATTGGAACTCTGCAATCATATGAGATTGAACATCGAAATGAGGAGAATCAATCCAGAGGTAATAAGTCAATTGCATTAAAGACTAACATTGATTCTGATGCAGATTCTGAAAATGAAGACGTTGACGATGAAGAACTAGCTCTCTTCATAAAGAAGTATAAGATCAGAGGAAGAAACCTCAAAGGAAAGAAGTTGTTTGAGAAAAAGAAGTCTACCAATGATACAGAAAAATCAAACGATGTTATATGCTTTCTCTGTAAGAAATGAGAACATATCAAGCCTAACTGTCCTCTTCTGAAAAAGAAGACTAAATTTGAGAAAGCAAAGAAGGCCTTAAAGGCATAAACTTGGAGTGACACAGAATGTAAAGACAGTGACGATGATATCTGTCTTATGGCAAAATCAGATTCAGACTCAGATTCAAATTCTGATTCCAAAGTAGAAATCGAGGTAAAGCTTTCTGAAATGCCTATTGAAGTATCGAATTACATTGACGATTTATGTCTTGAATTTAAAGCTGCTCTTAAAAGAATCTTTTCTCTAAAAAAGGAAAATTCTTCACTGAAGCAACAGGATGTTTCTCAAAAAGAAAAAATCGATTTCCTTCAAAAGGAATTTCAACAAATCAAGGAAAATCGAGATTTTCTTTCCAAAGAGAATGCTATTTTAAAAAAGGAAATTTTAGAAATTACTTCCAAGTTTTCAAAAGGATCAGAAACTTTGAAACATATCCTTTCTATCCAAATTCCTTGTTACAACAAATCTGGACTCGGATTTGTGAAGGAAAGTGATAGCTTGATTGATTTTTCAAAGGTCAAGGAGAGATTAAGACAAAGACCTCCTCGACAAGTTTACAAAAATTATTTCAAAAGGAACTTTGTAAAACCTGTTAGCCGAAGTGTTCTCAAATGCTCAAAATGTGGAGATCCACAACATTTTGAGAATGAATGTCCTAAGGTCTGGAGACCTGTTTGAAGAGAATTTGTTAAGACAGCTTATACTGATCCTCAAGGACTCAAACAAATTTGGGTACCAAAGAAAACTTGAGATGCTATAATTCTTGCAGGTTACCACGAAGAGAAAAAGGAAGTGGTACCTAGATAATGGATGCTCAAGACACATGACAGGAGATCCAAACATATTCATTGATCTACAAAGTCTGAATGATGGAAAAGTTTCCTTTGGAGGAAATACCAAAGGAAAAATTATTGGCAAAGGAACGGTTGAAATATGAGGATTGACAATCAATGATGTCTCTTTGGTAAAAGGACTCAATTATAACTTGTTAAGCATAAGACAACTATGTGATACGGGTTTCAGAATCAACTTTCAAGAAGATACATGCTCAGAAACAAGCAAAGATTCTTCTCAAACATTTATAGGAAGAAGGCATGGCAACATTTATCTTCTAGATGTCAATCCAAGTTCCACTCACTGCTTAATCTCAATCAAAGAAGATGAAGATCTATGGCACAGGAGATTGGGACACATCAGTATGAAACAAATCTCAAAGATCTCAAACAAGAAACTAGTGCGAGGTTTGCCAGATTTAAAATACAAGAAAACAGAATTACGCAATGCCTACACTCTAGGAAAGCAAGTAAGAAGCTCTTTTAAATCTATACACCATGTTTCTACTAATCGTGCCTTGCAGCTTCTTCATATGGATATGTTTGGACCTACAAGAACACAAAGTTTTGGTGGTAATAAGTATTGTCTAGTCATTGTTGATGACTTTACAAGATTTACTTGGGTGTTCTTTCTTGCTCATAAAAATGAAGCATTTTCATATTTCTCAAAATTTGCAAAAAGAGTTCAAAATGAAAAGGGCTATACCATTTTCTGCATTAAAACTGATCATGGGGGAGAATTTGAAAATCAAAATTTTTCAGATTTTTGTGAGGAGAATGGTTTTCAACACAACTTTTCTACTCAATACACACTAGAACAAAATGGTGCTGTGGAAAGGAAAAATCGTTCCTTGCAAGAAATGGCAAGAACTATGTTGATTGAGAACAAGATTCCTTCATATTTCTGGGCAGATGCAGTTTTTACAGCATGTTATATCATGAACAGAGTTTTTCTCAGACCTATTCTTGAGAAAACCCCCTATGAACTCTACAAAGGTAGAAAGCCCAGCATTTCATATTTTCGAGTGTTTGGTTGTAAATGCTTTATTCTTAAAAATCTAAATGACCATACTGGCAAGTTTGATGAGAAAGCAGATGAAGGATTCTTATTTGGATATTCTACTACGAGTAAAGCATACAGAGTCTTCAACAAAAAGTCTTAGACTGTGGAAGAAACAATGAATGTCAAGTTTGAAGAAAATATTCAGACTCACAAAGATGAATCTGAATCATCTTCCTACAATCAAGAATTATCAGAAGCTCAATTTTCAGACATTGTCAAATATACAGAGGGAGTAAAAGAAGATGCAATCCAGACGTATCCAGAACCTTCAGAGCCTGATATTATCCAGAAGGAAAAATATGACAGAAATTGGAAACATAAATCTAGTCATCCAAAGGACCTTATAATTGGAGAAATAGAAGACGGTATCAAGACTCGATCTAAGTACAAGGAAAACATCAGCAACTTGGCCTTGATATCAGAAATAGAACCAAAAGAAATTGATGAAGCATTATCAGATGAAAGCTGGATTGAAGCTATGCAGGAAGAACTTCAACAGTTCAGAATCAATCAAGTATGGGAGCTTGTGCCAAGACCTAAAGACCATCCAGTCATTGGAACAAAATGGGTATTCAGAAACAAGCTGAATGACAAAGGGAAAGTTACAAAAAATAAAATTAGACTAGTAGCAAAAGGCTATTCTCAAGAAGAAGGTATAGATTATGATGAAACATATGCACCAGTTGCCAGGTTAGAAGCCATTCGGCTACTATTAGCTTATGCTTGTTTTCATAACTTTAAATTGTTTCAGATGGATGTGAAGAGTGCCTTCCTGAATGGATACATCAAAGAGGAAGTATATGTTGAACAACCACCTGGTTTTGAAGAACCAAAGAAGACTGACTATGTCTACAAACTCAAGAAGGCTCTTTATGGTTTGAAGCAAGCACCACGTGCTTGGTATGAACGACTAAGTAACTTCCTTCTCCAAAATGGTTTCACCAAAGGTAAGGTTGATACGACCCTGTTCATCAAGAAAAAAGGTAAAGATTTTCTGCTTGTTCAAATTTATGTTGATGATATAATCTTCGGATCCTCTAACGAATTGCTTTGCAAGGAATTCTCTAAAGATATGCAGAACGAGTTTGAGATGAGTATGATGGGAGAATTAACATTCTTTCTTGGCCTACAAGTGAAACAGACCAAAAATAGTACATTCATTTGCCAGGAGAAATATGCCAAGGATATTGTCAAGAAATTTGGATTGCAAAATTGCAAGAAAACAAACATTCCCATGTCTTATTCATCCAAATTGGACAAAGATGAAAATGGTAAGAAGGTTGATAAGAAGGTATACAGAAGCATGATAGGTTCATTATTGTATCTTACTACATCAAGACCTGAATACTTTTCAGTGTTTGCATGTGTGCAATATTTCAATCAGATCCAAAGGAATTACATTTATCTGCTGTTAAGAGAATAATCAAGTATATTGGAACTTATCCATTGTTAGGTCTTTGGTATTCCAAAGATTCAGACTTTACTCTTACTGGATATTCTGATGCTGACTTAGCTGGATGTAAAGTGGACAGGAAAAGTACAACAGGTACATGTCAACTGTTTGAGAATATGCTGGTATCATGGTACTCTAAGAAACAAAATATAGTCGCACTTTCCACAGTAGAAGCAGAATATGTAGCCTTGGGAAGTTGTTGCGCACAAATTCTGTGGATGAAGCAACAGTTACAAGACTTTGGGATTGAAGAATCAAATGTTGCAATCAAGTGTGACAACACAAGTGCAATCAATCTGACAAAGAACCCCATTCTCCATTCTCGAGCTAAGCACATTGAAATCAAGCATCATTTTATTCGAGATCATATTTAAAATGGTGATGTGAATATTCAATTCATTGATTCTAAGAATCAATTGGCTGATATATTCATAAAACCTCTTGACAAATCTTCGTTTGAATTCATTAGACATAAACTGTGCATTGTTTATCCCCTTTAGTGTATCATCTGTTAAACAGGAATTTTCTCAGACTCAACTCTCAGTCTGAATATCCTCTTCAGACTCTAAAGAAAGGTACGTCCATACTTCAAACTTTGGCGGGAATATTTTTGGAAACAAATCAGGTACGTATTCTAATTTATTTGTACATAATATATTTTCCTGATTTTATCATGTGTCTTTATGCTTATAAAGTATATTCTTGGGATTACTTTTTATTCTTTCTAAAATTTTCTTTCTCTTCAAAACCCTTGCGACACTCTAAAACCCTTTTCTCTTTATAAACCTATTCATCTTTTATCAAACCCTATCAGTTCATATTTCACTCTCCAAACCCTTCCGATACTCAGAGCCGCTCCTCCTCTCTCCCTTTTTCTAAAGATCAAATCTTTCTGCCAAAAAGGTGCTTAAAATGCCTTTCAAGAGAAGATCTTCACGCATTCTCAACCAAGAATCAAAATCTACTGCACCAGCGGAGCATCTGGATATTTCCGATACAGATTCAGATCATCTCGAAGTTCCCTCCGAAGCGACACCACCGAGGAATTCATCTTCTCATAAATCTACCGATAAAACTGACTTTCGTTTCCGGAGTATTAAGTTTGTATGGGAAACATATCAGAAGTTGAAACGATGTAATGCTTCTGCAACGGTTCTCCGTGCGTGTTTGCGAGATAATAATCTCTTTTCAGAAGAACATCTTGTCCAGACTTATACTCTGTTTTGTTCTAAAAATGAAATTGCTCCCACAAGCTCTGCTCCAAAAGCATCATCTTCCAAAAAGGGCAAAGAGAAAGTTGGAGAAACTTCCACTCCCTCTGAAAAAGAATCTATTCCCACAAGCCCTAAACCGGTCAGTATATCAAAATATGTGGTTCCTGATGATGATGCACGACTTTTTGATACCTTTGAGATGAATGTGGGAATCGCATCTGGCTTACCCGGCACAGGTGGATTATTCAGAAGTGATGAGCTCAACATGTTCTATAAATTGTTGCTTGCTCGGGGAGTCATTAACCGCAGGATAGTGGATTTTGGATATCTAGAGAAGGCAGGAATCTCAGTAGAACATCTATGTCAAGAATTAGGAATTTATGAATTCTGTCTTCAGTCTGGTACTGTTTTTGCCGAATTAACCGCATACTTCTATTCCAATCTCTCCATTCTGTCACCAAATTGGATTCAGTTTACTATTGGTGATCAGAAGTTTGACTTACGAGCGACTGACTTGGCAAAAATAATTGGAGCAAGACATTCCAAGTTCATTCCTTTGGTAGTGGATGTTGAAGAGGCTTCGAGGATTGCTTCCGAAAATCCCAACTTTGCTCCTAAGGGACATATTTCCTATTCTGACTTATCAAAACGGTCGGTGATCTTGCATAAGATCATTATCAACTGTTTAAAGCCGAAGGCAGCCTCTAAAACTGACCTTTCCAGATCTGAAATCAAGCTCATTTGGACTATCTTAAAAGGTCAATCTTTTTCTCTCCCTCATGTCATCATTTTTCATATGTACCGAACATTGCAGAAGGACAAGGGACAGTTACCCTATGGGGCTCTAATCTTTCGCATTTTCATGTTCCTTAAAATATCTATTCCTGATGATTTGCAAAAGAACCCTATCCCCTGCATGTATGTTGGAGAAAAAATGGTCTTCAAAATGAAAAATTTTAAAGATATCAAGGGAAGAGTACAAGGACAAGAGGCTCAACAGTCAGAGGGAAAATCTGTTGGAAAGACAAAAGCAAAAGAACCAAAGAAAAAGTTTGGTACAGCCAGCAAGAGGCCTATCTCTCCTCCTCCACTCAAAGTTTATAGCAAGAAGAGAAAGTTTCTTCTGCATGATGAAAGCGATGATGAAGAAACAAAACACCTTGAAACAGGACGCACTACAGAAACAGTTCATGAAGATCCTATACCTTCTACAGACCAGGCACCTGTTCAGGGGGAGCATCCACCAGCATCAGCAGATGATCAATCAATACTAGAAAATGTTCAGGAACAGCCTTCAGATACTGCAACTATTCTTTCCCTATTGCTCGAGATCAAGGCTAAGCAATCTACTCTTGAACAAGATTTGAAAAATCTTCATCGCATTGTTGAGGAAAACCATCAGATTCAGAATATTCAGGCAGCTCAAGATAAAGCAGAACTTACAAACGCTATTGATCTATGCTCCACCAACTTGGACAAAGCAATGGGAGAATGCAATTCCAAGATTGAAGAAGCTGTTTCGATTCTTGAAAATTTTCAACTCGTTTGCACTCCTAAAAAATAGCTTGTTTTTCTCTCCAAAACTATCTTTTTTCTCTTGGTCTGTAATTCCAATTACATTTTAAACTGCTTGATTGCTTAATATCATTGATCTATTCTATTTTTTGCTGATGACAAAAAGGGGGAGAAATTATATGCAGATACTTTTTAATGCAGATGTGATATACTAATATGTCGGATCATATGCAGGTTACATACAAAGGAAGATATAGACACAGATACCAAAGGAGTTTGCTCTTTTCAATTTCAATCTGTGACTCAATGCGTTTAATATGCCTTCAAATTAATTTCAAGCTAATTCAATCTGCAGGAAAGTTTTGTCACCATCAAAAAGGGGGAGATTGTTGAGGAAAAACTCCTATTGATTTTGAAGATGACAAAACTGTCCATGAAGTTTTTATTGTGAAAGAACTTCAGACTCAAATTTTGCAGACACAGAAATTTTTCAGCCGCAGAAATTTTGCAGACGCAGAAATTCTTCAGACGCAGAGGTTTCTCAGATGCAGATGCAAACGTAAAATTTCTTCAGACACAGAATACAGAACCTAACATAACAGCTAGTGATCTGGTATGGATTTTACAAAAGGAAAGCTTTGATATCAATATAATTCAAATTGATTGACAATCAAAGATTACGATAAGCATGCATTTACAACGGACAAAGCTCTACTTATGGAAACCAAGATTCTGATTGTATGGGCGACCAGAATCAGTGGGATTCAGATTTTATCAACCAATGGCTACTCAATCCATTTTATACAAATCTGTCCAAAGGTGAATATTGGAAGATAATTCTCTAAAGACTGTCCAACGGCTAGTTTGGAAGTGGAGAAGTATAAAAGGAGATCAACGAGAAGCAGAAGGTATAGCATGAAATCAAGAATCAACAAGTCTAAAGTCTGAGCATACTCCGATTCAATTTCTTGTCTTTTGTGAGCCTAAAAGTGTAATCTCTTGAGAGGTGTAGACAGTATTATAAGTGTGTGCTTAGGTGTGAGATAGTGTGATCTATCAGCTTGGTATAAGCAGCACCAGCTTCGGGAAGAAGTGCTCGAGTCTTAGCAGCACAACTTGCCGTAACTTCTCATTGATTTGATTAGTGAAATCCAGCTAGTAGGCTGTAGCGTGGGAGAGTGGACGTAGGCTTGACATAAGCCGAACCACTATAAACTTGTGTGCAGTTTTTCTATCCCTATTCTATTACTTTACACACTGCACATCAGGAGTACTGTCTTTATAATCTGCTTTGAATCTGAACAATATTCAGACTCAACTGTTTTCTTTCATTTCCGCATAATCTGGTTAAAATCACATATTCACCCCCCATCTAGGTGATCCCTGCTAGCTACTTCAAAAAGCTCAACTAGCACAACTCCGAAACTATAAACATCACTCTTTTCTGTCAATTGGCTTGTTTGGAGGTATTCAGGGTCCAAGTATCCAAATGTTCCCTGAGCCCTAGTGAACAATTGCTTTTGATCAAGGGGGACTAATCTTGAAGCTCCGGAGTCGGAGACTTTCGCGATGTAATCGGCATCCAAAAGGATGTTTGCCGACTTGACATCTCGATGGATAATGGGAATGGAAGCTTCGGAGTGCAAGTATGAGAGGACTCCAGCTGTTTCCAAAGCGATTCTCAACCGGGTCTCCCAAGACAGCTTTGATGATTTGTTTGGGTTGTGGATGTGGTCAAAGAGAGTTCCATCGTCAACGAACTCGTACACCAATAAAGGCACCTCTGTTTCCAAACAGCATCCCAAAAGCTTGACCACGTTAGGATGATTAATTTGAGAAAGCAAGATGATTTCATTGATGAACTATTCAATTTGGCTCTGGTCCACAAGCTTGGACTTCTTAATCGCAACTGCTATAGTATTTGGCAACAACCCTCTGTAAACGGTACCATATCCTCCTCGGCCGACTATTCTGCTCTCATCATAATTGTCGGTGGCCTTCTCTAGCTCTTCACAGCTGAATATTTTCACAGCTTTTGTGGTTCTGTCACGTTCATGCAATCGTTGTCCCAAAAGCAAGCCACCATTTTGCTTGAAGTATTGTTCCCTGAGCCTAATGAGCTTCCTTTTCTTGTGTCCAAGATACAGAAAGCCTATACTGAATAGCAGCACTATTATGCCCACAGCAACACCTGTGTATAACAACAATTTTTTCAGAATGTTTAATCACATAATTAACCGCACGTCAAATCACTGCACCATGTAAAAGCAGCCACGCTTTGAAATTTTCCATAGAATTATACCGCGAGGTTTCCTTGAAAAACTAAGCAGTTTTGGGACAATTTGAGTCTGAATTAGAACAATGGATTTGGTTAAGCTAATCTACGAAAAAAGAAAAGTACAACTGCCTAGGCATATAAAAAATGTCATTAATTAACAGGTTTAATTCCACATGAAAGAAGATATATAGTATAAACGCGAACTAAACACAAGAATGCTTATTTTCTTTTCCCAGGGTACTACAGTATACTTGCTTACATTTTCTAGGCCTTATGCAACCAAATCCACGTCTTAAAGCATGCAAGTATAGAGACTTTTTGGTCGAACTATACATGAGTTTAAATAACTCAATACAAGTCCTGTCTCTATATCCATCTATATCCCTTTTGATGACATGAAAATGGCAAGGACTAGAAACTTTGAAAATATCTTCTCAGGTGGATTAGTTTATGGTACAGAGGCGGTGTATAACTTCCTGTTTGACTCGTGTCTTGACCTTGGATAAATATTGTCATATTGCTAGTAATTGACTTTCTATTTAAATTATATCATGATAAATATGGCTTGTGCAAAAAATGAAAAAGTTAGATAGGTTGTGTATCGCACATATGAGAAAGACGAAACAATCATCCAATCATTACTATCAGTCCCTAGATGCTAATCAAAACAGCAGAGATAAAGGAACAAGTTTGACTTTTAGGAGTCAAGAAAAAGGATTAGGATTCTTTAATATGTGGGTGTGTTTACATTTATTTTACCTCTTAAAATGAGAACACAATCCACCCTAACTAGATTAAAAGAGCATGTCAGTCCACAATCTGATCAATCATCTTCTTCATTTTGCCACTTACTGCATTTGGGAAAGGAGGACTTGGGAAAGAATGCAGTTTAAGCAAATATTGGGGACGGCAAAGAGGTGAAGCGGGGTGAGGGTGAGATTTACGTCCCCCGCCGCCACCTTAAAATTGGTGAAGATGTTGCATACCCACCTCTTGCCTCATGTGGAGCAAAGTCTTTTTCTGATTTCCTTACCATTTTATCCGGCCCCACAATAATAGCAAGTTTCATAAATTCAATAAGCACAATTCATGGTTGTAAGGAGACAGAAACGGCATAAAGAGGAAAGGAATTAAAGAATGTATCACAGGTAATAATAAGCTAATAACTACAGCCCCATCGGCTGCAGGTGAGGCGGCCCTCATCCAAATTTGGCAAGGGTCTTCGTGCCCTCACCCATGGCCAGCAGGTCCTCACCCGCAGCACCGGTGATCCTTGCAGGCACATAAACAATAAAAAAGGAAAATAAAAATAAAAATATTATTAAAAATTGTCTACATCAACACTGATCATGCCACGTGGGACGACAAGTGTCCACCTCAGCAATTTATGATCAAAATTTGCCGGATAGACTCAATTGGTAAAATATGAAAATACTTGAACAATTTTCCCATCCAAAATGGTAAGTGTATTATGTTAAGATCATGTTTTGGTGATCAATGATGACACATAGTTCTCTATCTAGTTTTAGCTTTGCTTTACCATTCTCGACAATATAATTAAGATTTATGATATAGGAAGGCGGCTGACCAAATCATTTACATGTTCCAAGTCTTCTATACCTATCTGTAGAAACGGCAATTTTGTGACTTGTGATATTTTCCTGGTCAACATTTTGACAAGCCCAATCCCCCAACCATGCGTGTCCACGCTATAATTATACGATTAATAGCACTGAAGATGACGCATTGACAAGTCATGCAGTAGAGATATTAATATTAGTAAGGTGATCTCAATTGATGGAAAATGTACTCACATATAGCCAAAGCCCAATGTCATCAAGTCAAAAAATGAAAAATGAAATGCTAGAGTACAGGCATTGTCATGAGTGAAATAGATCTATTTCCGAATTTTAAGAAGCTCAATTGTGATGTAATTAGTAACGTGTGATGTACTTAATGTTTTAGATAATCTCATTTGTCTTCTGCATAGAAACTTCAGTGAAAAGGGCATAGAAAAGTTTAATTTTGAATTTTACCAAGCAAGGGAAACAGGGGAAGAAAAATTGGGTGAAAATGCGAATTGTTAATTTTTCCTACACCACAAATAAATTAAATTATATATTCTCGAAATCAGCTAGGATGGCATATTTTTTAAGTCAGGCACTCGGGCACTCCAAGTACAATGAAAGAACTTACCAACCAAAATCATCATCAAATGTGACGGATTAACAGTGCAACCTTGTCCATCTCCACCGCCCTTCTTGCCATCACCTTGATAACCCTTTGGACATGAACATGTATAACTTCCTTCAATATTATGGCAAATTCTCTCACATGGGTTTTTCTCCGCACATTCATCAATATCTACAAAATTTAAACACACACATCAAATGTATCTAATCTTCTCAGATCATATCTTTATAAAGGACAAATTAGACAATGTCAAAGTTATCAACGTACCATGACAACCATTCTCGAGGTAAGGATTGCCTCGGTAAACATCTAAACAATTGCACTTGTACCCAGATCCGTTTTCGGCGTTGGTGCAATTGGTGTTCTTTTTGCACATGTAGCTCGTGTTGTTCTTCTCAGCATCCTCGCATTTTTGATTTCCTATTGCCCAATCGAGAACTAGAGCAGACTGGTTAAATTTAAACTGCAAAAGATCGTCAGCCATGAAGTTGTAGAAGCCATTTTCGGCAACGAAGGCATAGCTGCAAGGATTGAAATCCAAGATGTAAGCATGATTATAAAAGCTCTCCATGGAAATTTTGTATGCGAAGGAGTCCCTTGGAATGCTCGTCTCGCAGCAACCGATACCGGAACACGACCCGTCACTGACGTACAAAATGTTGCTGCACAAAGACATACATCCAAAAGAGAAATTCCCACGGCCGTCTAGGAAGAAGGCCGATGTGTCGCAACCGACAGCGATGAACTTGTTCTTGGTGCTGGATATGGGGAATTCAGGTTGCTGGAGGGTTGCAGAATTGCTCAAATCGCTGTCACGCCCAAAAGAGTTATAGCAGTCTCGACCGATCCACATGGCTATTTGCATCTCGTGATCCTTGAGAGAGATGTTGAATATTTTCAAGGTACTATTTTTATTATACATGTAAGGTGTGGGAGGGTCAGTAGAGTTATCACAATCGACAGTAAATGATGGGCGATCGATGCGGCAGTCCGAATTGCTGTCGCTCCGTCCAAAGGGATATGGAATTTCAAGGTCTCCACAGGAACTTCGGCTTCCGGGCTTCGTGATTGAATCATCAGCTTCTGCTACGTGATTGTGGTATAGAACCAATACGATGGTCCCAAGCACCACAACTTTCAAGAGAAGCATGTGGATTGCCATGGTTCTTCCTTCAACTCTCTGCATATAATATTTTATTTTTCTTTTAATGGATTAATTTGATGGGTTCGGGGGTATATAAGGAGAAGTAAGGTGGGTTTCTTTTTTTCTTTTTCGTTTTTTTTTTGTGATCAGGTTATTGTACTTATCGGCTTAGTTCAAGGTGTGGAGTTAACATCAGCTGGTCCTAGATACTTGCATGAGACGATTGACAATGACAATTCCGCGTGTGACGAAGTCTTGTGCAGTGCAGTGCGGTGCACGGTTACATTTTGCAAATGCATGATTTATTCCACATATTTTTCTCGAATCTTTTGTCGCTACTCATTGAGAAGAACAAGCTATTGTGAGCCAGAGACTGGAATACTCTTATCAAATAAGATCTGCTCTTACTTTTCAAATATTTTCTGAAAGGATTTTTAGGATTCTAAAGTTTAAGGCAATGTCTCTTCCTCCGTGAGAAAACAAAAGTCTTGGTCTTCTCCTTTCCCAGTCGATATTTCGTAGTTGGTATATTGGGGATGTTATTCCTGTGCACGGCAATTTTTTCTTTTTGGGCCAAACTTAAAAGTTGATGGGGAAATGAGAAGATTTGACCCTTCGTTTTTTACGAAGAAAGAGACGGACTCCTTGGTAAACTCTATAATACAACAATTCCAAAACATAACAATTCCTTTAACGAATCTCATATGTTTGAATGATAAGAACTAATGATAACCTTAGAAATTTCTCTCCACAATATCTTTAAATTTCTTTATACACCTTTTGAAAATCCCAAACTGCCTTTGTTATAGGATGACTCATTGGTAAGTGACGTGTGTCCCAACTCATTAACTTATTATTTAGGGCTCCCACTCTCACCACCACAAGCATCTACGGGCTCTTTTATTAGGGCCCTTGGGTTTTGATTTCTTATTATAGAACAAAACTTCACTTATTGAATTTTCTAATAAACTTAAAGTAATTGTCGAATTTTGAAAATATCATGAAAAATGACATAAAATCCTGTATTAAATTGATATATTTCAAAATTTTCTAAGAATTTCACGTCCGATAAAAACTGGAAAAACTTTGAAAAAATGAAAAAGAAAATATTTAAAATCATGTGCAAAAGTCATTAAAAACCACATATTGTGCCTGCCGTGACACATTACTATCACTACAAAAAAACAAGTTTTTTCCAACGAATTTCCAACGAAAATTTCTGAAAAATTCGTTAGAAAACGCATTTCCAACGAATTTTCCAACAAAAAAAGATTCGTGGGTAATAGGTCGTCGGAAAATTTTCCAACGAAAAATTTAACTTTTCGTTAGAAATTTGTGACGAAAATTTTTTTGTTGGAAATTTCGTTGGAAATTTCGTGGGTAAATTAGTGGCTAAATTCTTTGGAAATTTCGTTGGAAAATTTGTTGCTGACTCATCATTGGAAAATTCGTTGCTGACTCATCGTTGGAAAATTCGTTGGAAAATTCATTGGTAATTATTTGTGGGTAAATTCATGGGTAAATTCCTTGGAAATTTCGTTGCAAATTTCGTCACTAACAATTCGTTGCAAAAGTCGTGAAAAAATTCGTTGGTAATAAGTGTTCGAAAAAATAGTGGGAAAAAGAATTTCCAACGAAAAGAAATTCGTTGGAAATTAAATGCGGAAAAATTTTTGGGACAACAAAATCGTTTAAATTTGCAACAAAAATCAGGTCATGGCAAAATTCATTGGAAAATTTTCAACAAAATCGTTGGAAATGTCGTTGGAAATCCTTTAAATATTTGAAAGAAACTTAATTTTCGTTGTTAATTTGCGACAAAAAATAAATTCGTCGGTAAGTTTGTTGGAGAAATAGTTGGAAAATTCGTTGGAAAAATTTCGTTGAAAAATTCGTTGGTAAAATTTCGTTGGAAAATTCGTTGGTAAATTTTCGTTGGAACTCGTTGGTAAAATTTCGTTGGAAAATTCGTTGGTAAATTTTCGTTGGTAAATTTTCATTAGAAAATTCGTTGGTAAAATTTGGTTGGAAAATTCGTTGGTAAAATTCCGTGAGAAAATTCGTTGCTAAATTTCCGTTGGAAAATTCGTTACAAATAACGAAAATCATCAATAATTCGTTGCAAATTGTGTCATTATTTGGTCGTTACAAAATTAATCCGTAATTATTTGTGCAAATTGTCGTTCCTAATTTGCAGCAATATATCTTTTTGTCGCTAAATTGCGACGAATTACATTTCGGAACAACTTCGATTTAAAATCTAATTAGATATGCAATATTAATTTCTACAATGCATATAAGTTGCAAAGTCATACATGATAGTATTAAATATTCAATCTCATAATACATAGAGTAAGCAAGAATGAACATTAAATAATACATTGAAAGGACGGGAAATAACCATCAGACATTGGCGGCTTCAGTATTGAGTATGACATCAGTAACGGTCAGCTGTATCGACACTTGATGAAATATGGAAACAAAAATAAAGATTTTAGAAAATTTGTCCAAAATATAAGAAAAGCATTTATGCATTAACGTAAAAGTAGCTATAAAAAAATGTTCTTACCTAAGGGGGACTGACAATAAAATCATCAGCATCATCATCATCATCATCATCACCAATCGCCGCATCATGGTGTGGCTCATCAATATGCTCGTGACCGGCTACATTAACAGGAGGTACAGAATGAACGTTGTTGCGATCGATGTCGAGGTGTCGCATGATATATTGCATTTGTGATTACATCACTCTTATTTGTTCTCCTTCTGTTCAAGTAAATGCTTCATTTCTTCGTCCTTCTGTATAAGCAACTGTTTGAGTTGGCACAATTCTTGAGTCATGTGCTCCTCATGTCGTGTCCTCCTTGCAGCAGCCGCATTGGAGGATGAAGATGCCGCAGCCTTTGTTTTGAACATCCTTGACAATGATCCCATTCCAAATATTTTTCCTCCTTTCATACCACATGTTGCCTCCACCTATAATGCCATACTGTCAACCAATCGCTCAGACACAGCAATACCATCACCACCACCACCATCATCACCACAAGCAGAACCACTAGCAGTGCTTATCACAAGTTGATCATATTTTTCCTATATTAACAGTATAGATAAAAATAAAATAAATTTGTATGTATTACCATAAATATTAAAAACTTGCATGATTTTCATTTTAGTTTCGATAAAATCAAAACTATAACCTTCCATACCTTAGTAGCTTTTGCCCGATCGCCAGTCCATGTCTTATCCTTTTTCTGAAATGTGCGTTCAAATGTAGCTGCAAATGTGGGTTCCGTCCCCAATTCTTTTGCCTACAAAAATTTCACAACAATTAGTGACCATTGAATTAAATGAACGTCCAAGTTTAAACAGACTTACCATTCTTCTTCTATGCTCGCCGATGCTGATAGAGCCCCCAGCATATGTGGCTGACGCAGACCCGTCACTAGAACTAGAAGCTCGATTCTTCATGTTTTGTTTACATCTTTTCTTATACTTGTCAGTGTTTCAAGTTCTCGTAATTTCTATCCAATCATCAGATGTAATGAAATTCGGCTTTTCTTTTGTTCTTTTGGCTTTATTTATCACATAACGCATGTGATCACTAACTTTCTTCTTAAAAATTCTTCTAATGTCAGCCTCTTCCATTTCATCCCACGTAAACTTACGCTACAATCAACAGCACCAAACAATTCGTCAAGATTTCATTATTGACCATCAGTATGCTACATCGAACTTATGTTATGAGAAAATGAATAAAAATAACACTAACCTTGAACTCATTCCACCACAAAGTCTTTATTTCTTTAAGAGCACTGCTGAAAGTTGTAAACTGCCCTATCCAACAGTTATTGACTATTTTATTAAGTTCCCTCACAGCATGCGTTGAATCCGTAAATCTGAAAACATGTTATAACACTATAGAGAATAAAACAATTAAGCATATGGAAAATTCGAAACATGGATACTTTTTTTTACATCAATAATTTAAATATACATAAAAAAAAATGAATTACTTACGAATCTCCGCATGGGGATATAAGGAATTGGTTATCTTCTTCCTCATTTGAGTATTGCACTGATGAAGCAGGTGGCACCAAAGAAGATGGAACTGAAGTAAAGTCAGTTCGCATGTCCCCCAGTTCTTCCTGAATATGTTGCTGCGTGTTGAAGGATGGGCCAATGTGTCCGTATTGTCCTTGCACATATGGTAGAACAGGGTTCGATGACAGGGCGGGGGAAGAAGATAGGGCCGGGGACAAGGATGATGAAGCGGAGGGGCCTAGTCTTCGTTGTAAACCCCCACCCCGCATGTGACCTCCTTGATTATGCTGACAATTAGTAAAGAGGTTAGACAAACATTACCAAAAATATTAACAGGTATTATGAACAAAAAATGAATCATTTTCCTTACCATTTTGTATTAGATATCAAGAAACAATTTTAAGAAATTGAAACTAACAGAGTACCGCCTCTGATAAATAGGTCAGTCACTGGTCCTCGACGGAAGAACCTATTACAATTTAGATCACATCAAATATCACTTAATTGTATAATGAAACATATTTAATTTGCAAAACGAATTACAAAATATAATTTTTTAAAATTATAATAGCATCCGCAACCTCTCACCCGGCAAAATCCGGCGGACTCATTCTGGCCGCCGGATTCCGCCGGCTGGAGGCTGGCCGCCACCCCACCTGGCCGGATTCCAGCCGCCGGAATCCCGTGACCGGATTCCGGTCGGCCGGGGGCTGGCCACCACCCCACTCGGCCGGATTTCGACTACCAACCACCCGCCGGAATCCAGCCACCACCCCACCCAGCCGCAACCCCCAACGGCGCGGCGGCGCCTCTCCCGGCGACGACACCCCCCCCCCCCCGACCCCCCGGCGGCGACACCCCTCCTCGCAGCAACCCCCCCCGCCCCACCCGGCGGCGACACCCCCCTCGTCGCAACCCTCCCCCCGCAGTGCGGCACGCCTTCCCCACCGCCCTTGGCGATACAGCTTCGGGCGACGACCCCCACCCCACCCGGCCGCAACCCTCCCCCTCCCCCACACCACATGATTGGATGACGGACGGAGACCCAGCGCAGCACCGCCACCCCCTCCCCTGGCCGCGACCCCCGCTCCCCTATACGCGACCCACCCCCTCCGCGCGGCCGCCGCTCGCAAAACCCCCCGGCCGAGACCTCCGAGGCGAGAAAAGGATGGCGAGTACTTACCACGGACGGCGACAGCGACGGCGGCAACGGCGAGGCGGACGGCGACGGTGAGGGTGGCGACGGCAAGACCGGGCGGCGACGACGACAAGGACACCAAGAGAGAAATTTTGTCGAGTCCACAATAGTCGGTAAATACAAACGTACTAAATACCGAACAAAACAAAAGCCATTCTATAATTTCGTTGCAAAATTCGTTGGAAATTACCATAAGATTTTATAACGAAATTCATATTTCCAACAAATTTACCAACGAAATTACACTTTCCAACGAAATTTGCAACAAATCTCAAGAACGTTGGAAATTTCGTTGGAAATTTCCAACGAAATTTAAAAATACTAAAAATTCAAACACTTTTTATTAAAATTCCAACAACATTTTCAACAAATTCGCTAATCGTTGGAAATACCAACAAAAGTTCCGAAAACTTTCGTTGGTAAATTCATTGGAAATTTCCAACGAATTTACCAACGAAATTGATTTGACCGGGAAACCATAAATTTTCTAAAATTGGTTGGAAAATTTGTTGGAAATTTCCAACGAATTTTAAAATTTTGAAAAATGAATTTTCGAAATTTGTTGGAAATTTCGTTGCAAATTACCAACCGATTTACCAACAAATATAACATAATAAAAAAAAGCCAAATTTTTTTAAAATTCGTTGGAAATATCGTTGGAAATTTAGCAAAAACATTTATATAATTCCCGAAATTATAAATTCATTGGAAAAATCGTTGAAAATTTTCAACGAATTGTTTCTATACGGAAAAGACATTTTTTTTATAATTTTCGTTGGAAAATTCGTTGGAAATTTCCAATGATTTTTCCAACGAAAATTATAAAACGAAAAAAGACATACTTTTAAAAATTGGTTGGAAAATTCATTGGAAATTTCCAACGAATTTTATGAAAATAATGTCCTTTCCGTTTTGAAAAAATTTGTTGGAAATTTCCAATGAATTTTCCAACCAATTTTTAAAATTGTCGAAATCTAAAAAATCGTTGGAAAAATCGTTGGAAATTTCCAACGATTTTTCAAAATTGTCGAAATCTAAAAATTGGTTGGAAAATTCGCTGGAAATTTCCAATGAATTTTCCAACGATTTTTTAAAAGTTTGTCTTTTTCTGTTTTAATAATTTTCGTTGGAAATTTCCAACGAATTTTCCAACTAATTTTTAAAACTGTCAAAATAAAAAAATTTGTTGGTAAATTCGTTGGAAATTTCCAATGAATTTTCCAACTAATTTTATAAGAATAATATGTTCTTCCGTTTAGTAAAATTCATTAAAAATTCGTTGAAAATTTCCAATGAATTTTCCAACCAATTTTATAAGAATAATATGTTTTTCTGTTTAGTAAAATTCGTTGGAAATTTCCAACGAATTTTCCAACAAATTTTTAAATTTGTCGAAATCTCAAATTAGTTGGAAAATTCGTTGGAAATTTCCAACGAATTTTCCAGCGAGTTTTTTAAAGTTTGTCTTTTACCGTTTTGTAAAATTTGTTGGAAAATTCGTTGGAAATTTCCAACAAATTTTTAAAATTGTCGAAATCTTAAAATTAGTTGGAAAATTCGTTGGAAAGTTCTAACGAATTTTCCAGTGATTTTTTGAAAGTATGTCTTTTTCCGTTTTATAAATTTCGTTGGAAATTTACAACAAATTTAATATAAGTGATAAAAACAAATGTTATCAAAAATTCGTTGGAAATTTCCAACAAAATTACCAACAAATTTTTAAAATTGTCAAAATCAAAAAATTAGTTGGAAATTTCCAAAGAATTTTCTAACGAATTTTATCTAAACGGAAAAGTCATTATTTTTATAAAATTCGGAGGAAAATTCGTTGGAAATGTCCAACGAATTTTTAAAATTGTCAAAATCAGAAAATTAGTTGGAAAATTCGTTGTAAATTTCCAACGATTTTTCCAAAGAAATATTTGTTTTATTAATTTGTTGGAAATTTCGTGGGAAATTTCTCACAAAATTTTCAACGAAACTGGTGAACAATTACATTAACAAAACAAATATTTCAATTCGTTGCAAAGTTTCAATGATATTTCCAACGAATTTGATAGTGCTCGGCGTCATAAACTTTTCAAAATTCATTGGAAAATTCATTGGGGATTACCAACGAATTTTCTAACAAAATTTCTTAACAGTTCAATAATATTCCGAAACCTTTACATTGATTAGAAAGTTCATTGGAAATTTCCAACAAACTTTCCAACGAATTTCATACTGCCCGACGTCATAAACTTATAAAACATCGTTGCAAAATTCGTTAAAAATTTATAACGAATTTTGCAATGATTTTTATTTCACCCTAAGAACTATGTTCATTAAAATTTTTTTGGTGCAACGTTTATTATACAGGCCGAAAAAAAAAAGGCTTACCATTGAATGAAATTATTACAGAACGAGAACAATAGAAATATTAAAAATTAGGACAACAAAAACACACATGTGTCGCATTTCTACTAAAAATTACACATAATTAATAAAAAGTCTCAAAAATCATAATCTTCATCTTCATCTTCATATGCATCTTCACCTTTTTCTTCGTCTTCACTTTCTTCTTCGTCTTCATCTTCTTCCTGATCATCATCTTCATCCTCTGTCTCCAAATCACATTGTGTAACAAGTTGAAAATTTGATTCTCGAATTTCTGTTGGATCTACATCGATCATCGCTCCACATGGATTTCATAAAGTAGGAATGTTATATTCAGCAGTTTCATTCATGTGACGAACTTCCTCTTGTTGATATGCCGTGTCCTTCCAATGTTCCTCAATTTTCTTTCTTGCTTTGGTTTTACATACAGCCCACCAATTGGTTTTGTCACGCTTCAAACTAGGATATGATGCATAATAGACTTGAATTGCTTGTTGTGCAAAAACAAATGGTTCATATTTCATATATCTTTTCTTGTGATTTATTTCAACCAAATTATATTTGGTATGCACATTCATTCATTTCACGGGGTCGAACCACATGCATTTAAATAAGACAACCCGCATTAACGGTCCATGGTACTCATTCTCTATGATTTCATCCAACAAGCCATAGAAATCACCTTGCGAATTGCCACCATTGGATGACTGAATACACACCCCACTATTCATTGTGGCCTTTCCCATTCCATGTTCGCGAGTGTGAAAATTATACCCGTTAATGAAATATGCTGGCCAAGTTTGTACTCTTGACTTTGGACCCCATGACAGATGATATAGCATTCCTTGCTGTTCAACTTGAGCATCAATACTGTGAACCTAAAATGACACACAGCAATGTCAATAATATATATTTTAAAAAAATGACGTATGGGAATTTACCAAAAAATAGGATTTCGTCCATATTCAACTTACATATGTTTTGAACCATGTTGCAAATTGTTCCTAGCACAAACGGTCAAACTCATTTGGTGGTAGTCCATACATTGCGATCCGGAAATTCCTAGTAACAAATGCCATTTATGTATTAGCAACGGTTTGAAACACAAGTACAAATGTACGTGCAAATCTACACTTACTCGAAGTATGGCTCCACTTCTGGACAGTTCAATAAAATATATGTATGGACTGCCAGCTTTTCTTCGCCTGTTAAGTGACGAAATTTACATGTGCCGCTAGGTCGACCCAAATAATTAAAAATAGAGAATGATTTGCATTTGGGATCAATGGGACCCTCATCATTTCTTCTAGCTCTCCGCCTCTTGCATTGCACATGTGGCTCAAAATAGTATGAAGCAAATGTTGTCACTTCTTCTACAATATATGCATTACAAATTGAAGCTTTGACACATGCCTTATTCTTCACTTTTTTCTTCAAATGATATAAGAACCTAGTTACAGTAGAAAAAAGTTTATCGTAACAAAATATGTAATAAAGTAATTTCACATTTAATTTAAAAAAAAATTACCTCTCAAATGGATACATCCATCGAAATTGTACGGAACCTGCAACTTTGGCCTCATAAGGTAAGTGAACTGAGAGATGCTCCATTGAATCAAAGAACGATGGAGGAAATATCCTTTCTAAGTTGCAAAGAATAATTGGAATATCTCTCTCTAGTTTCTCCATGTGTGATGATTTCAACGTTGTTGAGCAAATATCATGCAAGAAATTACTTAACTCTGTAATGGCACCCCATACAAAGTTTGGAAGAACTTCCTTGAAGTCTATCGGAATTAGTCTTTCCATAAATATGTGACAATCATGACTCATCATACCTGTTAACTTGCAGTCATTCATATCAACACATCTGCTGAGATTGGAAGCATATCCATCAGGAAATCGCACCGATTTCAACCATTGACAAACGATCCATCTCTGCTCTTTGTTCAATGTATAAACTGCTTTGGGTTTCTGTCCCCTGCTGCTTGCATCCGCATCTAGTGTTGGTCGATCGCAAATATCCATCATATCTTTTCTTGCATTCAAGTTGTCCTTTGTTTTTCCAGTGACATCCATCACAGTATTTATGATATTGTCGAAAACGTTCTTCTCTATGTGCATGACGTCAAGATTATGATGAATAAGATGGGCATTCCAATATGGTAGATCCCAAAATAAACTCCGTTTAGTTCACTTATGTGTACTTCCGTACGCAAACGTTGTGCTGTTAGGGTTGTCAATAACAGTTGGAAACTCTTGCACGCGTTCCCAAATTTGACGGCCGGTCAACCTCAATGGTGGATGTGTTCTTTCGATCCTATTCTTGATTAACTCTTTTTTATTCCTTCTGAATGTATGATTAAGAGGCAAAAATTGTCTGTGACAATCAAAATAGCAGGCTTTCTTACCATGTTTTAATCTGAAAGCCTTCGATCTCTCCATACAAATCGGGCATCCTAATATCCCAGCTGTACTCCATCTAGATAACATTCCATAAGCAGGAAAATCATTTATCGTCCAAATAAGCGCAACCTTCATTACAAATGTTTGGTCGGTAGAAACGCCATACGTAGGGACACCTTCAACCCATAGCCGTTGTAACTCTTCAATCAATGGTTGCATATAAATATCTATGGCTGTTTTCGGATTTTACGGGCCAGGCACGATCAATGTCAAAAACATATAAGATGTCTTCATACACATACCGGGTGGAAGATTATACGGAGTTAAGATAATTTGTCAACATGAATAACTTCTTCCTGATTTCCCAAATGGGGCAAATCCATCAGCACACAGACCTAACCTGATGTTTCGAGACTCTAGCACAAACTCGGGGAATGTTCTATCAAAATGTTGCCATGCCTCTACATCTGAAGGATGACACATTACATCATCTTATGTTTCATGATTTGCATGCCAAGTCATGTGTGCAGTAGTGGCTTGCGACGCATAAAGCCTTTGCAACCTGGGGATTAAGGGCAAATAAAACATTTGCTTGCATGGTCTACGCTTCTGATTACGACCCTGCCTTCTGTTATTCTTGTACCTAGATTGGTTACAGAATTTGCAAGATTTTGCATATTCATCATCTCTCCAATATAACATACAACCCATAGTACATACATCAATCCGTACAACTGGAAGACCTAAGTTATCCACCAACTTTCTCATATCGTAAAAGTCATTTGGCATGATGTTATCACGAGGCATTACTTCACGCATTACTTCAACAAAAGAGTTGAAGCAATCCACAGACACATTATGCTCTGCCTTGATATTTAACAATCTAGCTGTCACTGATAATTTCATGTGGTTGTCACAACCTGCCCATAAAGGTTCATCTGCCGTTTCCAACACTTCCCGAAAATTATTACATTGGGAAGTTCCGTCACATACATTCTCATCACAACCTGTTACTCCTATCTCTTTCATTTCTGCTGCATAACTAGTTCCTACTTATTCAGGTGCAGGAGTAAAACTAGTACTTGCATGATTCAATTCTGAATCCAAATTATGACCGGCTTCATCAAACACCATCCCCTGATATGGGTTTAATTGTTCGAAGTAGCTACATTCTTCCCTAACTGAAAATTGATCGCTTCTTCGATATCCGTCATTATATATAAATGGTTCACCATGGCTAGTCCAATTATAATAGTTCGGAGTAAACCCATATCTACAAAGATGTTCTCTAACTTTATCAATGGCTAGAAATTTTTCATTACTGCACTTTTTACATGGGCACCTTAACTTATTTCCATCCATTACTACTAGCAAAGTTCAAAAATAGTTCTAACCCGATAAATTCTTATTATACATGAACTCATCAGTCAATCCTCGCCGTCCAGGTAAGTTCTTATTATACATCCAACCCATGTCTCTTTGCATTGTGTCTGTATAAAAATAAAAAATTATCATAAATTATTAAACATATCATATATATTGTTTAATATCTATTGTTAATTAAAACCATCAAATGCACAAAATTACAATTACGTTGTTTACGAAACAACTACTTTAAATAATGGAAAATTTGGGAAATTTACTATGTCAAGAAGATTTACAAAGTATTTGGCCGAAATCTTCGTAGTAGAAATTGGACAATCACCTTGCGAATTGCAACGTTCAATTGGATTGCGAGACCTTCGAATGCACGCGTACCTAAAATGAAAAATAATTACATCAGATTCGTCTATTAAATACATTTTATTTATTCAATTCTATTTTTTTTTAATTTTTTTTCCCTTTCTTCTAAGCCTGGTCGGCGACCGACGAGGTCGCCGGCCATGGCGAGCTTGGCCCTCGCCAGTCCTAGCGAGGGCCAGCCTTGCCGCAGGCGAGCTTACCTATAACTCTCATAGATATTGGCAAAGTTCCACCGAATTTTGCAACGATTTTCTATTATGACGAAGAATAACGTGTTATTCAATTCATAGATTTAATTTGTGGGAAATGTCCGGTTCAATTTTGCTACGAAATGTGTACAAATCAAAATTAATGAATTGGTTTGTTGAATTCGATGCAAAATTCGTTCTAAATTTTGCAACGAATTTTGGAACGAATTTATATTGACTGGAACAAGAAGGTGTTTTTTCACTTATTTGCAAAAATGATGGAAAATTTCAAATGAATTTTGCAACGAAAGTAGTACATACAAAAATGAATAAACCGAATATTGAAATTCGTTGCAAAATTCGTTGGAAATTTTCAATGAATTTTGCAATGCAACGAATTACACATATACGGAAAAATAAGGTTTAATGGAAATTCGTTTGAAATTTTCAACGATTTTTGCAATGAATTTTCAATACACCTAAAAAATATTGTTTTCTTAAAATCCGTTTGAAATTTCCAACGATTTTTCCAATCAATTTAAAATATGTGCAAAAATAAGGTAAATGGAAATTCGTGGCAAAATTCGTTGGAAATTTCCAACGAATTTTGCGATGAATTTCGAATATTCGAATAAATAAGGTTTGATGGAAATTCGTTGGAAATTCCCAACGAATTTTGCAACTAATTTCTAATATGCCAAAAAATAAAATGTTCTTCAAATTCGTTGCAAAGGCTTCGTCGGAAACTTCCAACGAATGACGAAAATACCTAAAAATAATATATTCTTCAAATACATTGTAAAATTCGTTGGAAAATTCCAACGAATTTTACCAACGAATTATGTGGAAAATAAGTTTTGATAATAATTCGTTGGAAAATTCCAATAAATTTTCCAACAAATTAAAAGGCCTTTCGGCATTTTTGCAATTTGTTGGAAAATTCCAACGAATTTACCAACGATTTATGTGGAAAATAAGGCTTGATAATAATTCGTTGGAAAATTCCAACGAATTTTCCAACAAATTAAAAGGTCTTACGGCATTCTTGCAATTTGTTGGAAAATTCATTGGAAAATTCCAACGAATTTACCAACGAATTATGTGGAAAATAAGGTTTGATAATAATTTGTTGGAAAATTCGTTGGAAATTTCTAACGAATTTTCCAACAAATTAAAAGGACTTTCGGCATGTTGGAAATTGGTTGGAAAATTCGTTGGAAAATTCTAACGAATTTTCCAACGAATTATGTGAAAAAGGAAAGTGTTCGGCCAATTCGTTGGAAAATTCGTTAGAATTTTCCAACGAATTTTCCAACGAATTATTGGAAAAAAGGTTTAATGTAAAATTCGTTGGAAAATTCATTGAAAAATTCCAACAAATTGCCGTTACTATTTTCGTTGGAAAATTCGTCGGAAATTTCTGACGAATTTTCCAATGAAATTGAAGATATTCGATAGGAAAATCGATTTCGTTGGAAAATTCGTCAGAAATTTCCGACGAATTTTCCAACGAAATTGCGAAATATGAATTGGAAACCTCTTTCGTTAGAAAATTCGTTGGAAATTCCAACGAAGTTACTACAAACAAACAATTTTTTTACCGTTAAGAGAAATTCGTTGCAAACTTCGTCGGTAATTTCCAATGAATTTTGCAACGAATTTACGAATATTCCGAACAATTATTCCTCTTTTTTAAATTTGTTGAAAAATTTGTTGGTAATTTCCAACGAATTTTCCAACAAATTTACATTATATAGTTCAATTTTTGAATTCGCCGGGAAATTCGTTGGTAGTCCAACGAATTTTCCAACGACAAATATTTTAGTCGGAAATTTCCGATGATTTTAGCCACGAAAAAATTTCGTGGGATGAATTTACCAACGAAAAATATTTCGTTGAAAATTTAAAATGAATTTTCCAACGAAAAATTTTCAGTTGGAAATTTCCGACTATTTTTCCAACGAAAGTTTTTTCATTGGTAAATTCTGACTAATTTACGAACGAATGATTTTTCGTTGAAAATTTCCGACGATATTTCCAACGAAAAATTTGTCGTAGCTAATTTCTGACGAATTAATTTTCATCGTTAATTTCCAACAAATTTTTAAATTTGTTGGAAAAGTTGTTGCAAATTTCCAACGAAAATTTTTTCGTCGCAAATTTTCGTGGCAAAAAACTGATTTTTTTGTAGTGTATAAAATATTTTTTGTGATACCAGAAATCCCAAATTTGTACTCATATGATTTATTTACCCTTCATAAAGGTTTTGTCAATGAGAACCATTAAAACTATGCCTACATAAGCAACGGAAGGCAAATAGTATTGACATATCGTCTATGTGACTTAAGTGAAATAAAAACAAAATTGTTTTAGTTGGAAAACTATTTGATGAGAACCTTGACAGAGGGTAAATGTCTCGTGCGGGCACAAGTTTGGGGTTTTTGATGTTACTAGAAAAATTTTAGTGTAAATATATCATAGTGAACATAGTTTGGAACTTTTAGTATCATATGTTCAAAGTAAATATGTCACAGTGGGTATAGTTTACAGTTTTGTTATTTTTTTTTTCTAAAATCATTCAAAACATTGTGTAGAATCTTACTTACATCTCCAAAGAGACTTCCATATAGATTTATCATTTTCTACTAGAGTTAAGGCGCCAAATTCCTTAAAATGGCTTACTTGCCGAAAACAGCTTTAAACTCAATGAATTGCCCAGCTCCCAACTATTGACTGAACTAGTAAGATGTTGGTGCGTTGAATGGGTATAAGACTATATTTATTATATTGTTCTAAATATTATTGTTGATATGAATTTTCACAAAATATTTTAACACATTATCGGAATCAAGTTCTCCCTAACAAACGGGGACTGTGTCAAGGCCTCTACGTCGGGGAAAGAAAAGGTTTGTTCTTCTCGTTAATTTCCCCGTCAACTCTTCTTAGTAAATTTTAGCAAATTTACTTGTTGGTGCGGACAATCACGTGCGATGCATGGCTATCAAAATATGTCGATTTGGAACTTTGTTTTGTTGCATATATGTTGCATTGCTACATATACAAATAAGTTACCACATCGCATGGAAGACATCTTTTTAAGCAATAACGCCTATTCTTCGTTCAAATTATCTTATGGGAAATTGAATAGTAGCATTGTTTTGTCAATTGGAGAGCTACCTTGTACTAACAATTAAATCGCACGTAAATAGATATTGTTTCTTTTCGATAGATTAATTGTGACATTCTGAATTTCAACCAATTTTTAGGATTTATAAAACGTGTCTTTCGTCGATGCGCCTATAGTTAAATCTCGCCCAGAACTCATCACTCTAGATTATTTTTTAATTTAAGATATTGCTAAAATCGCACTCGATCGAATTTGGCCATTATTTAGATCTCGAACTTTGGTGTCGAATTTCTCGGAGTTTTGTGACGAATGTAATTAGACGGTGTCAATATTATTGTGATCAGCGTCGATACTGCCCAAAATTGGTGAAAAGTGAAATTGGGATCGGATGCGAATTTTGACTAGCAGACCTCCCTCTTAATGTATTTTAGTTAGTGTTTTTGACCTTTTTCTAATTTATAAATTAGGGTTTTTCGTAGTCCATCGGATCGACTTCGAGTTTGAACGTGGACAGTTGGATCGCACTCGATTAAGTTGACTTCTCTCTCTCTCTCTCTCTCTCTCTCTCCTGTCCCTGGTCACATCCCCTCCCCCCACTCTGTGCACATCCGCTCCCCCTGCCCTATGTAGACTCTCTCTCTCTCTCTCTCCTCTTTTTTCTTTTTCTTCGTCTTCTATTTCTTCTTTTCTTCTTCTTCTTTCTTTCTTTCTTCTTCGCCTTTGCCAGCTCCTGCTCTTTTCTGTCGATGGCCACTCACTCGACTAGCCACCACCCCCATCGTCATTGCCGCCTAGCCAATGCATGCCGTCGCCGTTGCTCGCCAGCTCGGCTGCGTGTCTACTCGTCCACCGTCGCCGGTCCACCCAAGCCACTGCAATTACTGCCCTCTGCCCGAGGCAGTTGCCACTGTCGTGCGCTGGCGTTGCTACGTATCCAACCGCCGCACGTCGCTCATAGGGCTGCCGTCCAACTGCCGCTCCTACCCCCGATCGTTCACCAATTCGCTCAGTAGCTCGCCGCCGTGGGTTTCGTTCAGCAGTCGCTCGTCTGTCACGTCGCCGTTGCCAGCTCGTTGGGACCAACCCAACCATTGCGACCATCCACCTCAGCCGCCGCGAGTCTCGCCGCCCCTGCTGTGTGCCGACCAAGTTCCTAACAACTTAACCCGCCACCAGCCACCATCGTCGCTCGTTGCCATCACCGCTCACTCGGCTGTGGCCGAGCCCGTCGCCCACGCGCTTGGCTGCCACCCCGACCATGGCCGAGCAGCCCAGCCACTGCCCTTGCCCATGTCGAGTGTCGAGCCCGTCGCCAGTGCACCTGGTCATCGTCTCGGCTGTGGCCGAGCTTGCCTAGCCGCTCGCCCGTCGTGCCCAATCGCTCGCCCGTACGCCTAGCTACTCGCCTAGCCATGGCTGAGAGTCTTGGGCCGTGGCCGAGGGCTGTGCCAAGCTTGGCCGGCCACCTTACCTGTTGCACATGTGCCGTGCTGAGCCCACTATTATTCCACCGAGCCATTTTGGCCCCTTGTCGGTTTCCCTTGGGCCAAAACCTAGGTAAGTAACCTCTTAATCTCTACTTAGTACTTTGGGTATTATTAGACTTGTTTAGAGATAATTAGTGTTAGTTCAGTGATTAAGTTAGGTAGGGATTAGTTAATTGAATGTGATTGATTTATAGATATTGTGGTGGTGATTTTGTGGCTAAATTAGTAATCGATCAAGATGGGTTCAATGACCGAGTTATAGTGGCGTTTGTGGGTGAAATTGGTGTTTGAATGTGACCGACTTGAATGTCGGGTTGGTGGGCTAATGTGGTGAGCATGACATGAATTTGAATAGTATGACTTGTTAGATTGGTATTGGAGAATTGTGTTATGGCATATGTGCATGAGAAATGTCCTGAGGCGTGATTATGTTAGACTGAGTCCGGATTGATCGGAGGGCTACCAACCTGAGGAGTGATTATGCGGGTCAAGAGAAATGTCCTAAAGCGTGATTATGCAGAACTAAGCCCGGATTACACGGGTCGAGAGAAATGTCCTAAGGCATAGTCACGTGGGATTGAGTCTAGATTGATTGGAGGGCTGGATCTCAGGAGTGTTGACGTGGGTCGTGGATAGTTGGTTGGACATGCATGCGAAATGTATTTAGTTGAATTGGGTAAATGTACGTGGTTATGACGCTTGAGTGTTTATGTTATATTCTTGAGCTATTATTGCATTATTATGATTTAACTAATGCGCAAAGTTAGCGTGTGATTTGAGGTGAGGTAAGTGTGCGTGAGAATTCTATTATTTTGATTGCTAGATTGCATGTTAGAACTCGTCTGGGTGTGCATTAGCCTAGATAGGGTTTAGGTTGTCTACTTTTTGAGATTTATTTTCATTGTTGTAGTGTAAACCATTTTAGATCTCCAACCCTTACCTTGATCATGCCGCCATCTCGGCGTTTTGGGGTCCTTATGCATATGGCGCATGAGAAGACCGAGTATCCAGTAGGTCCACATTAGACTTACATTAGGCACCTCACTACGGTCTAGGTAGACATAAGCCTAGCTAACTTGCAGCGTCACATGTAATTGGCCTGGTTTTATCATGACGGGTTTGAGTTAATTGACCCAATCTGGGGTTTTGAGGGACAGCAACATGGCAATGAGGATGCCGTGGATTGGGAGCCCGAGGACATGTATGCTCTTGATGGTGAGATTCTAAACTCCAAAGATCCCTCGGAGAACCCTGGTCTCGAACCCGAGCCAGCACCAGAACCTGTAGCGCCTGTGGATCTCGAGCTCGAGGAAGAATTTGAGGAGTCCGAACACGAAGAGGAGCCCGAGCCTATGCCATATTCCATGGAGTCTGAACCCGAGGAAGAGCCAGGTAATAAGGAAGAGTCGATCGAGATCAACTCTGACATGGAGTAGGAGTCTTCGTGGTCTGATTCAAATTGGGCACCATAGGAGTGTTTGGGTGCCGGGTTCAGGAGTTTTTTGGTAGAGCCCTTTTTGTGCAGCTAGTCAGCCTACCTTGCCACCTGTTCTTTTTGTATGATAATGGTGGAAGTTAACCCTAGGAGCCTAATGTCTGATTATCTGACCGAATGTTGTAAGTGACTATCTTCCATTGCTATGAAATTATTGTTTTGTGCTATTACTATCCCTTCGTCATTGTCTATTGTTTGGGTTGTTTTATTTCGCTTCCACTTGCGTGTACATGTGGGTGTTTTATATGGGTCGGCGACACGTCCTGGGACATCATGTTCGATACGACCGTCGTAGGGGTGTCATGAGCTCGTTGAGATTCGGGGTGTGACATCTCTAGTTGATTTGATATCAGAGCAAGGTCAGCTTAATCCAAGTTGGTCAAAGCTTAGAGTGATAAGGAGCGATGACTTTAGGATAGCCAGTTAGGGAGAATCGTGTGCCATGCGTACCCCAGACTATGTGATTATGGTTACTGAGTGATCTTATGCATTAATGTGTAAAGTGCAGGTACGTCAGGACTTGAGGTAAGTGAACGAACAATGTTGGTTGCGATTGAGTGCTGTATATGATTGGCTGCTTACTTAGTAAATTGTTCTTGTGATTCACTGCCTAGAGCTTTAGATTGGTACAGTTGGTCTAGGTCTCTAATTCCTGAGTGAAATTATAGCAAGTAGACGAGTACGAGAACTCAGTGAGAATGAGTAGCCGAGGTCGAGGTTGAGGTTGAGGTCAAGGTCATGTGGTCTCGCAAGCTAGAGTTGCAGACGATCCCCGGGTGGATGGAATTCTTTGGGCACTACAAGAAGTCGGGATTTTAATGGGTAGATAGACTGAAGAGCAGAATGCTATTGTCGCTGCAGCTGCTGGGGCCGCTATTGTTGCCGCCAACGGAGCCAACGGAAATAATATAAACAATGGAAACAATGGGAACAACGAGAATGGTGGGCACCCCGCTCAGGGCCAAGTAAATGCAAATAGGCCGATGTCTAAGCTAGTTCAACAGTTTGTGAAGCTGAAGCCTTTGAGGTTCGATGGTAGAGGTAATACTGAGGTTGCATCTCGATGGGTGGAAGAGCTAGAAAAAGCTTTCAAAATGCTGAGATGCACTGAAGAGAAAAAAGTAACCCTAGCAGTATACCAGCTTCAGGAAAGTACAAGTGACTGGTGGAGAGCCACAAAAGACCAAGTGTTCCCTGCTAAAACTGCTCCGACTTGGACCATTTTTACTAAGACTTTTAATGGCAAGTATTTCTCAGAAAGTGTCCGAGAGCAGAAGTTGGTAGAATTCATGAGACTTTGCTAGGGTCAGATGTCGGTAGACCAATATGAGGCCGAGTTCACAAGGCTGTCCAAGTTTGCCCCAAGAATGGTAGATGACCCAGTGGACAAAGCCAGGACCTCCGTAGTCAGATGATCTCACTGAACTTTAGGGGTTATCATGAGATTTATGATCGGGCTCAGGTAATTGAGTGTGATTTGATGAATCGGGCTGCCACTTTTGGATCGCGGCAGGCCCCGGCTTAAGACAACCGTCGTTTTGGGAAGATACCTATGACAGGAAATAATCATTTTGTTCCCTACGTTCAAAAAAAATATCGGGAAGCCAAATCGCTTTCAAAACGCCCTGTGTAGGTTATATGGAGGGAGACATAGGAATGGACCTTGTCCAAATAGACGCGGAGCGTGTTTTAGATGTAGTGGAAGGGGCTATCAGATGAAGGATTGCCCCAACAATAGGCCGGCTAGGTCGCCTGCACTACTGCCGCTGCCGCCCTAGAATGGAAATCAATTTGGAGTTATCCTGTCAGCCAATCAGAGTAGGCCGTTGGCCTAAGGACGAGTATATGTAATGGCAAGAAGGGAAGCTGAGGACGCGCCTGGCATGGTCACAGGTACGATCTCTCTCTATGATCATGCTGTATATGTTTTATTTGATCCGGGAGTGTCGCATTCCTTTATATCTGAGCAGTTTGTTAAATTGTCTGGAATTGAGCCGAAACCGCTTAAAGTTATGCTATGTGTGACTACTCCGTTGAATGATAAAGTGCTGATTGCGTTTGGATGCCTTGATTGTAAGATATCGATTGGTGATAGGGAAGAAATGATAGATTTGACGGTTTTAGCTATGTATGATTTTGATGTGATTGTTGGTATTGATTTGTTAGTTAAACAGAAAACTGTAATGGACTGTAGTAACAGTGTAATCCAATTTAATCCAATTGGACATCCTATATTCAAGTTTGTAGGAAACTAAGGAGGAACCTCGATCTTTTGGATCTCATCACTTGAAGTGACTAAGTTGTTAAACGAACGGTGCCAAGGATTTCTGGCAATTGCAGTCGATTCGACAATTGGAGAGCCGAGGCTAGAAGACATAGCCATAGTACGCAATTTCCTCGATGTCTTTTATCAAGAATTGTCAGGATTGCCACCAGATAGAGAAGTAGAGTTTGTGGTTGAGTTGGCCTCCGATACGAAACCAATCTCGAAAGCGCCCTATAGGATGCCATTGTCAGAGTTGAAGGAATTGAAAGTTCAGGTGCAAGAATTACTGGATAAGGGATTTATTCGCTTGAGTACGTCTCAATAGGGAGAGCCAGTGTTGTTCATGAGAAAGAATGATAGGTCTTTGAGGTTGTGCATTAACTACAAACAATTAAATCAAGTGACCATTAAGAATAAGTATCCACTATCAAGGATAGACAACTTGTTTAATCAGCTGAAATGAGCATCAATATTTTTTAAGATCGACTTGAGGACGGGTTACCACCAATTGAGGATTAAGAAAGAGGATATACCAAAAACAACATTTAGGACAAGGTATGGGCACTATGAGTTTACAGTAATGCCGTTCGGATTGACTAACGCCCCTATTGCCTTTATGGATTTAATGAATAGGGTATTCAAAGAATTTCTGGATCAGTTTGTAATCGTGTTCATAGACGATATCTTGGTATACTCACAGAGTTCAGTCGAGCACGAGTTACATTTGGAAAAGATTCTATGAACTTTAAGGGAACATGCACTTTACGTTAAGTTCAGTAAGTGTAAATTTTGGCTTCATTGTGTAGCGTTTTTAGGACATGTGGTATCCAGGGAAGGAATTGCAATAGATTTGACGAAGATTGAAGCCGTTACAAATTTGTCGAGACCAACAACAATAACCGAGGTTCGGAGCTTCTTGGGTTTAGCAGGTTATTACAAACTCTTTGTGGAAAGGTTTTTGGCATTAGCAACACCATTGACGCAGTTACTAAAAAAGGAGACGAGATTTGAATGGACGGATAAATGTGAAAAGAGTTTCAAAGAGTTAAAGCAAAGATTGACGACCGCACCAGTGTTAACAATCCCGTCAGGTCCGGGAGTATATGAGATCTACAGTGACACGTTGCTAAGGGGATTGGGATGCGTACTAATGCAACACGGAAGAGTAGTAGTATACGCATCGCGACAATTGAGACCGCATGAGCTAAATTATCCAACTCACGACTTGGAATTGGCTGCCATTATCTTTGCTCTTAAGATTTGGAGACACTACTTATGTGGGGAGAAATTTCAGGTTTATATGGACCATCAAAGTTTAAGGTACTTATTCTCTCAAGAGGAATTGAACATGAGACAACGTTGTTCAATGGAACTCCTTAAGGACTATAACTGCGATATTCTGTATCACCCTGGAAAAGCTAATAAAATAGCGGATGCACTGAATCGAAAATCGAGTATCGCGCATATGATGGTCAAAGAATAAACTCTGTTGGAGAGAGTTCGGGATTCGGAATTTAAGTTTGAAGTAAGTCATGTCTCAAGTTTGCTTGCCGCATTGAGGATTGAACCAAAAATCCAAACTAAGATTAAGGATTTATAATCGACAAACCCGGAGATTCAGAAGATTTTGAAAATGGATGTCACAAAAAGGAAATCAGACTTTCAGGTGCCCGAGGATGAGATTCTGAAGTTTCGTGGACGGTTGTATGTGCCAGATGATGCAGAACTGAAGAAGGAGATTTTATCATAAGCTTACTGTAGCAATTACAGTATTCACCCGGATAGTACGAAGATGTATCAAAACTTGCGATAGCATTGTTGGTGGAACGGCATGAAAGTGGATATAGCCAAACATGTGGCTAAGTGTTTAATATGTCAACAAGTGAAGACACAACATTGCAAACAGGGTGGAATGTTGCAGCCATTGGAAATCCTTAAGTGGAAGTAGGAACACATCACGATGGACTCTATAATAGGATTACCGAGGAGCCAGAGGGGTCATGATTCAATTTGATTGGTAGTCGACCGATTGACAAAGTAGCACATTTTTTTTCGGTGCGAAAGGACTTCGCCTTAAAAAGGTATACCGATATATACATGCGACAAATAGTTCATCTTCATGGAGTTCCAGTGACGATTAATTCAGACCGTAATCCTAAGTTTATTACCACTTTTTGGAAAAGTCTTCATACGGTATTAGGAACGAAGTTACAGTTTAGCACGACCTACAATCCCCAAACAGATGGCCAGTCTGAAAGGACAATTCAGACTTTAGAAGATATGCTGCTGGCATGTGTATTGGATTTTAAGGGTAGATAGCAGGAACAGTTGCATTTGGTTGAGTTTGCTTATAACAATAGCTATTAGCAGAGTATCAGAATGACACTATTTGAAGTGTTGTATGACAAAGCTTGTAGAACGCTGGTTTGTTAGGATGAAGTTGGTGAGAGGAGCATCACAGGTCCAGAGTTAGTTTAGTAGTCAATCAAAACAATCAAAGTGATTCGGGACAGGCTTAAAACCGCTCAGAGCCGCCAAAAGAATTATGCAAATCGAATACGTAGGCCTTTGGAATTTCAAGTGGGGGACCACGTTTTCTTTAAAGTATCGCCAATGAGAGGATTATCACGATTTGACAAGAAAGAGAAGTTGAGCCCAAGGTACATGGGTCCATTTGAGGTCTTAGAGAGAATTGGTACTTTGGCCTATTATCTCGCACTACCGCTAAATTTGTCCTAAGTTCACAATGTATTCCATATGTCTATGTTAAGGAAATACGAACCAGATCTGACCCACGTGCTGAATTATGAAGAAATAGTCATGGACGACAAAGTATCGTACATGGAAAGGCCAATAAGGATTGAGGACAGAATGGAACGAGTGTTGCGGAATAAGACAATTCCGATGATCAAAGTAACTTAGGAGCAACGTGGAATCGAAGGTGTGATATGGGAAAAAGAGTTAATGCGACATCAATATCTCTATTTGTTTGAATAATTGGGTTGGGTTGTAAATTTTGAGGACTAAATTGTTGTAAGGGGGGAAGAGTTGTGATATTCTGAATTTCGATTCATTTTTGGGATTTATAAAACGTGTATTTCGTCGGTGCGCTTATAGTTAAATCTCACCCATAATTGATTACTCTAGGGTTATTTTTAAATTTGAGATTTCGCTAAAATCGCACTCAATTCAATTTGGCCGTTATTTAGAACCCAAATTTTGGTGTCGAATTTCTCGGAGTATCGTGACTAATTTAATTGAACGATGTCGATCTTATTGTGGCTAGTGTTGATATTGTCCGGAATTGATGAAAAGTAAAATTTGGATCGGGTGCGGATTTTGACTAATAGACCTCCCTCTTAGTGTATTTTAGTTAGTATTTTTGGCATTTTCCTAATTTATAAATTAGGGCTTTTCATAGACCGTCGAATCAACTTCGAGTTTGAAAGTGGGTCGTTAGATCGCACTCGATTAAGTTGACTTCTCTCTCTCTCTCTCTCTCTCTCTCTCTCTCTCTCTCTCTCCTCTCCTCTCCTCTCCCTGGTTACGTCCCCTCCCCCCACTGGGCGCACATCCCCTCCCCCTACCCGTTGCAGACTTTCTCTCTCCTCCTTTTTATTTTTCTTCTTCTTCTTTCTTTCTTCTTCTTCCCCTTTGTCGCTACTCTTGCTTCCCTCTGCCGACTGCCGCTCACTCGACCAACCACCACACCCACCATCACTGCCACCAAGCCACCGCATGCCGTCATCATCGCCAACCAACTCGGCCGCATGCTTGCTTATCTGCCGTCACCTCGCGATCGCCCGTCGCTGGTCTACCCAAGCCACTGTGAGTATTGCCTTCCACCCGGGGCAGTTGCCACCACCATATGCCGATGTCGCTACGTGTCCAACCGTTGCACGTCATTCACAGGGCCGCCGTCCGACCGTCGCTCCTGCCCCCAGCTGCCTAGCAGCTCGCCGCTGCGGGTCTCGCTCAACAGTCACTCATCTATCGCGTCACCGTCGCCAGCTCATCGGGACCAACCTAGCCATCACGACCGTCCGCCTTAGCCGCCACGAGTCTCGCCGCCCCTACTGTGTGTTGGCCGAGCTCTTGACAACTCAACTCACCACCAACCGCCACCGTCGCCCATCGCCGTCGTCACTTGACCGGCTGTGGCCAAGCCGTTGCCTGTATGCCCAGCCGCCACCCCAGTCATGGCCGAGCAACCTAGCCGCTGCCCTTGCCCATGCCAAGTGCCGAGCCCGATGCCTGCGTGCCTAGCCATCATCCCAGCCGTGGCCGAGCTCGCCCGTACGCCTAGCCGCTCGCCGGGCCATGGCCGAGGGCTGCGCCAATCCTGGCCAGCCACCTTACCTGTTGCGTCCGTGCCGCGCCAAGCTCGCCACTCTTCTACCGGGCCATTTTGGCCCCTTGTCAGTTTTCCTTGGGCCAAAACCTAAGTAAGTAACCTCCTAATATCTACTTAGTACTTTGGATATTATTAGATTTGTATAGGGTAATTAGTGTTGATTTAGTGATTAAGTTAGGTAGGGAATAGTTAATTGAATGTGATTGGTTTATGGATATTGTAGTGGTGATTTTGTGACTAATTAGTAATCGATCGAGATGGCTTCAATGACCGAGTTATAGTGGCATTTGTGGGTGAAATTGGTGTTTGAATGTGGCCGACTTGAATGTCGGGTTAGTGGGCTAATGTGATGAGCATGACATGAATTTTAATAGTATAAAGTGTTAGATTGTTATTGGCAAATTGTGTTGTGGCGTATGTGCATGAGAAATGTCCTAAGGCATGGTTATGCAGGTGTGGTTAGAAAGGCATGAAATGACCTGAGACATGGTTACGTGGGTCGAGAGAAATGTCCTGAGGCGTGATTATGCGAAATTAAGCCCGGATTGATTGGAGGGCTGCCATCCTGAGGCGTGGTTACGCGGGTATGGCTAGAAAGGAAAAAAATGACCTAAGACGTGATTACGCGGGTCAAAAGAAATGTCCTGAGGTATGGTTACGCGGGACTGAGGCCAGATTGATCAAAGGGCTGGACCTTAAGTGTGTTGACATGGGTCATAGATAGTTGGTTGGACACGCATGCGAAATGTGTTTGGTTGAATTTGGTGAATGTACGTGGTTATGGCGCTCGACTGTTTATGTTATATTCTTGAGCTATTATTGCATTATTGTGATTTGACTAATGCGCAAAGTTGGCGTGTGATTTGAGGCGAGGTAAGTGTGCATGAGAATTCTATTATGTCGATTGCTAGATTAAATGTTGGGACTTGTCTGGGTACGTATTGGCCTAGGTGGAGTTTAGGTTGTCTTCTTATTGAGATTTATTCTCATTGATGTAGTGCAAACCATTTCAGCTCTTTGACCCCGACCTTGATTATGCCGCCACCTCGGCATTTTGGGGTTCTTATGCATACGGTGCATGAGAAGACCCAGTATCCAATAGGTTCACATCAGACTTACATTAGGCACCTTACTGCGGTCTGGGTAGACGTAGGCCTAGCCGACTTGCAATGTCATATGTACTTGGCCTGGTTTTATCGTGACGGGTTGGAGTTAATTGGCCCAATCCAGGGTTTTGAGGGATGGCAGCACGGCAACGAGGATGTCGTGGATTAGGAGCATGAGGATGTGTATGCTCCTGATGGTGAGATTCTAGACTCCGAGGATTCCCTAGAGAACTCTGGTCCCGAACTCAAGCCATCACCAGAACCTGTAGCATTTGTGGATTTCGAGCTCGAAGAGGAATTCGAGGAGTCTGAGCCCGAAAAGGAGCCCGAGCTTATGCTAGAGCCCATGGAGTCCGAACCCAAGGAAGAGCTAGGTAAGGAGGAAGAGCCGATCGAGATCAACTCTGACACGGAGTCGGAGTCTTCGGGGTTTGATTTAGATTGGGTACCATAGGAGTGTTTGGGTGCTGGGTTCAGAAGCTTTTTGGTATAGCCCTTTTTGTGCAGTTAGTCAGCCTACCCTGCCACTTATTCTTTTTTGATGATAATGGTGGAAATTAACCCTAGATCCTAATGTCTGATTATCTGACCGAATGTTGTAAGTGACTGTCTTCCATTGCTATGAAATTATTGTTTGTGTTATTACTATCCTTTCGTCATTGTTTATTGTTTGGGTTGTTTTATTTCGCTTTCGCTTGCGTGTACGTGTAGGTGTTCGTTTGGGTCAGCGACGCGTCCTGAGACATCGTGTTTGATACAATCATCGTAGGGGTGTCACGAGCCCGTTGAGGTTCGGGGTGTGACAATAATTTTTAGAATGGATTGAATTAATGAATGTAATATCTTTTAATACACTGTCATAGGGGTAGTGTGGCAGAACCTCAATTAGATATAACAAACGTGATTGTCCATTGACAAATTAACCTGGCCCGAATTGGTCAATCCACCCCCACCTGAAATTGTTGATTTAGGTTGGTTTGGGTTTCAATTTGAAATTTGAAAAGAACAAAAACTAAACAACCTATATATAGAAGTAGAACCAAATCCGCGGTGTCTGAATCTGCAAAATAGAAAACCTAATCCTTAAAAGCAAAATTACATCTTACAGTTCAGAGTAAAGCCACATGTATGTTCCGAGATCTAAGGACTTTTGGAGTTTGAAATTGATTTTCAGAAATTTCTGACGGTCACCTGTAAAGTTTCAGGTAAATGCTAAATCAACGGAGTCGGTCTCCTCAACAATTTCTCATGTACGACAATATGTCTCGTCAGGATTTCTTATTGCCCGCCAACTTTAACGGCATCATTGATAGAGAGTACTAAATGAGACGGTGCTTTCATAGTCCTGCCAAGACTTGAGAAGTCGAGCAAAACAGTAGTAAGCGTATGCAGTGGGGAAAATCGCAACTCCAAAACAGGAGAATTAGAAGTCAAGCAAAACAATAGTAAGCGTATGCAGTGGGAGATCACAACCCCAAAACGCGAGAATGAGAAAGAAGAAAAATCAACAAGAGCAGACAGGTTTGAGTTGGTGATTGTGTGCATAAAATGTGTTTCAAGGTGGATGGGTTTGTACTCGAAAAATTGTATATATGTGCATTCTGAAAAAGAATAACGTGTAGTTTCGAGATAATTAATCAACTAGCTTCAAAGAGGTAAAATATGAACTTTTTTCAATTGTTGCATTGCAAATTAAGATTTCAAAATAATACTCCATTATATACTTTTAAATTAAGACAAGACACGTCACACATGGATTTTTTTTTCCCTTTTCTGGACTGGAATTTCTAATTAATATGGATTGCGATCGTTATGTATTTGTAGAGAATTATCATCACAAAGAAGATTATTTTTCCTTTTAATCTATAGCACCTGTGTTGTAAATATTTTGTTACATTTCCATAATTTTGAGGAATGTCCTATCTTGCTAGCATCGCGATAACAAGGAAATGCAATCACGGTTACCAAAAGTCATTTTGAAGAAACTAATCTAATCGAACAATGGGCATAATAGTGTTGACTCATATTGGATGACATATCACACTTGTATGACACACCCTAATTAACTCTATTTCCCCTTTGTCGGGCTATAATATCATAAAGATGCATGACAAGGAAGATTTTGTTCCATGCTCATAATTAAGTACGAAGAAGCTGGTCTAGGTAGGACTTCACCAAGATTCAGTTTCAACGAAAATGCCGAGAACACCAAGAAAGCCTATCATTTATTTTAGGTAGGGGGACATAATTAGTAAATTATCACTTGTAACCTTTATTATCTATATAAGGCATTGGAGAGTCAGTAGAGTCATCACAATCAACTCTAAATAAAGAAGGACCGATGCGGTAGTGGGATTCACTATCGCTCAATCCAAAGGGGTATGGAATCGAGAGGTTTTCGCGAGTACTTTGGCATCCGGGCTTCGATATTGAATCATCAACTTCTGCTATTTGGATGTGGTATAGACTCAATATGACGGTCCCAAGCACCACAACTTTCGAGAGAAGCTCGTGGTTGAACGTGATTCTCCAACTATTCAAATATCTTTGGATAAATTAACTTGATGAGATCGAGGGCATACACATAAATAGAAGTAAGATGGTCTTTTTAATAAATAAAAATAAAAGTAATTGTAGTTATGGTTATTCAAATAAGAATTCCAAAGACCTGGTTCACGTTGCAATAAATGTTGAGTATGACTAGATTAAGACAGGTTGCTTTCCTTGATAATTTCCAAATGCATGATTTGAGAGTATTTGGACTAAGAAAGGTCATTCCGCGCAAAAACTATGGACGAAAATATGCTTAAAAAAATTTATTAACAAGATGTCCCCTTCTCAAATTAGGCAACACTTTCTCATCTTGAAAAGTCTGTTACATGGCTAACGTGATATTATGAACCAATCACATTATCCATGTGATCTGTATATATCTTGATCGATTTACATTCAAATTTTGATATAAACTCTCCCATTTTAGTTTTCTAAATAAGAAAAAGTAATTGGGGTTGTGGCTGTCCAAATAAGAAGTCCAAATACCTAGTTCACGTTGCAATAAGTGTAGAGTATTGACTAGACTAAGATAGGTCGCTTTCCTTGATGATTTGAGAGTATTTAGACTAAGAAAGGTCATTCCGCTTCCGCCCAACAAGGATGGAAAAGAATGTGCTTAAAAATTTTATTAGCTAGGTGTCTCCCCTTCCCAAATCACGCAACACTTCTTACTCAAGCTGATCTGCACTTTAATTTCTTATGCCTCTTTACTTTCTGTATTTACAGATTCCTGTAACTTTAGATAACTTTCAAGCCATTTACAGCTTTTATAGAAGTATTGTAACGTAGCCTGAAACTCTATTGATTCCAAATCCGTTTTCAATCCATACGCTTTTCATCCATTCCATACAATCTTGTTCCGATTTCCATCAATTCCATACAATCCTGTGTTACACCTCATTTTTAGCCATAACTCTCATAGTAGTCAAATCACAGAACTTACTTTAGTAAAAACCAAAGACAGAAGTTTCGGTGAAGGATATTAGCGAAAGATCACCAACCGAGAAATTGTAGAAGTTATTTTCGGTGACGGATGCATAGCTGCAAGGATTGAAACCCAGGACATCGGAATGATTAGAAAAGCTCCTAATGGAGATATTGTAGCTGAAGATGTTCTTAGGGATGCTTGTCTGGCAACAACCGATACCGGAGCAAGACCCGCTGTTGACATCCGATGGGTTGCTGCATGAAGACATACAACCAAAAGAGAAATTCCGATGGCGGTCTCAGAAAATAGCTGACGTGTCGCAACCAACTGCGGTGAACTTGTTCTTGGTGCTGGATATGGGGAATTCGGCTAGTCCGAGCCGCGGATAATTGTTCAAAGACCTAACTTTCCCAGAAGAGTTATAGCAATCTCGACCAGTCGAAACATTAATGCGCAGCTCGTGATCCTTGACAAAAATGTCGAGTATTTCGATGTTTGTATCTTTGCTCCCCATGTAAGGTATGGGAGGGTTGGTAGAGCTATCACAATAGACAGTAAACGATGGGCTATCAATGTGGCATTGGGGATCACTGTCGCTCGATCCAAAGGGGTATGGAATCGAGCGGTTTCCGCGGGAACTTCGGCATCTAGGCTTGGTCATGGAATCATCAGCTTCTGCAATGTGATTGTGGTATGTGCCCAATATAATGGTCCCAAGCACCACGACTTTCAAGAGAAGCTCATGGATGACCAAGGTTCTTCCTTCGATGCTCTTCATATATTTTTGTTGTTTAGGTGAATCAATTTGATGGGTTCGCGGGTATACAAGGAGAAGTAAGATGGGTGCTTTTTTTTCTTTTTTCGCTGTTTGTCGGTCATGTAACTGTAGCTATTGTCTAAGTTCAAGTTGTGGAGTAGACATCACGTGGTCATAGCACGAGAAGATTCGACCAAATTGCTCGTGTGACGAAGTCTTGCGCAGTACAGTGCACGCTATGTGACAAACTTTTCCTGAATCTTTCTTCGCTAATCATCGAGAAGACAAGCTATTCTGAGCCGGAGAGACTGGAGTACTCTTGTCACAGAATGAGCTGCTCTTACTTTTTAAATAATCTCCGAATGATTAATTTAGGATTCCAAAGTTTAAGAAAATGCCTCTCACTTTGTGGGAAAGAAAAAGTCTAGTCTTCCTTTCCCTACCGGATGTTACTTCTGTGCAGGGCAATTCTTTCTTTTGGGGCAAAACTTAAAAGTTGATAGGGAAAGGAGAAGACCTGACCCTTCGTGTTTTCTGAAGAAAGAATAAGTCCTTGGTAAACTCTATAATACAACAATTCCAAAACATAACAATTCCTTTAAAGAATCTCATCCGTTTGAATGACAATAACCTTCGAAATTTTTCTACACAATATCTTTAAATTTCTTTATAGACCCTTTGAAAATCCCAAACTGCCTTTGTTATCAGATGACGCATTGGTAAATGATGTGTGTCCCAACTCATTAACTTATTATTCATGGCTCCCACTCTAACCACCACAAGCGTCTACGAGCTTTTTTATTAGGGCCCTTGGGTTTTGATTTCTTATAACAGAACAAAACTTCACTTATTATCTTTTCTAATAAACTTATAGTAATTGTCCAATTTCGTGTCTGATAAAAATTGGAAAAACTTTGAAAAAATGAAAAAGAAATATTTAAAATCATGGGCAAACGTCATTAAAAATCTCATATTGTGTCCACTGCAACACATTACTATAAAATGTTTTTGCGTGACACGAAAAATCTCAAATTTGTATCCATGGGACATATTTACTCTCCATCAAGATTTTGTTAATGAGAACCATTAAAAATATGCTTACATGAGCGACGAAAGGCAAACAATGTTGACATGGTGCCTATGTGACTTAAGTAAAATACAAGCGAAGTTGTTTTAGTTGGAAAATTATTTGATGAGAACTTTGATAGAGGGTAAATGTCTCATGTGGATACAAGTTCGGAGTTTTTGATGTCACTAGAAAATTTTTAGTGTAAATATATCACAGTTGACATAATTTGGAGCTTTTAGTATCATATATTCAGGGTAAATATGTCCCAACTGGTATATTTTAGAGTTTTGTTATTTTTTTTTGCTAAAATCATTCAAAACATTGTGTAGAATCTTACTTACATCTCCCAAGAGACTTTGATTTAGATTTATCAGTTAAGGTGCCAAATTCCTTAAAATGGCTTACTTGCCGAGAACAGCTTTAAACCCATTGAATTGCATAGCTCCCAGCTATTGACTGAACTATTAAGATGTTGGGGCCTCACATGGGTCTAAGACTATATTTGTTATATTATTCTAAATATTGATGTTGACATGAATTTTCACAAAACATTTTAACATAATATCATAATGAGGTTCTCCTTAGTAAACGGGGACTATGTCAAGGCCCTCCTTTCGCGGAAAGAAAAAGGTCCGCTCTTCTCGTTAATTTCCCTGTCAACTCTTCTTAGTAGATTATAGAAATTTTAATTATTGGCGCGGGCAATCACATGCGATGCATGGCTTTCAAGATATGTTGATTTAGAACATTGTTTTGTTGCATATATGTTGCATTGCTATATACACAAATAAATCGCAACGTCATATGCAAGACATCTGTCTAAGCAATAAAGCACGTTCTTCATTTAAATTATCCAATGGGAAATTAAATAGCAGTATTGTGTTGCCAATTGGAGAGCTTACCTTGTACTAACAATTATGGTGCTCATAAATAGATATTGTTTCTTTTCGATAGAGTAATTCTAGAATAGATAGAATTAATGAATATAATATCTTTTAATACACTATCCTAGGGGTAGCGTGGCGGAACTTCAATTAGATATAACAAACGCGATTGTCCGTCGACAGATTAACCTAATCCAAACCTGTCAACCCATCCTAACAAGAAATTGTTGATTCGGGTTGGTTCGGGTTTCAATTCAAAAACTGAAAAGAATAAAGACAAACCAAACTATATACTAAAGAAAAACGAAATCAGCGGTGTTTGAATCTGCAAAACAGAAAACATAATCCTCAAAACCAAAATTACATCTTCCAGTTCAGAGCAAAGCCACAAATATGTTCCGAGATCTGATCATTGCTAAGTACAAAGGACTGTGGGAGCCAGAAATTGATTTTCAGAAATTTCTTGAGAGTCATCTGTAAAGTTTCAAGTAAATGCTAATTGCTAAGTCAACGGGTCGGTCTCCTCGACAATTTCTCATGTACAATAATATGCCCCGTCAGGATCTATAATTGCCCACCAACTTTGACTTTATCATAGATAGAGAGTATCATGGACCGGAGCAGGTCCTCGTTTCATCAGGACTTATAATAATTGCCCACCAAATTTGACTGCATCATTGACAGAGAGAGGATCAATGATGCTGCAGGGTGCTATCATGACATTGCCAAGACTTCAGAAGTCAAGCAAGACAGTAGTAAGCGTATGCAGTGGAAGATCACAACCCCAGGACACGAGAATGGGCAAGAAGAAAAATCAACAAGAGCAGACTGATTTGACTCTTGATTTGAGCCGGTAATTGTATCATGAATGCATGAAATATGTTTCAAGGTGGACGGGCTTATACAAGAAAAATTGTATTTTTTCTGTTTTTAGACTATATATATGTATGTATATATATATATGCATTCTGAAAAATAATAACGTATAGCTTTATTATTTAGCTTCAAGATTTAGCTTCATGGCGATAAAATACAAACGTTTTCAATTGTTGTGTAAATTAAGATTTCTAAATTAGATTCCATTATATTTTTTAAATTAAGAAACGATACGCCACACGTGGATTGTTTTTCTTTTTCTAGGCTAGAATTTCTAATTAATATGGATTGCAGTTAATATGTATTTGTGGAGAATTATCATCATAAAGGATTTATTTTTCCTTTAATCTATAGTATCCATGTTGTAAATATTCTGTTACATTTTCATAGATTTGATAGAACATCCTATCTTGCTACCATTGCGGTAATAAAAAAACGCAATCATGGTTACCAAAAGTCATAATGTAATAATATTATCATTTATCACAGGGAAACAATGACGGTTTGGATAACTACATGCTTGGATCGACCCAGCTTTAGGGGTCCCGTAAGTCCAATTCTCTAACTTTCCTTCAATGATAATTGGGCTTCCCTACGATTCAATCCGGGTTGGGTCTTGTTTGTAGGCTCAAACTTGAGCCATAGTCATGATGATACAAATATAAGAAGCTTAGAATTTGATCTCGTGATCTTATAATTCATAATAGTAACCTAATGTTAGAGGATCTGTTAACTTCTTTGGTAAATCTCACACTAAGTTCTAAGAAAAAATGTCACTAGTGCGTAGATTAAGGTTATTGCCATGATATTTTCACGAAATTTCAATTTTCAGTGACTCATCCCACACATCGCATCTACGTTAAAGATGCTGGCCCGCCCTTTCCGTGGAACTTCTTGTCATAGGCATATTTTCGATATATCCTTTTGTTGATCTTTCTATTATTATTATTATTAATATTGGATATTCTGCTAATAACCAAGCTGTGGAGTTAACATCAGCCGGTCCTCGACACTTGCATGAGATGATTCGATGACAATTCCGCGTGTGACAGAAGTCTGGTGCAGTGCGGTGCCCGGTTACATTTTCCAAATGCATGATTTATTTGATGTATTATTCTTGAATCTTTTGTCGCTACTTATCGAGAAGAACAAGCCACTGGGAGACAGACGGGAGTACTCTTGTCAAAAAAGAGCTGCTCTTTACTTTTCAAATAATCTCTAAAAGGATTCTTCGAATTCTAGAGTTTAGGCAACGTCTCTCCCTCCGTGGGCAAACAGAAGTCTGGTCTTCTTATTTCCCAGAAGTCTTGGTCTTCTCCTTTCCCAATCGATTTTTGATAGTTGGAATATTGGGGATGTTACTTCTGTGCACGGCAACTTTTTCTTTTAAGTTGATAGGGAAAGGAGAAGACCTGACCCTTTGTTTTTTACGAAGAAAGAGACTCCTTGGTAAACTCTATAATGCAACATTTCCAAAACATAAAGGACTCCGTTTCGCAAAAAATACCATGATTCCAGAAAGTTTTTGAGGAAAAAGATATAATTCTTCGGTATTCGGTTGAAATTTGAAAAAGACCTGAAAAATATTTTCCACCATTCGGTATAAAATAGATTTTCCTCCATGCACTACTTTCAATAATTTTTTTATTTTTTAAAATCTATTTTAATTAATTTATAAAAAAGATTTGGAATTATCTTTTTATTTTCTTTTTCTTTTTTATTTTCTTTTTTTTTACCTTCTTCGGTCAGTCGCCGACCATGGCAAAGGCCGACGACTGGCCACAAGTGAGCTGAGCCTCACCATAGGCCAGTGAGGCTTGAGCTTTGCTAGATTGGCGATGCTTGAGTGTAGCTAGAGGCCGGCGATCTTGTTAGATCTGATGAGGCTCAAGGCCTCGAGCGTCGAGCTTGCCGCAGCTTGAGGGTCGATGGCGAGCAAGCTCGCTAGACTATGACTCATGAGGCCTCGAGCTCGCTCGCCAATCTCTGGTGAGGCCCGAGCCTCGTAGCCTTGTGGCAAGGCTCAAGCTCGCCTATGGCCGATCGTCGGCCTTCGCCATGGCCGGCGACCGGCCATAGAAGAATGTTAAAAAAATAAAATAAAATATTAGATTTTTAATAAAAAGAAAAATTAAAAATTAAAAATTTTAAAAATTAAAATGAATAGTGGAAAAAGAATGGGGGAAAGTCATTTCCTCTCTTCAAAAAGAGAAATACATTTTCCTCACTTTTGAAAGTGTTTTTTCCATTGAGGGAAAATGTTTTCCTTGAGTAGTTTATTTTCCATAAACCGAACGTTCGAAAATCTAGTGTTGACACATAAATTTTGACGATCCAGTTAGTCGTTCATTGCATAAAAAATTAGGAATCGATCCCAGTTCCCAGACTAAAAATTTAGTTAAATTGCACATAAATTAAGAACATTTGAATTAGTATTTAGGGTCGTATAGTTGCATTTGTATTGGAGCGCGGCGGATGGACTTGAGTGAATGATTCTGAACTTAATCGAACTAAGCCTGCGGTGGCCGAAATCATGTGTATGAAGTTAGGAAAATTTGATGAAAATTTGAAGCAATAAAGCTTGATATTATCAAGATTTTAGTCACATAGCAAATAAGAAAGAAGTAATCGGCATAATTCCAGTGATATTTGTGAGATCAACTATTTGAGGGAATAAATAGTTGAGAGCAAGATTTAGTCAACAAAGGGAATATTTGATTGAAAAGAAAGAGGAAAGAAAATGTGCATGCTTCTAAAGATTTCTTGGTGAAAAAAAGTATATAAAAGAGGAGGGGGGCTTCACTTCAAGGGGCTCTCATAATTTTTAGAAGATAATTCCTGAGAGCAAGAGTGAAACACGTGAGCAAGAGCGGGAGGCTTGATTTCACGCAATTGAGAGTAGAGAGAGAGAGAATCGTAAAAAAAAAAAATCGTGAGTGGGGGACAATTCAAGGGAGACGGCCATGAGAAAGAGAAAAGGGAGATAGTCTCTGGTCATCAAAGTGTGCTTCCGGGGAGCACAGATGGTCAAAGGTTAAAGAAAGAAATTGGTTCTTTCTCTCTTTCTCCTCCTTGGCAAGCATCTCGGACGCCTCGGAACAGCGAGCCCAGCGACGTTTACCAAATCGCGTTGCCGTTTTTCCTGCCTCAACGACAACATGGTTGTTCCCTGCTACTGATCCAGCCAGCGCTCCTACTATCGCGTCACTTTTGTGGCTGACCCTGTGGTTGCGAGTCAGTCTGTTGTCCCGCTTGTGATTCTGCTTTGTAGGTGACGAGCCTAAATTCCTGACGATCCGCAAGCAACGTTGTCGTCGCCATCGCCGTCCATCGCCGTCGTCCCCATCGTCGGTCCGTCCCACCGCCGCTCGACCCAATCCGCAATCCCGATCAGCGAGTCCAAATTTGGAAATATGTCGAAATTATGTAAGGATGTTATCCAATATTTTCTGAATATTTTTTTTGGTAAGAATATTTTCTGAATATTTGGTTTCTTAATTTTTGGATGTTTGAATATTTCATAAATATTGCATGGATAGCTAGATATCTTAGGATAATGTGTGTTATATCCGTAATATTCGAAAAATACCCAAAATTAGGAATTTTTCTTAATTTGGCAACGTATCTGAACGACTATCCGACCTTATCCATAAGGTATGATACGCGGTGATACGGAAAATCGTTATCTTATCCATAATCACTTAGATACGATAATAGATTTTATTTGTTTTTCAAATTTGAACAATCAGCTTTCCATCGATATCTATAACCCTATAGATATGACTGTTAATTTGATTTCTTTTCCTAGTTCAAATTTAATAAGAAAAATCTTGCGAATCGCGTGGATTGGTTTTGATCATGGTGGTTACCTGTCTGTTTGATTTATTTCCTTTAAAAAGAAAATTCCAAAAAAAAAATTAATTAGGATTTGAATTGATCTTATTAGAAGATAATGATGTATGTTTAGGATAGGTTTAGAATAACTTTCTTTGAATAAGTCGATAGGATAACTTTTTAATTTAAATTAGGAATTAGAGTAATTTATTTCTTAGTTTAATTTAAATATTATCCTGATCTCGATGGTTCATTTTAGGGTAATTCTTGATTTCGAATTTTCATAAAAATACCAAAAAGAAGTCAGTTTAGAATAGATTAAATTATCATTTTTTTAGAATAGATTGCATGTTAATTTAGATATTTTTTTTATTCCAAATTTCATGTGGAAAATACCAAAAAATACATCGTTTTCAGTCATTAGAATTATGTCACGTCGTTGCATGACATATAGTTTGCATGTTAGGCTGTATTAATCGCATGTTGATTTTTGCACGTCATTACATATAGGTTAGCTTTCATTTAAATAAGTGAAAATCCAAAAAATATTGAGTGAATTGCTTGTTAATTAGAAATCATATTATGATTATTGATGTGATTTTCTATCTAACAATGCAGATGCTTACGTTGCTTCGAGATAAGTAATTCTCCCAATCTTGCAATTTATTTAGTGTTTTGATTATTGGGTATTACTTTGGTGGTTTGCGCATCCGTATGATCACCTCACATGCTAGTGACTAAGTTAAAATGAATCTAAACTGTCTCCCAAAACATTTTTTGAAAAGAAAAGGTACCGAAAGGGCGTCAGACTAGATCTAGCGTAACCAAGTCCCCAAGCTTAGAATATCTGGTTCGTAGGAATAAAGCATATCTCCCTATGTTTTATTTAGATTTCTAATCGACCTACCGCAAATAGATTAGTAGCGACTTCAAGTATGAAAACTTTTGCATGTTAAAAATTTAAATCCTAAGTTGCGAATTGGTAGGGCTTGTGAGGGCTTGAGTTAAACTTAGTCTTAATAATCCATTAGCTTGAGAAAATTTAGGTCGCAACAGCTAGAAAACATTTTCCAGAAAGTTATTTTCCGCGAAACGAATGGAGCCTTAATATTGGACTGTAACTCTCGGTCTTTAAACAACAAGTCCTTCATTTTTTTAACGAAATTCATCGGTTGAATGACAAGAAATAATGATAACCTTATAAATTTCTCTCCACAATATCCCTAAATTTTTTTATAGACCCATTGGAAATCCCAAACTGCCTACTTTATCGAACAACGCATTGATAAATGAGGCGTGTCCCAACTCGTTAACTTATTAATTAGGGCGCCCACTCTCACCGCCACAAGTATCTACAATCTTTTTAATTAGGGCCCTTGGGTTTTGATTTCGTAAAATAGAACAAAACTTCACTTATTATCTTTTCTAATAAACTTAAAGTAATTGTCCAATTTTGAAAATTTTATGAAATATTACATACGATCCTGTATTAAATTGATCTAATTTAAATTTTTCAAATAATTTCGCTTATGATAAACTTTGGCAAAACTTTGAAAACTTGAAAAAGTAAATAGTTAAAATCATGGGCAAAAGCTATCAAAAGACCCAAATTATGTCTGCTGTAACATATTTACTATGAACTTTTTTTTTGTGACACAAAAAGTCTCCAAATTTATATTCGTGTGATACATTTACCCTCTATGAAGGTTTCATCAATGAGCACCATTTAAAAGCTGCCTCCATGAATGAAAATAGGCGAATGGTATTGACATAACACCCACGTGGCTTAAATAAAATAGAAACGATGTTGTTTTAGTTGGAAAATCATCTAACGACACCTTGACAAAGGGTAAGAGTGCATATAGTAACATTTCTATTCCTGAGAACAATTTCTATTCATAAATAGTTTTTCCCCGAACAAGTTTATGAGTAGAAGAATGCATTTGGTAACTGCACAAAATTTCTATTCCCGGAATAGAAAAATGAAAGAAATACGTTTGGTACAACTCTAAAATTTTCTATTTCTAGTTTTTTTTATTTAATTATAAAAATGTCAATGGAGACTAAACAATTTATGTTTGGATAAAATTGGACTTTTGTAAAAACTTAACTGATCAAGATATTTTAAGATGGTCTTAAAAAATGCAATATAATAGTTAGTCAAAGATGGATGGCTAGAAATAATAGTAGAGAGTTCCACTGATTTATAACTCACAATATGAAGAGGTTGACAGTAATTCTTTGGGCATTATAATAAATAGGTGCATAAAGCTCGTGAGCTTTAGGGTGTAGAGTATAGGGTTTAAGTCTAGGGTCTAGGGTGAATCATATGGGGTTTAGGGACTAGGGTGTAAGGTTTAGGATATAAGGTCTAGGGTTTAGATTACGTTGAGTTTGTTTCTTTAAAATGACCTTGTTTCTACTTTTGTTATCAGGAATAGAAAAATATATTTTCTTTACTTCTTTTTTCTATTCAAAATCTATTTCCTGGCTATTAATCTATTCCAGGGAATAGAAAAATTAACTAACATACACAAACAGGTTTCTGTTTTTTGTCTATTCCGCGGAACAAAAGAACAAAAAATTTGGAGCGTTACCAAACAGGCCCTAATTTTCTCAATTTTGGCCAAAAAAAAATGATAATAAAAGATCTTGGGTATTCAAAGTGGTGGTGATAATGCAATGTTCCTAACATTTGACCATAACTGCTTCTTCAATATATATAATTTATCTTCAATATATATAAATATATATTTAGTATTTATATTTATTACATATCTTAGGTATTTTAGTATTTTAGGTATATTAGTATAGTTTACTATTTAATAAAATTTTATTAGGGAATGATGGAACGGGAAAAAATAAATAAAAAAAAGAGAGGGAAAATAATAAAAAATAAGCAAACCAAAATGTAGGCAAGAGTGTCAAGAGATTCTTATTATCTCAATTTGTGCAATTTTTAGGTTCATTTAGAATGATATGCCGTTCATACCAAACAAAAGAGATGATAGGAAGTGAAAATATTCGGCTTTATTACTACGATTCACCAAACAGTAAAGAGGATATAGCAAAATCTCTTAATTTCATACCATATCCTATCCTATCCCTAAAAAATTCACACATGTATGCGAAGACCTATTATGAAACTATAGTTCGAAACTTTTTCAATAGCTCTTAATAAACACAATTTGCCCATGATGAGCCTAATGTGGATAACAATAGATCCGTTGTAATGTGATGTCCAGATATTTGCACTTAAATATTTTATACATTTCTAATGTTGAGACATAATTTGAAACTTAAATGATTCAAAATTTTGGAAAAACTTATAATGAATACAATATGTCCATGTTGATTCCAATATGGATATTGGAACGCAAGGTACGGGTACAATATGTCTCTTGAACTTATAAATAGTTCCCAACCTAATATAAATTTGGATAAGAAATGATGAGGCCATCACTTATAAACTTGATTCGCGTTTATGTATCTGATCTATTATGCTCGATAAATATATGAGAATCATCGTAAAAGTAAAAGAAATATACGTGTAAATTTTGTGTCTGCTATAATCTAAGCGAATCATTACGGATGCATTAAAATGAGTGAATCTACTCATAAATTTAATGGCGGACATGCATGAAGGAACTTGAGCTCGTTGATGGAGCAGGTAAAAAGCACATGTAAATTACTTTCAATGCATAATAAGTTCTTTTTATCAGAAATAAACTTAGCTATTAATAAGAAGAACATAATACATACGACATGACCGATAGAATTGAGTTGGGGAGCCGCGAAAAACAACAAGTAGACGAAAGAAATCAGTTTATTAGTATGAAGTACAATTGTTGAAATATAAACATATTCCATATGCTCATTGATTCACATAGACCAGTAAAAGTGCACACACCTCGCATTTATATAGAAATCAACATTAGAAATATTTTTTGTTTAAATGGCCTTACTCCAAAATATTTGGATTATCAATCAATGGAAAGTAATTATTGAGACAATACGAATAAACGGGAAACACATATACGTGGAAAGAGACCAATATTTGAAGATTGAAGTACATGGCTGATCAAGCATTTGATAGAATATTTCTAAAACAACTGATTAGGGGTATTTTGGTAAGGGGGCTACATTCTTGATATAATAGTAAACCCCAGTGACAAGCGAAAGCAAATTAACAAGAAATCAAGAAGAGATAATAGAGTCATCACTGGTACTAGACATTCAAAGAGTAAATCAATAGGGTTCATGAATCTAGTATATTGTTTTTTTTTTTGGTAACCCAGGAACTCCCCGCACGGCCGACAACCGGAGGGGTAAACCTGGGGTGACGCTAGCGTGGGACCCACTACCACAACGCCACACTTAAGAATCCCTAACGACTACGCTGGGGTTCGAACCTAGTATATTGTTTATGGGCACTTCTTAGTATAATCAACATTATTCTGCGACTCATGTATAAAGGCAAATAAAGAGATTGCGATGTCTTGTATCATTGAAATTTGGACAGAGACAACCGAATGCGTCTTCATCTCGGTGATAAGAGTGACTGATGCTCCTCCATTGAAGTCGGCTCCACTTTTGGTTCCAGTCGCATCAACATGGGAATCAAACTCGAAGGACGGTTAGATCCAGTTCTAATGCCATCGATCTTTTCTTCATTTTGCCGGACAACTGTGGGATTTTGTAGTGACCATACTCGCTCCAATTCCATCGCCACTTTCTTCATTGTAGGCCTGTACCTTCCATGAATTCCTAAGCATCTTTTGGCCAAGTTGGACACCGCAATAATTTCTTTTTTCTCGCCATGGTCTAATACCTCCTAATCAAGAACATTGAATAAGCGGTTCTCGTCCATCGAAATGATGAAGTACGAGACTAGATTTTTGCACTCTTCCATCCTCTGTTGAGAAATTGCCTTTTCTCCAGTTAGTAGCTCGACTAAGACAACTCCAAAGCTATAGACATCACTCTTGTCCGTAAATTGACTCGTTTGGTAGTACTCAGGGTCCAAGTATCCAAAAGTTCCTCGCACCATTGTGGTCAAGTGTGTTTGGTCGATGGGAATTGATTTGGAAGCTCCAAAATCCACCACTTTGGCTCAATATTTTTCATCCAAAAGTATATTTGATGACTTGATATCACAATAATAAATCGGAATGGCCGCATCAGAGTGCAAATATGAAAGAGCCCTAGCAACTTTATTGGCAATTCTTAACTGTGTTTCCCACGAGATGGGAAATTCTCTATCTAGATCATGAAGATATTGGTAGAGAGTTCCATTGGGGACAAATTCATATACTAGAAGAGGAACTTCACTCTCTAGACAAAATCCTAATAATTTGACCACATGTTTGTGATTGATTTCAAAGAGAATAACAACTTCATTGATGAACTGTTTGACTTCTCCTACATCAATAACTTTGGATTTCTTAACCGCAATGATCGTTCCATCTATCAACATTTCCTTGTAAATAGTTCCATGACCACCCTTACCCAATATTCGACTCTCATTAATCTGATCTGTAGCCATGTCTAACTCTGTTGAAGTGAATAACTTATCTTTCTCCACGTGATTGTCTTCAATAGAAAATAGGCGTTGTTGCAATAGAAGTCCGCCATTACGTTTGAAGAAATTTTGTTTGAGTTTTACCTCACGCATTCTTTTGATGTATTGGTACAACCACCAAGAAAGCAAAAGCAACGCTATGCCTCCGATACCGCCCACCCGTGTCAAAAGAAGTCAACGGGAATTGCTACGTAAAAAATTTCACCTTCATCATCAACAGATTAACTTTCGCTAATTTGAACAAGTGTTTTCATGCTTTGAAGAGAGAAAGACAAAAAGGTGAATTCGCTCAACAAAATAAATCAAATATTGTGCATCATTTATGAGTGAGAAACAAAGATACAATCAAATTGTTATATGCACATACTATGAAAATACAGATGAAATAGTCTAAAAAGTCCTAAACCTATTATACGGCACTAATTCAGTCCTAAACTTTTCAATTATGCTAATTTACTCCTAACCTTTCAATTGTGTCATTTAGTACTAAATCTTTTGATGGTTTGCCAATTTAATTCTAAACCTTCTAATGATTTTCCAATAAAGTTATTCCGGTCAATTTTGATTCGAAATCGCTAACATGGTAGTCTAGTCAGCACTGGCTGTCTTACGTGGCACAACCGACGTTAACGTTGGCATGTTGCAATTTTTTTTTAATTTTTTCCTTTTTTTCCTTTTCTTTTATTTTTATTTTTTCTTTTGCCCTCCAATGGCCTCAGGCGAGGAACGTCTACGCCTGGGCTGCCCTCACCAACTTAAACGCAAACGTTCCTCTCCCAAGGTTGGCGACCTCTACCAACCATCAACGTGGCCCAGTGGAGGGAAAAAGAGAAAAAGAAAAAAGGAAAGAAGAGAAAAAATTTCAAAAAATGATAAAAATTGTCTACGTCGGCGCCAGTCGTGCCACGTAAAATGGCTAGCACTGACTAGACTATCACGGTTGTGATTTTCGATCAAAATTAACCGAAAAAACTAAATTAGCAAATCATAAGAATTTTACGATCAAATTGATACAGTTAAAATGTTTAAAACTAAATTGATAAGTTGTTAAAATATTTCAAACTAAATTAGCACAATTGTGTTTAGATTAAATTAGCCGCCATAAAATAAGTTCAGGACTTGTTGGATAATTTGCGAAAAAGAAAAAAGCACATGCAAATCCCCAATTCAATCAATCACCTTCTTCATTTTACCGCTTACTGCATTTGAGAGAAGGGGGTTCCTGAAAAAGAAGCAATTGAGCATGTATATGGGGAACGCAATGAGGTGTGGCAGGTCATGGGCGGGGTTTACGCGCGCCCGTCCCCGACTTAATATTTGTAAAGATGTTCCATACCCACCTCGTGCCTCCCATAGGACAAAGTTTCTTTATCCCATAACCATTCTCCTGATAATGTCAAGTTTTAAAAAAAACTCGACAAGCACAAAAAAATCGATAAGTACTCCACTTGCAGGTCGTTTTAAGTTGAGTAGCAAAGAGTGTCTTACAAGTGAAAAAGAGAAGGAAAAGATGATGAAAATTCTTTATGTATCGGCCGTGGGTAGTTTAATGTATGCTATGGTTTGTACAAAACCAGATATTGCTTATGCAGTTGGTGTTGTGAGTAAGTTTGTCTAAAATCCAAGTAAAGAACATTTGGTTGCTGTGAAATGGATTTTGAGGTATCTTAGAGGTACTATTAGATTTTATTTGTGTTATGGAAATGGAAAACCTGAGTTATGTGATTATCCAGATGTAAATTATGCTAGTGACATTGACTCTCGAAAGTCTATGTCAGGTTACATGTGCTAGAATTGTGTAAATATTTAAAGCTAACAGCGTGCCAAATTTGGGATTACTGTCAAAGTTAGCGTTCTATTTTGGCACATTTGAAATCTCGGGCCATAATTGGGTCAATCTCTACATATTGTGCGGTGTCAAGCTGGGCTTTATTATGTAAAGGTTTCACGGTTAAATAAGGAAAGAATATATCCAATAGCACTTAAACTAGGAAATCTTTAGGAGGAATAATGAACGAACAAAAGGAAAAGAGGGCTAGGTATATCCGTTCCTCCCCCTGGCCTGGATGTGAAGCATATATATTTTGCCAAATCTGGGACACAAATTCCATTGATCATTGGTTTTTATTAATTATATTTGGGACTAGGAAGTAAGAATATCCTCTTGGATAAATTTATCTTATCTTGAATTTTATCATGACTACTAAATATAGCCAAAGTATACGTCTCCACTAGTTTTTGCCAACACAAGAACTCGGCATTGTGCCACCAACCGCTCTTGTGACGACCATCTTCGCCGCCCTTTCTTTCTGAAGGTCATGATGTCAAATTGGAGGATGCTCACCTCTCACGTGACAGCAACTCTCTGGTTGCCGGAGACAGGTGACCTCCTTGCGATTGAATACCGAAGTCGCACACGTCATAAAATTATGTATTATCACATGCGGTATTAATATTAATATCCGCGATGTGATCTCAATAGATGAAAAATGTATTCATATTTACCTAGAGCCGAAGGTCACCACGTCAAAAGACGCTCTTAAGAGTACAAACATTGACATAAATGAAATTAATCTATTTTTAAAATTTAAGAAAGCTCAATTGTGATGCAATTAGTAACACATGATGTACTCGACGTATCAAATAATCTCATTTATCTTCCGCAAAGAAACTGCAAGAGTTTTTCTTATGTGAGATACATTAATTCATACTGAAATTTAGCGTTTTACAAAGTTAGTCTAATAAGGTAAGATATTAATATTCTTAATTAATTTAAGATGGGGCTGGCTTGTGGGAGCCAAGTATAGCCTGGCCTATGATGAGAAAGTTTGTGATTGAAAACTATATAAACAGAACTCAGGTCTCTCATATGAGACTCACTACAAAAAAACAATGATTTAGCCACAAAAAAACTATACGTCGCTAATTTGCGACGAAAACTAAATTAGCAACGAAAAATTGCGACGGAAAACAAATTCATTGCTCATTTGCAACTGAATTTGCGACGAAAAAATATTCGTCGCTAATTTGCGACGAAAAAATTTTCCGTGGCTAATTTGCAATAGAATTTGCGACGAAAAATTTTCCATGGCTAATTTGCGATGGAATTTGTCATGAACAATTTTTCGTGGCTACTTTGCGACGAAAATTTTTCCGTCGCAAATTAGCAACAGAATTTGCCACGAAAAATTTTCTGTGGCTACTTTGCAACGGAATTTGCGACGAAAACTTCTCCGTGGCTAATTTGCGACGAGAAATTTTCCGTGGCTACTTTGCCACGGAATATACCACGAAAAATTTTCCGTGGCTAATTTACGACGGAATTAGCGATGAATATTTTTCGCAACGGAAAAAATTTGTCTCTAATTTACGACGGAAAAAAAAAAGTCGTTGCTAATTTGCGACGGAATTTGAGATAAAAAATAAATTCGTCGCTAATTTGAAATGGAAAATAATTGGTCACTAATTTGTGACGAAAACAAATTCATCGCTAATTTGCGACGTAATTTGTGACGGAAAATAACTTTCGTGATATCCCACCCCATCCCCAATGTCGCGCCCCGCACTCCTCGGCGAGCCACATCCCTCGCCAGGGTCGATTTGAAGGCGACGTCCCAGGACGCGTCGCCAATCCAACACCCAACATAGAGATTTAAAGCACATGCGGAAGTAATTAAAACCACCCATACAACAAAATACACATAACCGAGGATAGCCACATAACAACAATTACAAATAAACACTTGCACTAATACCGGAAACCAAATACAATATTTAATACAGCTCGATCAACAAAACCAAAAAGGGTCAAGGCCACTATTGACAAAAAAGGGCTAAGTGGCATCGGGGATCAGTCTACTGCTAATGGCGGGGCACTGGTGAAAAAGGTATTGGCCCTATCAAACTAAGGCGAGTGCTAACTCCTATGGTGCCCAGTCTGGGTCGAAATCAAAAGACTCCGAGGATGAACAGCTATCGGGCATCCCCTCCTCGGACCCTGATGAGTCCATCTCAGACTCGGCCTCCAGTACAGGATCCTCCTCAACAGGCTCAGGCTTCTCATCGTCCTGCTCCATCGGCTCCAGGACAGCATCCTCGTCATCAGGCTCTATGTCCATCGGCTCGAACTCGTCCATCTCGTACTCCACCGATACACCGTCGGAGCTCGCACTCTCCTCGGCTGATGAGCCAGGGTCAGTCACCTCGCCATCCGGGCATCGAGGATACCGGGTGCCCAACCCGGTAAACGGGACATCAAAAGTCCGGAGAGGACCATACTCTCCAAGATCGTCCCTGAAACACCACGCCACGTACTCGTGAATCTGATAGTGTGACTCGCCCACGTCTACCCAAACTTGAGTATAGTACCTAATATATACTTCCCCGTTCCCTACAGGGTGTATCGTCCTGGTCTGCTCTACGTGATGCGAAATTCCAAAACGCACCGGAATGGTAGACATGTCAAGGCTAGAGGTCTGAAAAAAAGTGGTTTTATACAACAGTGAGAATAATCTCAGTGAGTAATTTCCTAAACCTAAACTAGGCTAATGTGCACCTCCTGACGAATACTAAACAATACATAAATCAAAACATAACTGACTCAGGCCCTCGGGCCTAAATCTAATTCATACTTGACTCTGCAGGTTAGGCGTTCTATAAACATAATCACGACAGTACCGTAACGATTAGATCGCAGAACAATTACTTATATCACTTAATCCCAACATATGTAATGGACGTGCTCATGTTTGCACTCGTGTCATGCCTCAACAATGCATTAATGCACGCTTGCACGCTAGCACTCTACCATCTATCAATTTCTCCTCCGACCCACGTTAAACGCATCAGGTCTATCACTTCGAGATCGATTTCTGACTCGAGTTAAACGTATCAGGCTCATGATACATAACCCGCGTAAAACGCATCAGGTTGGTCATCTTCCGGTAAACCGGGCATTGTCCCGCTTAACACGTTTCAGGATGGGTTCACTACCCCGCGTAAAACGCATCAGGGTTTATTGTGATCACACATTCACAAGCATCAATTTTTATCTGAACCCCGCGTAAAATGCATCAGGACATTTTAGGTGATCACAATGCACATGTCACTCGGGCACACTTGTAAATGCGCATGTTGTGGCAATGCTCGTGACACACATCCATGACTGCAATAATCACATTTGGGTAATCACACATTTCACAAAGAGTAAGTAATATCACACATCACTTGTTCAATTCGTCGCGCAACATGCTCAGACCACAATTCATTACACCCAGCCACATATTAGTACAACCATGGAAATCAATTCAAGCAACCGTGCACGGTGCACAATTCACAAGCATAATCACACAATTAGTTCAACAAGGATTCGAGCATTTGGGGCCCACCAAGCTAATCCATTCCTAGTCCCGCTATACATGCGACATGGCATCATCAAATTAGTCACAGACAAGGCTCAATTAGCCAGTCAATTGCACCCTGCGATCATTCCCGGTAATTGTACGGCTAAACCTCAAATGGATCGCGCCGCGCCCAAATTAAATCCCGGCGTGGGCAGCCACTATACCGCAATTTCTAGACTAATAATTATCGCTAAAATGTTCCATTATGCTCCCCAAATATCATTCTAATCAGCCACCAAATTAGCCATTACCCGGTCTATCAATTTCATCCACTAAGTCCACCATCTCGTCCGAATCTCGGCACCTATGCTTCGCCACATCGCAACACTATACGGGCCACTAAACTCAGATTAATTAATCATTCTTAGTCACCAAAAACACCACAAAACTAGCCCTTAATTATCTCCACAATTTAACCCATAAATTACCCTAATTAACTCCTAAAACCCGTCTAGAAATGCAAATTATCCTAATTAGGGTTTAGGGTCAAACTCACCCGGTGTCCTAAGCTTCAAACCAAGCTAAACACGTGGCAATGGCGGCTGGACAGCGCGGTCCCGCGCCGGAATAGTGGCGGTGAGTGGCAACTCCGACGAATGGCGTGAACAGCGGCGACGAACTAGGCGATTCCATGGCTTAGAGAGGGGGAAAGGGACACGGCCAGAAAGTGAGAGACGGCTGGACAAAGCTGGGTGAGGTGGTGGTGGTGGCGGGACAGCTTCGACGGCGGCACCGGCGCTCCGGTAAAGGCCTTCCACGGCCAAACAAGAGAGGAAGAGAGAGAAAGGAGTGATGGCTAGGGGTGGAAGGGTTGTCGGCTGAGGTGAGGGGGACGGCGGTCCATGGTGACGGCACCGGCGACCTCATGGTGGCGATGGGGCGGTGCGGCGAGCCTGCGAACCGCGGCAACCAGGTGTGGCGAGCTCACGAACTGTTGCGGCCAGGCGCGGTGAGCTCGAGTTGTGGTTAGGCTAGCTCGCGGCGGTGACGGCGACGGTCAGAGTGGTGGGGACGATGGCGGCGACAGCTAGGTGCGGCTGGCCCACGACAGGTGCGAAGGGCAGCGGCGACGGCTTGCTGCTGCGCGCGAGGGAGAGGAAGAGGACAGTCGGGGCGACGGCTGGCGGAGTGGCTTTGGGCGAAGGCGGAGGGCGGCCGAGCGGCGGTCGGGCTGTCTGGGCAGAATGAAGCGGAACCAGCTGGACGGGAGGAGGAGAGAGAGAAAGTGGGGGCTGTGGCGGTGGCGACGTCGGCTAGGCAAGCAGAAGCAAAGGCGAAGCAGAACCAGCCGGGCTCGGGGAAAGAAGAAGGAAGAAGAAGAAGAAAAGAAGAAGAAAAGAAAAAGAAAGAAGGGAAAGAGGAGAGAGAAGAGAGAATGACAGGGGAGTTGGCCTGCATGGGCATGGACAGATGGGACGTAAGCAGGGAGAGACGTGCGCGGCAAGTGGGGCGCACAGAGAGAGAGAGAGAGAGAGAGAGAGAGAGAGAGAGAGAGAGAGAGAGAGAGAGAAGTGAGGAAATAATTATTCAATCAAATAATTATTGCGATCCGACGGCCTAAATTCAAAATCGAAAGCAATCTACCGGTCCAAAATAAACCTCGAATATAATAAGGGACAAAGGCCAAATAAAATAACTCAAAAACACACTACGAGGGAGGTCTACCAGTCCAAATTCGTATCTGGTCGAAAATTCACTTTCTCACTATACCTGTCAATCTCGACGCTGGCCACAATAATATCGACACCGTCCAATTTATTTTGTCCCAAAACTCCCAAAAATCAATTGCCAAATTCGGGGTCTAAATAACGGCTAAATTCGATCGAGTGCAATTCTAGCAAAATCTTTATTTTAAAAACAAGAGCCCAAGAGTGATCAATTCCCAGGCGAAATTTTATTATAAGTGCACTGACAAATTCCACGTTTATTAAATTCCAAAATTGAGTCAAAATCCGAGATGTCACACCCAATTTCTTTCTCTCTCTCTCTGCTGATTTCTCATATCGCCCTTTGCTGTTCTGCATCCCTCTCCCTTTTTCGTTTCTCTCGATAAACTTCTCTGCGCGCGCGCAAATTAATCTTGGTAAAGCTTTTCCGCTGGTAAGTGTTGTGGCTAATTTCACGACTCTTCCTTGCAAAACTATTCATCGCTAGATTCAATTTTTTTTTTATTTATTGACTTTTTTTTCCCTAACTTCTTCGTCGGCCATGGGCAAGACCGCTCAACCTAATCCATACTTTAAGTAAATGTACATTTGCAAATATATGTATTGTGTATCAAATATTTTCTAATATGTAAATGGTATTTTAAATGGTATTTGTTAATAGGATTTTTCAAACTTCAAAATATGGACCACTACCAAATAGTTTGACTATTTGTGCAATGAATAATTTGCAGCATGGTTCAAAACATATGTAAGTTGTTTATGGACCAAAACCAAGTTATTAATATTTTATACATCATTTATTAAAATATATATTATTGACTTTGCGTGTGTGACCTTAGGTTCACAGTATTCATGATCAAGTTGAAAAGCAAGGATTACTATATCATTTGTTATGAGGTCCAAAGTCAAGAGTACAAAGTTGGCCAGCATATTTCATAAACGGGTATAATTTTCCTACCCAAGAATATGGAATGGGAAAAGCCACAATAAAAGTGGTGTGTGTGTTCGATCATCTAATGGTGGCAGTGCAAGAGATGATTTTTATGACTGAAATCATAGAGATAGAGTACCATGAACCATTAATGCGGTTGTGCTATTTAAGTGCATGTAGTTCGACCCTGTCAAAGAAATGAAGGTGCATACGAAGTTTAATTTGGTTGAAATAAATCGGAAGAAAATGTATATGAAATATGAACCATTTTATTGGCACAACAAGCAATTCAAGTATATTATGCATCATATCCTTCTTTGAAACGTGACAAAACTGATTGATGAGCTGTATGTAAAACCAAAGTACGAAGAAAAATTAAGGAACACTAGAAGGATACAACATATCAATAAGATGAAGTTTGTAACATGGTTGAAACTGAGAAATATAACATTTCAATTTTACGAGATTCATGTGAAGCAATGATAAATGTAGATCCAACTGAAATTCGTGAATCAAATTTAAAATGTATTGCAGAATCTGATTTTGAGACATAGGATGAAAATGATGATGATGCTCATAAAGAAGATGAAGATCAAGACGAAGACGAAGGTGAAGACAAAGATGAAGATGAAGGTGAAGACGAAAGTGAAGATAAAGGTGAAGATAAAGGTGAAGATTATGATTTTTGAGCCTTTTTTTACTAATTATGTATAATAATAATTATTATTGCGACATGTGTTTATTGTTGTTGTCATAATTATTATTGTTGTTGTTGTCGTAATTATTATTGTTGTTATTGTTGTTATTATTATTATTATTATCGTTATTATTATTGTTATTATTATTGTTGTTATTGATCATTATTATTGTTGTTATTATTAATGTAATAGGTCGTCGCTAAATGACAACAAGTCAAATACTATTCGTGCAATGACATTTGTGATATTTTATTTTTCATTGGATTTGGATCGTTGCTAATTGACAAAATTAGCGACGACATTTGCGACATTTTTATTTGTTGAATTGTTAAAAGGTTATCACTAATTTCGTGGCTAATTGGTGAGAAACTGAATTTGTTGGAAAATTTTTTATTTAATGAATTGTTAATATGAAAGATCGTCGCCGTCGCTAATTCCGTTGCAAATTAGTGACGGATTTGAATCCGTGGCTAATTAGGATGCGTATGGAATCCATTCTGCTGCAGAAATCAAATTCTTGCCAGAAAACTGATTTCTGGAATTCTTACCAAAAATTAATTTTTGGATGAGAAATCTGTTTGATAAAATATGACTAATTCTGCTCAAGAAATTGATTTTGAGAAGAGAAATCTGTTTGATGAAACAAAAGGAAATTTTTGCTTTTGGAGGTGCCAAAAAATTTAAATTTCACTCAAAGTGGATAGTTACAGGCATTTTAAGTCATTCTGTGAAGTTTTAAAAATTATTATTTTTTATTTTTTTAGGCACAAAAAAATATAAATTTCACTCAAAGTGGGTGGCCACGGGTTTTTTAAGTCATTTTGTGAAGTTTTGAAATTCTTTATTTTTAATTTTTTTAGGGCACCTCAAAAAATTTAAATTTCACTCAAAGTGGGTGGCTGCAGGTATTTTAAGCCATTTTGTGAAATTTTAAAATTTTTTATTTTAAAATTTTTTTGGGCACCTCAAAAAATTTAAATTTCACTCAAAGTTGGTGGTTACAGGTATTCTAAGCCATTATGTGAAGTTTTGAAATTCTTTATTTTTTAATTTTTTTTGGGCATCTCAAAAAATGGAAATTTCACTCAAAGTGGGTGGCCACGGGTATTGTAAGCCATTCTATGAAGTTTTGAAGTTTTTAATTTTTTAATTATTTTTTGGGCACCTCAAAAAATTTAAATTTCACTCAAAGTGGATGGCCACAAGTATTCTAAACAATTCTGTGAAGTTTTGAAATTTTTGATTTTTTTAAAATATTTTTTGGGCACCTAAAAAAATTTAAATTCCACTCAAAGTGGGTGGCCATAGGTATTCTAAACTATTCTGTAAAATTTTGAAATTTTTGATTTTTTGATTTTTTTGAGCACATCAAAAAATTTAAATTTCAGTCAAAGTGAGTGCCTATAGGTATTCTAAGCCATTATGTAAAATTTTTTATTTTTATATTTTTGGGTAACTAAAAAAATTTAAATTTCTTTCAAAGTGGGTGGCCACACGTATTTTAAGTCATTCTGTGAAATTTTGAAATTTTTTGATTTTTTTTGGGCAACTCAAAAAATTTAAATTTCACTCAAAATGGATGGCCACAAGTATTTTAAGCCATTCTGTAAAATTTTGAAATTTTTAATTTTTTGATTTATTTGGACACCTAAAAAAGTTAAAATTTTACGCAAAATGGGTGGCCATGGAAATAAATATTGTAGAGAAAATGCCAAGAGTAGGTTTTTCTATGGGTAAATCCATGGCTAATTAGCTATGGATTTAGCCACGAATTTGAAAAAAATAAATCACTTGTGTGAAAATTGAAATTCATAGCAAATTAGTCACGGATTTAGCCACGAATTTGAAAAAAATAACTTAGTCGTGTGAGAATTGAAATCCGTGGAAAATTAGCCACGGATTTAGCCACGTATTTGAAAAAAACAAATTAGTCATGTGACAATTGAAATTCGTCACTAAATTCGTGGTAGATTAGCCACAAATTTAGTCACGAATTTGTAAAAAAATAACTTAGTCGTGTGAGAATTGGAATTTGTGGCTAAATTCGTGGCAAATTAGCCACAGATTTAACCACGAATTTGAAACAAATAAATTAATTGTGTTAGAATTGAAATCCGTGGCTAAATCCGTGGCAAATTAGTCACAAATTTGTAAAAAAATAACTTAGTCGTGTGAGAATTGAAATTCGTGGCTAAATCCGTGGCAAATTAGTCACGAATTTGTAAAAAAATAACTTAGTCGTGTGAAAATTGAAATTCGTGGCTAAATCCGTCACAAATTAGCTACGGATTTAATCAAGAATTTGAAAAAAATAAATTATTTATGACTAAATTCACCGTAAATTAGCCACGGATTTATAAAAAAGTAACATGTGAGAATTGAAAAATTGGCATAGAGAGGGAAAATCGAAATGTGTGCAAAACCCTTTTGAAAATGGGACACGATGCCCGGAAGCATTCACCAAAAGCCTCCAAGGCTCCCACTCTCTCTTTTCTCTCTCCACTTTTTGCTTTTGTTTCTCTCTCTCTTCATCTGCGGTTCTCTTCTCTCTCGAGCGCGTCAAAGCCGGATCGCAGCTCGGTCCCTCAATCGAATCGGGCTAGGGCCCGCCGCCGATCGTCATCTCCACGGAAATGAGGTGATTCTGGCGACGGTATGGCGCTCTCTCTCTCTCGCTCGCTCTCTCGATCATCCCTTGATCGAATCGGGCTAGGCCTCCAACTTCTCTCCCTCTTTCTCTCTCTCTAGCCTCCTCCGCCATGCAACGCCGCCTCCACCAGCCCCACCAGCCCCCCTCCGACTCCCCCGCCACCCCCTCCTCCTCCTCCGACGACGCCGCCGCCGCCAAGCGCGGCAGCTACAACTGCGGCCGCTGCGGCCTCCCCAAGAAGAGCCGCTTCTGCCACGCCGGCTCCTCCCGCTCCCCCGCCGCCGACTCCTCCTCCTCCTCCGTCGCCGCCGCTACCGCCTCCTCCGCGTCTGCCGTTGCCCTCGTGCCGTCCTCGCTCTCCCCCGCCGCCACCGCCCCTCCTGCCGCACCACCCGATCTCGCACCTCCGCTGCACGCTCTCCTTCGACGGCCTCGGCGTCCGCGCCGACGAGGAGGAGGACTTCGACGAGGTGGAGCCGGATCTCGACGAGCGGGATCAGGATTTCGTGGACGGGGATGCGGACGTCGGCGGGTTGCCCGCCAGGTGCTTGTGGGAGGTCTTGAGGGGGTTGCCGCCGGCGGAGCTGCTCGCAGTGGCGCGGGTGTACAAGGGGTGGCGGGAGACCTCGAGGAGGGTGTGGTGGGCCGCTGAGGATCTGAAGCTTAGGGTTCCCTCGAGAGCTCAGCTCTGTTTTGTCGAATCGGTGTTGAACAAGTGTCCTGAGCTCGTTAGGCTATCTCTGTGGATGGAAAGGTTAGTAATTAGTCGTGGATTCGGATCTAGGATGTTTCTTCGCGAGGTGGATCGGATTGGTTGATGTTGATGCACTGATGAGACAAGGTTCATCTGGGCGTTATCAATTAGGACCGAAGTTGATGCACGCGCTAATAACCGCAAGTGAACTGTTTGATCAATTGAATTGAAGCTTAAAATTAACAAAAAGAAATGTATGCTGCGAGTAGTGGAAATGCTGCTTGATCAGCATTTATGGACAAACTTTCATGAATCAGGGAGTTTCAGGATTCGCACATTAACCCTTTAAGGAAGGCCTAGAACTTGTGAATCAGTTGTGAGGATCCTGATTGGATCTCACAATTAATTCTAGTTCAAGATCATGTGCTTGAGCTTTGTCAAATTTTTCTGGATTTATGACATTGATTCGGTTCTTGTTCTGTTGGTTGGCTTTCGCAGTGATGTAGATGTGATGATGCTGGCTTCCATTGCGTTCTCATGCCCCAATCTGGAGTCTGTGGAGATCTCAACATCCTCTAATGCTGTCAACCGGATTACAGGGTAAACTTTCTGTTCCCCTTTTGCGGGTTAGGTCTTTCAAGTGAGATTTGTTTGGATCTTGGTTATATATGTATTGAGGCATTTCTGGGGTGGAGAACCCTAAGATCCCTGGATTACTGCTCAATTAATGGTTGCAAATGGATATCACTTTCAAGCTGGCACATGTAATTTTCAAGCAACATTTGTTCGAAATGGAAAGACTTTAGCGGAGTCTACTCTAATTGTAAATGTTTTGATCACCTGTCTGTGATTTACAAATTTGTTTGCGTCTCTATGATCTACGAATGCCACTAGAAAATGTGATGGCTCTTCCAATTGTGGTGTGTGCATCATTATTTCGTCCTTGACTAGCAGTGGGAACTAGGAGAGGAAAGCTGTCAGTTTTTTATGCTGCTTTTTGAACCAACTATTTAAGAGATCAACGTGTTGAGATCTTACTCTTGGTTGCTCATGCTTGTAACATCTTAGTTTCGCAAGTAAATATCCATTTTACAGCTTAAATAACATCCTTTTTGTTTCCAGCAAGGAGGTTACATAGTCTGTTTAATGGTTTTTAGTAATATCTAAGCAGTTTGATCTCCATTTTCTTATTCGTGCATACAGAAATCTTGGAAATGTATTCTTCATTTACCATATGAACTTGTGCAAACTTCTGCAGAGATGAATTGGGTCGTTTTGTTGCTGACAAACGATGCCTAACGTGTCTTAAAATGGAAGTGTGCTCTAACCTTGGGGGTTTGGTTCTCAGCTGATCGAGTCTTTCTACACTCTGGCTTTCTGATCTAAACTCCCTCTCAAAGATGGTAATTGCATCCCTTTGCTTTTTTATGTTCTAGGATCTCTCCTCTGTATCTTGCATGTTTATTCCTGTCTTTGATAGGTGTAACAAGTGATACTGACTCATTTTCACATCCCTACAGGTATTTAACTGCCCCAACTTAAGAGAAATCTCCTTGAAATTCTCTCACAATGAAAATGATTGTACATATTTGATTGCCACAGTTGATGGTCTGGGAAGGAGTTGTCCAATTTTACAAAATATTCACATTGCATCGGTTCGGCTTTCTCATGCGGTTGTACTAGCTCTTACAGCTTCAAATTTAAGGTGTGTTCTGTAACTTGGTCATGCATGCTGCATATGATAATAGCTTCAAACAGGCATTTATTTCCTTTAAGCATTAGAGCTTTGTAAGTCCTTGTTCCACACAGTTTGCTGTCTAGTGATCATATAGATCCTAAGTTCACTTCCTAGATACTAAAGACCAAAATTTTCCATAAGAGCATTGAAGCATCATTAATTAGATACACCTTTGATGACCACAGCTAAATTTTTTCATTGTACAGGGGTTTGCGGATGCTATCACTGGTGCTTGGATCAGAAATCACTAATGCATCTGTTGCTGCTATAGCGTCAAGCTTTTCGGATTTAGAATTGCTTGATCTCAGTGGGTATGTTCTGCTGTGAGGTCCTATGTTGTTTGATTTAGATATCACAATGGTTTAGAAAATTCAGCTTCATCGTGTCAATTCATGGTTTTTTGTTTTCTTTTGCAAAAGTTCCCATACATGATATAAATACATTTGGTTTCAAATAGTGTGACAAATAGGGCGCATTGGTAATGACCATAGAAAGTTTAGAGCATGAAGGAATATAATTTAATCATCAGCCCCAACAATTGCACTTCTTTTTTAATCATGAATTTATTGTTACATGCAGGTCAAGCATTAGTGACAGTGGCATCGGGATGATATGCAATGTGTTTCCTGAAACATTATTAAGACTCCTACTTGCCCTTTGTCCTAACATCTCTTCAAGTAACTTCCTGGACTACTCTGTAAATAAATGGCATTTCCTTTCAGTTAGCACTATAGGTTCATTGTATGACTGTATGTGATAGGAATGACGAAAGCCTCATCTCTGATGAAGCCATCAACCATGGGATGGAGAAAAGGGCCAACAGCAATCTTGACCTTATACACCAGAAGCTTATTATAAAGCTCAGTAAATTAAAAAAACTCAGCTTGTGGGGTTGTAGTGGCTTAGATGTGAGACTCCCAGATCCTATAATTTGTATATTGCATTTTGTTACCATGGGTTCCTTGTGGTTCTTATTTTGTTGATTGAAATGCAGGTCCTGTATTTGAACTGCCCAGAATTGAATGATCTGAATCTCAATGCCTATAAAAATTTGCTCACTGGTACGTTTTAAAAAATGTATTGGTCTTGATTGAGTGCTTACTTTAATTAATGGGATATGGATGCATCTCACATGCTTTCCTAATTTGCATCCTAATCTAACTTTAATTTTCTTTGCATTCTCAGATTGATTGCTAATTTAGTGCCCCAGTTTAGAGAATGTATATGCGTCAGGTTGTCAATAATTGTTAATAGAGGTTATTCAAAATCACGTACAATCTGAATTTAATTAGAATATAGCATTAGCATCAATTTGTGCTGCTTGTCAATATGCTTCTCTAACCTATACGAGCTTGTTGATTACATCATCAAGCACTTTAAAACTTGAATTTGCGGAACAAACCTACCTCATAGACAATGTTAACCTTGCTGGAAACTTGATGTGATATTCTACTAACGCGAAAGTCTATATGTCGCACTTTTTTGTTGAGACCCTTGTCTTGAGAATCCTGTATGTGAGAAGTTATACCTTGCTCTATCCCCCGCTTTTCTTTGTCCTTACAGTAACTTAAGATTTATTTATATATTAAATAAATTGTTTGATCTCAAAGATTCAATGGTTTGAGGAAAGCATTAACATTTGTATTGCATCTACTTGTAGGTTAACAATGATTCTTTTCCCGTGGAAAACCATGTGCCCTTTAAACGTCTGGCTGATGGTTCCAAGAGAGTTTGGGTTCCCCATTTTCTGTGCCAACAGGTGAAGTCCCTCACCAACATATCTTCTAGTGGTTGTAATGTAAATGTCAATGCCGTTTCTTAGATACAGCTCCTTTTCTCTTTCATGTGAGCAAATGGAAAATAAATTGACAACAGCAAGTCTGATTATTGAGTAGATAACAAGCAAATAGATGGACAACAGCGTTAATGTCACGAGAGTATCTTGAAACATTGTATTTGCATTCTATTACTGGGTATGAAATAGAATAGGGAATCATATCATAACATCGCCTCACATGTTGACCATCTTTACACTTCTCTTTTTGCCAAGCAGCAATTTGATGTTGATAAGAAGCAGAGAAGGAGGCCGCCGTGTAATGTGCTTGCAGAATGATTATACATGTGGATAGTTTTGACAATTGACATGGTGATAGCTTCACTTGTTTGATGTCATATTACTGCTGAGGCAAGGCCTTCTAGACTGACTTCTTGCGGGTTCCCAACATTATTGCCGGTTGCTGATGCCTTGTAGAATTCCTTTAGGCATTGTGTGGCCCCCTGGTCACTGTACTAGAAAACACTCTGGAGCTTAGCTTCAGCAGCATAACTTCATCATTCTAAAATAAAGTTATCAACCTATGTAATTTTCGTGCAAACTGTCTTTGTATCAGAGTTTCATGGAAAGACTGTAATTTACTGAGAATTTATATTAAAGCATGAACTGTTGCTGCTAATATTCATGTACTTGATATCAGAGGTTAGAAGGAACTCCGCAAGGCTGAGTTTGTGGTAGATATACCAGGTTTCAGCTGTGGATTAGATACAATTTGCACTGTGTCGGTTGTAATTACGACGCACATGGTTATCTTGACAAGTAGGAGGCCAACCTGTAATAAATTTTTGCCGCACATTTGTAACTATTTTTATAGTCTGTCGCTAATTTGTGATGAATTAATAAAAATTCGTCGTTAGATTCATTCCAGAATAATGTTAGTGGCAAAAGTAAAAATTTTTCGTGGCAAATTAGCGACGAATTTTGTCACGAATCAGTTTGTTGCAAATTACTGACAAAAAAAAAGAAGAATTTCGTAGCAAATTAGTAATGAATTTTGTGATGAAAAATTAGCGATGAATTTTGCGAAGAATAATTAACGACGAATTTTATGATGAAAAATTAGCGATGAATTTTGCGACGAATAATTAGTGATGTATTTTTTTTCGTCGCAATTTAGCGACGAAAATTGAAATTTTCTGTCTCAAAATTTTGCGACGACCTATTAGCGACGAATTGTTTTTCGTCGCTAATTTCGTCGCAAATTCATTTAGCGACAAATTTTGCCAAATTTTTCGTGGCAAAATTCGTTGCTAAAACCAACTTTTTTGTAGTGCTAAAGCAAATTAACAAGAAATCAAGAAGAAATAATATAGTCATCGCTGATATTAGACATACAAAGAGTAAATCAAAAAGGTTCATGAACCTAGTACATTGTTTGTGGGCACTTCTTAGTATAATCAACATTATTCTGCAACTCACGTGTAAAGGCAAATAAAGAGATTGCCATGTCTCATATCACAAAAATTTGGACAGAGACAACCGAATGCATCTTCATCTCGGTGATAAGAGTGACTGATCCTCCTCCATTGAAGTAAGCTCCACCTCTGGTTCCAATCGCATCAACATGGGAATCGAACTCGAAGGACAGATAGATCTTGTTCTAACGCAATCGATCTCTTCTTCATTTTGCCGGACAACCATGGGATTTCGTAGCGATCGTACTCGCTCCAATTCCATCGCCACTTCCTTCATTGTAGGCCTGTACCTTCCTTGAAGTCCTAAGCATCTTTTTGCCAAGTTGGACACCGCAATAATATCTTTTTTCTCGCCATGGTCTAATACCTCCTTATCAAGAACATCGAACAAGCGGTTCTCGTCCATCGAAATGATGAAGTAAGAGACTAGATTTCTGCACTCTTCCGTCCTCTGTTGAGAAATTGGCTTTTCTCCAGTTAGTAGCTCAACTAGGACAACCCCAAAACTATAGACATCACTCTTGTCCGTGAATTGACTTGTTTGGTAGTACTCAGGGTCCAAGTATCCGAAGGTTCCTCGCACCATTGTGGTCAAGTGTGTTTGGTCGATGGGAATCGATTTGGAAGCTCCAAAATCCGCCACTTTGGCTCGATATTTTTCATCCAAAAGTATATTTGATGACTTGATATCACGATGATAAATCGGAATGGCTGCATCAGAGTGCAAATATGAAAGAGCCCTAGCAACTTCATTGGCAATTCTTAACCGCATTTCCCACGAGACGGGAAATTTTCTATCTGGATCATGAAGATATTGGTAGAGAGTTCCATTGGGGACAAATTCATATACTAGAAGAGGAACTTCACTCTCTAGACAGAATCCTAATAGTTTGACCACATATCTATGATTGATTTCGGAGAGAATAACAACTTCATTGATGAACTGTTCGACTTGTCCTACATCAATAATTTTGGATTTCTTGACTGCAATGATCGTTCCGTCTACCAACATTCCCTTGTAAACAGTTCCTTGACCACCTTGACCCAATATTCGATTCTCATTAAAATGATCCGTAGCCATGTCTAACTCCGTTGAATCAAATAACTTACCTTTCTCCACGCGATTGTCTTCAATAGAAAATAGGCGTTGTTGCAACAGAAGTCCGCCATTACGGTTGAAGAAATTTTGTTTGAGTTTTGCCTCGCGCGTTCTTTTGATGTATTTGTACAACCACCAACAAAGCAAAAGCAACACTATGCCTCCGATACCCGTGCCCACCCCTGTGTCAAAAGAAGTCGATGGGAATTGGTACGTAATCAATTTCACCTTCATCATCAACAAATTAGCGAACAAGTGCTTTCATGCTTTGAAGAGAGAAAAACAAAAAGGTGAATTCGCTCAACAAAATAAATCAAATATTGTGCATCATTTATGAGTGAGAAACAAAGATACAATCAAATCGTTAAATGCACAAACTATGAAAATACAAATGAAATAGTCTAAAAAGTCCTAAATCTATTATACAACAGTCAATTCAGTCATAAACCTTTTAATTATGCTAATTTATTCCTAAACCTTTCAATTGTGCCATTTAGTCCTAAACTTTTTGATGATTTGTCAATTTAGTCTTAAACCTTCTAATGATTTTCCAATATAGTCATTTCGGCCAATTTTGGCCCAAAATCGCTAATGTGGTGGTCTAGTCAGCACTGGTCGTCCTACGAGGCACAGCCAGCTTAAGCGCAAGCGTCCCTCTCGTGAGGCCGGCAACCTCCACCAACCATTGTCGAGGCCTGGTAGAGGGAAAAAGAGAAAAAGAAAAGAAGAGAAAAATTTTCAAAAAATGACAAAAATTGTCCACGTCAGCGTCGGTAATGCCATTTAGGACGGCTAGCACTAACTAGATTGCCACATCAGTGATTTTCGATCAAAATTGGCCGAAAAAACTAAATTAGCAAATCATTAAAGTTTCAAGATTAAATTGGCATAGTTGAAAGATTTATAAGTAAATTGGCAAATTGTCAAATTGTTTATGATTAAATTAGCACAATTGAGTTTAGGCTAAATTAGCCGCCATAAAATAAATTTAGGATTTTTTGGATAATTTTCCGAAAAAGAAAAAAGCAAGTGCAAATCCCCAATTCAATCAATCGCCTTCTTCATTTTACCGCTTACTGCATTTGAGAGAAAGGGACTCCAGAAAAAGAAGCAATTGAGAATGTATTTGGGGAACGCAGTGAGGTGCAGCAGGTCAAGGCCGGGGTTTACGCACCCCCGTCCCCGACTTAATACTTGTAAAGACGTTCCATACCCACCTCATGCCTCACGTAGGACAAAGTTTTTTTATCCCATCACCATTCTCCCGATAATGTCAAGTTTAAAAAAAAATCGATAAGCACAATTCATGATTGTAAGAAGACAGAAACGACGTAAAGAGGACAGGCACAAAAGAATGTGTCACAGGTAGTGAAAAGATAATATTGGCGTGCTAGAATTGTGTAAATATCAAATTTGGGATTACTGTCAAAGTTAAGTGTTCTATTTTGGCACGTTTGAAATCTCGGGCCATAATGGGGTCAATCTCTACAGTTTGTGCGGTGTCAAGCTGTGCTTTATTATGTAAAGGTTTCACGGTTAAACAAGGAAAGAATACATCCAATAGCACTTAAAGTAGGAAATCTTTAGGAGGAATAAAGAATGAACAAAAGGGATAGAGGGCTAGGCATATCCATTCCTCCCCCTGGCCTAAATGTGAAGCACATATATTTTGTCAAATCTCGACCACAAAATCCATTGATCATGGGTTTTCATTAATTTTATTTGGGACTAGGAAGTAAGGATATCCTCTTGGGTCGATAAAATACCCATTCCTAAGTGTACGTCTCCGCCAGTTTTGGCCAACACAAGTCCTCGGCAATGTGCCAACAACAAATCTTTGGTTGCCTGAGACAGGTGACCTCCCTCCAATTGAGCACCGAAGTCTCACGTGTCGTAAAACCGTGTGTTTTCATAGACAGTATTGACCTTAAGATTCGTGACGGGATCTCAATTGTTGGGAAATGCTTTTACAATTACCTAAAGACAAGGTCACCACGTCAAAAGACGCTCTAAGAGTACAGACATTAACATGAGGGAACTTAATCTATTTTTGAATTTTAAGGAAGCTCATTTGTGATGCACTTCGTAAAACTTGATGTACGTACTCAATGTATCAGATAATCTCATTTATCTTCCAAATGGAAACTTGAGTGAGAAGGAAAGAGAGTTTCATTTTGAATTTTTCCAAGCAAGAACAAAGGAAGGAAAATCGTGTGGAATTGTGAATAGTTCATTTTCTCCTACACCCCAAAAAAATTAAATTATATATTCTCGAAATAAGCTTAGACAATAAGTTTTTTGAGTCAAGCACTCCAAGTAAAATGAAAGAACTTACCAACGAAAATCTCCATCAAATGTGATGGATTGGCGGTGCACCCTTGTCCATGTCCACCGCCCCTCTTGCCATCGCCATGATAACCCTTTGGGCATGAACATATATAACTCCCATCAACATTATGGCAAATTCTCTCACACTGGTTCACCGTTGGATCCGCACATTCATCAATATCTACATAAATTAAACACAGATGCACTATCTTGTCAGATCATATCAATACGAAGTACAACTTTGAGAATGTCGATGTTATCAACGTACCGATACAACCATTCTCGAGGTAAGGATTGCCTTGATAACCTTTTGAACAAGTGCACTTGTACCCAGATCCGTTTTCAACATCGATGCAATTGGTGTTTTTGGTGCACATGTAGCTTGTGCTGTTCTTCTGGGCCTCCTCGCATGTTTGATCCACTATTGCCCAGTCGAGAACTACAGTGGATGTGTTAAATTTAAGCTGCATAAGATCGCCAACCGAGAAGTTGTAAAAGCCGATTTCGGCGATAAAGGCATAGCTGCAAGGATTGAAACCCAGGACGTCGGAATGATTGGAAAAGCTCGTAATCGAGGTGATGTAGTCGAAGGAGTTCCTAGGGATGCTCGTTTCACAGCAACCGATACCCGAACACGACCCATCCCTGACGTCTGAAACATTGCCGCACGAAGACATACACCCGAAAGAGAACTTCCTACGGGTGCTGTGTAAGGAGGCCATCGTGTCGCAACCAACGACGATGAACTTGTTCTTGGTGCTGGACATGGGGAAGTCAGGTAGGCTGAACCGCGGATAATTGCTCGAAGACCTATCGTGCCCAGAAGAGTCATAGCAGTCTCGACTGGTCCAAAAGGATACTCGCATCTCGTGGTCCTCGACAGAAATGTCGTAAATTTGATTTTGAAAACCTCTGTCAACCATGTAAGGTATGGGAGGGTCGGTAGAGTTGTCACAATCAACAACAAACAATGGCAAATCGACGTGGCAGTCAGAACTGCTATCACTCGATCCAAAGGGGTATGGAATCAAGAGGTTTCCGCAAGAACTTCGGCATCCGGGCTTCGCGATTGAATCATTAGCTTCTGCTGCGTGATTGTGGTATGGACCCAATGTGATTGTCCCAAGCACCATTACTTTCAAAAGAAGCTCGTGGATGACCATGGTTCTTCCTTCGACTCTCTTCATATATTTTTCTTTTCGATGAATTAATCTAATGGGTTCGGGGGTATATAAGACGAAGTAAGATGGGTTTTTTCTTTTTCGTTTTTTTTTTCTGGTCAAGTAACTACAGCTATTGACTTAGTTCAAGTCGTGGAGTTAACATCAGCTGGTCCTACACACATGTATTAGACGATACAATGATAATTCCGCGTGCGACCACGTCTTGTGCAGTGCACGGTTCCATTTTCCAAATGCATGATTTATTCAACATATTTTTCTTGAATCTTTTGTCGCTACTCATCGAGAAGAAATATATTGGGGATGTTATTTCTGTGCACGAAAAAAAAAATTTTTGGGTCAAAACTTAAAAGTTGATGGGAAAATGAGAAGATCTGACCCTTCGTTTTTTACCAAGAAAGAGACTCCGAAACATAATATTGGACCGTAACTCTTCGTTTTTTCAGGTCTAGGTCAGTGTCGGGTTGCAAGTCTAGGTCAACGTCCAAATAATACGGCTTTTGAATTGTAGGTAAGATGGCTTATTCAAAGAAGACCCTTTGATCGTTGAGATGTGAGCTGGTCATGCAAGTCGTTGCCTTGCTTTTCAGGTCTAGGTCAACGTCGGGTTGCAGGTATAGGCCAACGTCCAAATAATACGGCTTTTGAATTGTAGGTAAGATGGCTTATTCAAAGAAGACCCTTTGATCGTAGAGATGTGAGCTGGTCATGCAAGTCGTTGCCTTGCTTTTCAAGTCCGGGTCAACGTCGTGTGGCAGGGGCGTTCGGATCGTAGAGATATGAGTTGGCTATGCAGGTTGGTGCTTACTTGCTTCTTTTCAGGTCAAGGTCGATGGCAATTGGATCTGATGCTTTGGACAAGGAACAGCACTGAATATATCTTTGTTTTAATCTGAAGGGGTTAAGGAAGTTGCTTTTCTTTAGAGAGTTAAAATCAAGAGAGATAGTGATAGAAATTTAACTTTTATTTTTCCTAATGTTATTTGGTTAGAATCAGTATGGCTACTAAACGGGAGAAAAAAACAAAGAAAATCAAGGGATCTTTTTGGTTTTATTAACTGCTACAGAAAAGTATGTCTAGGTTAATAGACTATGCAACAAACCACTAACCTAATCAATCGACGTTACTATTAGTGGGATAAGTTTCTTCTTTCTAATTGATGTAAAGAATAGTGAGAATAAAGATATGTTGTATGTATAGGAATCAAGTTCGGTAACGTGCCTAATACTGTAATTTGAACTGTCGTATTTGTCTCTTTCTTATACATTCCTTAATTACCCTTACATAAAAAATATAAAAAAAAATCAAACCACCTTCTACAACCAATTCATTAACCGACCATCAAATTCATGCATATCTTATGTCTACCAACTACATTCACTCTATTAAGTGACCATCGAATTTCTCCTAAATTAATTCTTTATTCTCTCTTCAGATATAATCATTCAAAATTGTAGCGAGTGGCTCAATACTAGTAGATACACAATAACATGATTAAATTAAATTTAATGTATGACAAATTCATCTTTTTGAATGCATCAAAGTTTCATGCTATTTGCTATGTTCCGTTTATCAAAGCGTTATATAATAATGAATTGAAGTAAAGCAGGAAATAACATGGATATCACCAGGAGTTAATGGGGCTAAAGTCATCAAGAAGAAGAAGATTTAATACACAGGCCCTTCCCGGGGCAATCAAAATTGGACTGCCTTTTAGTCTTCAAATCCCATTGAAATGGTCGCCTTAAAACTCAAAAATCTCGGTATTAGTTTAGCTTTTTGATCCACAGGATCACTTTGATTGGTAAGTGGCGACCATACTTGCTTCACGAAGAACCAATGTATCACATTACTAAAGATTTATTCCTATCCTTCAAATGATAATATGCCTAGAGAATGACAAAGTTTACAAGAACATGAGGGAGAAAATTCACTATCATTTTATTAGAAGTCTTTATCGCCTTTTATAACTAGAGGCAAGGGCATTACATGAATTACATAAGGCCTTAAATGGCCAATATATATGATCATTTTCAATAATACATCTTGGAGTAGATTCCCATATACAAGACGAACAGTTTTGGAGTGACACTAGCACAATAAACTAGGACGATTCCTGCATATATAGCATGTTCGACGGAGTCTTTTGTTCTTTTGTGAGTACTTTCGGTCTGCACTGGCCGGCTCTATAGTACACGGATCCCACGTTATCTCCTCATTGATCTAACGGACCGATGTGCAACAAATTAGTGTTTAGCCGGAGGGGGAGTCCTGAATCTTTTGCGGCGCTTGGACAAATTACCGAGAGGAAGACGCTGGGGAGAGACGCTCCAGGCGCGCTTCGTCCACCCCGTCCGTTGCCGTCGTACCCCAAGCAGCGACCTGACAAAAAACTGTCGCGGCACGTGCTGGCCTGGCCTGCACCTGCACCACCGTCGTGGGCCCCCAAAAAATAAAAAAAAAATTAGAGAGGGAGAGAGAGAAGGGGCACTGAGGGGGAAAGAGGAGGAGGAGGAAATCGAGATCCCAAAGTGGACCGTTTCCGTGTCACGTGGACGGACGATACGTTCAACCCCCCCTCCCCACGCACCCATTCGCACCCGACGGCTCGCAGCCCCCCAATCGGACGGCCCACATCAAACTTCCCTTCCCTCATCCCCCTCCCCCAGAAATTCTCTCTCCTAAACTGCATCCATAGGACGTATTTAATTTTGGAATAGGACATGGACAACCTATGTAGCTTGCTGGTCCACCATTGAACCGTTTCCATTTTTCATAAATATAATGATTAATATCATGAAAATCTCAAATTAGTATGTTTGTGATAATTTTATTGCAAATTAATTTTTTGACCACCAAAAACTCCAAACTGGTATATCTATGATAAATTTACCCTCAGTTTATTTCCGTTAAATTTTACTGTCAATTTGCTTTTTTAAATGACATACGGCAATTGACAGATGTATTAATTTTATGTTTTACCCTCCGTTTATCACAAGCGTACCGGTTTATGATTTTTTGTGGTATTAGTTCAATTTAATAGAAACTAAAATAAGGTAAATTTATTACAAAATGCACCAATTCGGGGTTTTTGGTGGTTAAAAAATTAGTTTGGAATAAATTTATTACAGATGTACCAGTTCGGGGTTTTTCGTGGTATTAACCCTAAAGACAAATGATAGTGTGAACTTCAGGATTTGGGGCTCTGCATTTTAGCTTGATATTGCTAGCAGGATAGAGGATGAAAGCACTCTAACCCCTCTGCAGAAGTGCTTGAGATGATGACTTAAGTATCCTTCGTTAGGAAAACTAGTTGTGAGGCGGTAGACGGGGAAACTTGACTTCATTTGTATAGTTATGGAACAACTACGAATAGAACCAGTTAAGCTCACCAGGGAAACCCGCGACGACCTAATAACTAATGCGCGGGGGCTTCATATTAATGAAGGATTCGTACGTCTCATAATTTTAGTCTGCATAAGCCAAAACTTGAAAATAACATAATTTTACCAACTCAATTAATTGAAAGCTGACTAAGGTCACAAGATTCATCATGATAATTATATGCCATTGCCTCAGCCAACATCATTGACGGAATTTTCTGAAAGCTTTTTCGGTGATGACAAACATGCTACATGATCCACCGTTGACAGGCAAACACTATAATCTAGCACTTTATTTATGGAATTTAATGCCAAAATTGGTTGATAATGGACATCACCATACATAGATAGCTTCTCTGAAGTCTCTTGTCGATGATATACAGTACCATTTTTACTTTCTTTTAACCGATATTGAAAACTTTAACTTGCTTTCTCCCACAAGGAATTCGAAGATTTAATATTAATCAAAGTAGCGTTTTTATAAAGATCCCCACTTTTACTTCTTTTTCTTGCACACGTGACAGAGAGTTGGCACCAAATTTCCAAGGAGAAGCATTGGCAGAGAGTTATGTTTGGTCGAAAAAGCATTGGTAGCATTCTCATTTAAGTAAAAATCTGGGTAGACAAAATATGAGCGTTAGAACATAGTAAATCCAAAAGACAAGTTGAAGGACAAGCAACCCAATTAACCGGCAAAGACTTATTACGGCAACGAGTAAAGGCTTAGAAAATTGCAAGTGTTTGTTGTAATAAATATAGAACTCTATTTCGTGATAGTAAATAGTGAATTTGAATGTGGTTGGTGACGCAGAAATAGAAGCGTAAATTTGGAACAACTCCAAAGAGCTCGAAATTTTTATTCAATAATACTATGTTTTTTGATTACAAGACGGACATCATATATATAGAGATAAGACTCCTAATATTAATGGAAACTGAATAATTAAAATAACATCTAATAAATAATATAGGCAACTGCCTAAATGGTAATATAAGAAACTGCCTGAACGGTAATATAGGAAACTACCTGACTGATAATATAGGAAACTGCCTGAACGGTAATATAGGAAACTGCCTTAATGATAATATAGGAAACTGCCTGAATAATAATATAGGAAACTGCCTTAATGATAATATAGGAAACTACCTGAATAGTTGTTTTCCCCCAAAATCAAAAAAACTGCCGAGATTTCCGGCCATTATGGCGATCATATTCTTCAAGATAATTACAGGCTAACTGTTCTACATCATTCCCTCCCTCTTCGGAAAAACTTGCCCTCGAGTTATGATCAGGATAGAGGGGTGTATCCGAAGCATGATATTCAAATAAATCTGCCACATTAAATGTAGGAGAATGTTGAGATCACTAGGAAGGTAAACTACATAGGCATTGTCGTTGATCTTCTTCAGGATGCGGCAAGGACCAATCTTCTTGTGCTTCAGTTTATTATAGGTACTTACAGGAAAACGTTCCTTTCGCAGGAAAACCATTACCTCATCACCTACATCAAAAATTTTCAAACGTCGCCGTTTGTCAGCATCCACCTTATACTTTGAATTAAAAGCAGCCAATTGACTAACCACAGCAGCTTGGACTTCATTAATTTTGATCGCCAAATTCTCTGCCGCAACACTATAGCTAGGAATCTTGGGCAAGGGAACCAAATCTAGAGTATGCTGTGGTGTACGCCCATAAATAACCTGAAAGAGAGATGTACCGGTAGAGCGGTTAACCGAGTTGTTGAAGGCGAACTCAACAGAAGCAAGATACCTGTCTTACTACTTAGGCATATCACTGCAGAGGCAGCGAATGATATCCACCATAGTACGATTCACAACTTCCATCTGACCATCCGTTTGGGGATGGAAAGAACTACTATACTGTAAATCAGTCATAAACAAACGCCATAAAGTACGCCAAAAATTGCTCAGAAATTTCGTGTCACGATCAGAAGTGATTGTCTTCGGCACACCATAGAGACGGACTACTTCACGAAAGAATAAACTTGCCACATGTGAAGCATCCGAAGTTTTCTTACAAGGGATGAAGTGCGCCATCTTTGAAAACCGGTCAACCACCACGAAAATAGAATCTAAACCCCTTTGAGTGCGAGGAAGTCCCAACACGAAGTCCATCGATATGTCTACCCAAGGATCCGAAGGAATAGGCAAGGGGGTATAAAGACCAATGTTCTGAGAGTGGCCCTTAGCGGTCCGACAAATGTAGCATTTACTGACAAATCGCCCCACGTCTCGCTTCAGTTGAGGCCAATAGTACCGCTCTTCCACCAAGGCTATAGTTTTATCTCGCCCCAAATGTCCACCAAGAGTACTACCATGAAGCTCTCGAATGAGTTGTTCACGCAAGGAACCACGTGGAATGCATAATCTATTGCCAAAGAACAAAAAATTTTCTTGAATTATCATATCGCCATAACAACTTGTTTCAGAACACTTCTCCCATATCTCACCAAAATCATCATCCTCAGAATAAAGAGAATATAGGTGATCAAAATCGACAACATCAGTGCGCATGGTCACGAGTGTCGCAGCACGTCGACTCAGCGCATCTGCTACCTTATTTAAATGGCCTGCTTTATGACGAAGCACAAAATTAAATTGCTCCAGAAAAGAAACCCATCATGCATGCATTCGATTTAAGTGCTTCTGACTCTTGATATATTTAAGAGCCTGATGATTGGTATTAAGAACAAATTCATGTTGATAAAGATAGGACTGCCAATACTTTATAGCTCGCACTACAGCATAATATTCCTGCTCATACGTTGACCAACACCAGCGAACTTCATTAAGTTTTTCACTAAAGAAAGCTATAGGTTTACCTCCTTGGGAAAGGATAGCGCCAATCCCGATGCCGGAAGCATCGCAGTCCAGCTCGAACACTTTTTCAAAGTCAAGGAGCATCAATATCGGCACTGTAGAGAGTTTTTCTTTTATAAGAGCAAAACTTGCCAAAGCCTCATCTCCCTAATGGAATTTGCCCTTTTTAAACAATCAGTGATCGGGGCCATAATAGTACTGAAATCTCGAATGAAACGCCTATAGAATGTTGCAAGGCCATGGAAACTTCGAGCCTCGCCAACATTCTTGGGAACTGACCAATTGCGAATCACGGCCACCTTATCTGCATCAACGTGAAGTCCATCCGCACCAATAACAAAACCCAAAAATAAAAGGCGTTCTGTCATGAAGCTGCACTTTTTCAGATTATTAAATAATTTATTTTGCTGTAAGGTTAGTAGGACATCCCTCAAGTGTTCCATGTGTTGACGCCCATCTGGACTATATATGAGTATATCATCAAAGAAAACTACTACAAACTTGCCAATAAAAGGTTTGAGAACCCGAGTCATTAAACGCATGAAAGTACTAGGTTCATTAGTGAGTCCAAAGGGCATGACAAGCCATTCGTACAAACCCGCACTTGTCTTAAAGGCCGTTTTCCATTCATCGCCGGGACGGATGCGAACTTGGTGGTATCCACTTCAAAGGTCGATCTTCGTAAAAATTCGTGATCCAGCAAGTCTGTCTAGCATATCATCAAGTCGTAGAATCGGAAACCTATACTTGACAGTAATCCGGTTAATGGCACGACTATCTACACACATACGCATGGTGTCGTCTTTCTTTGGGGTGAGAAGCGCAAGAACTGCACATGGACTTTTGCTTTCACACAAGAAACCCTTTCGAAGGAGCTCTCCCACCTGCTCTTGTAAAATCTGATTCTCCTTTGGATTCATCCGATAATGCGGCAAATTAGGAAGACTAGCACCTGGAAGAAAATCAATCTCATGCTGGATATCCCTCAAAGGAGGTAATCCGTCAGGTAAATCCTCAGACATAATATCACTGAATACCTTTAATAAGGGCTTAAGAATGTCGGAAACACGAACCACAACTTGTCGGTCGCTCTTGTCCACAATCATATACATCCCTTCACGTTTTCGGATATTCATTATAACCTCTGCATTCTGCTTCTTCACAATCTGAGGGAAATTACTCTGTGGTCTCAAAGTAATTTTAGTCCTTTTCCACACAAAAGAATACGTATTCTCCCTAGCTCGGTGTGTAGCATCAACATCATATTGCCACGGTCGACCCAGCAAAACATGACACGCATCCATTTCCACAACATCACAGATAATAGTATCTTGATATTATTTTCCGATCGAAATAGGTAAACGGCAAAATTGGTTTACCTTAAGTTCTGCTCCTTTGTGAATCCATTCGATCGTGTAGGGAGCGGGATGTGGCTCCGTCTTTAGTTGCAAGTGATCCACCAAGGCCTTTGACACTATATTCTCGCAACTTCCGCTATCAATAATGATATCGCATACTTTACCGTTGACAGTACAGCGAGCACGGAAAAGCTGATTCCGCTGGGTATCTTCTATCCGTGGAGTAAACAATAGACGACGCACAACACAATTAACTTGCTCGCTCACTTCATCTTCCACTGCCACTTCTTCTTCCTTTTCCCAATCTTCTTCATACACATCTTCATCATGTTCAACGATATTGGCCATTCTACGACGAGGACAATCGCTGGAACGATGGCCCAACTCGTTACACTTGTAGCACTTGATCGGTTGGGGTTTGGCATATGAATTCTTGATATTCTGATTGAGAGTGCGATACCACCAAGTTCGCATCCGAGCTAGGGAGAATACGTATTCTTTTGTGTGGAAAAGGACTAAAATTACTTTGAGACCACAGAGTAATTCCCCTCAGATTATGAAGAAGCAGAATGCAGAGGTTATGATGAATATCCGAAAACGTTAAGGGATGTATATGATTGTGGACAAGAGCGACCGACAAGTTGTGGTTCGTGTTCCCGACATTCTTAAGCCCTTATTAAAGGTATTCAGTGATGTTATGCCTGAGGATTTACCTGACGGATTACCTCCTTTGAGGGATATCCAGCATGAGATTGATTTTCTTCCAGGTGCTAGTCTTCCTAATTTGCCGCATTATCGGATGAATCCAAAGGAGAATCAGATTTTACAAGAGCAGGTGGGAGAGCTCCTTCGAAAGGGTTTCTTGCGCGAAAGCAAAAGTCCATGTGCAGTTCTTGCGCTTCTCACCCCAAAGAAAGACGGCACCATGCGTATGTGTGTAGACAGTCGTGCCATTAACCGGATTACTGTCAAGTATAGGTTTCCGATTCCACGACTTGATGATATGCTAGACAGATTTGTTGGATCACGAATTTTTACGAAGCTCGACCTTCGAAGCGGATACCACCAAGTTCGCATCCGTCCCGACGACGAATGGAAAACGGCCTTCAAGACAAGTGCGGGTTTGTACGAATGGCTTGTCATGCCCTTTGGACTCACTAACGCACCTAGTACTTTCATGCGTTTAATGACTCGAGTTCTCAAACCTTTTATTGGCAAGTTTGTAGTAGTTTTCTTTGATGATATACTCATATATAGTCCAGATGGGCATCAACACATGGAACACTTGAGGGATGTCCTACTAACCTTGCAGTAAAATAAATTATTTATTAATCTGAAAAAGTGCAGTTTCATGACAGAACACCTCTTGTTTTTGGGTTTTGTTGTTGGCGCGGATGGACTTCACGTTGATGCAGATAAGGTGGCCGTGATTCGCAATTGGCCAGTTCCCAAGAATGTTGGCGAGGCTCGAAGTTTCCATGGCCTTGCAACATTCTATAGGCGTTTCATTCGAGATTTCAATACTATTATGGCCCCGATCACTAACTGTTTAAAAAAGGGCAAATTCCATTGGGGAGATGAGGCTTTGGCCAGTTTTGCTCTTATAAAAGAAAAACTCTCTACAGCGCCGATATTGATGCTCCTTGACTTTGAAAAAGTGTTCAAGCTAGACTGCGATGCTTCCGGCATCGGGATTGGCGCTGTCCTTTCCCAAGGAGGTAAACCTATAACTTTCTTTAGTGAAAAACTTAATGAAGTTCGCCGGCGTTGGTCAACGTATGAGCAGGAATATTATGCTGTAGTTCGAGCTATAAAGCATTGACAGTCCTATCTTTATCAACAAGAATTTGTTCTTAATACCAATCATCAGGCTCTTAAATATATCAAGAGTCAGAAGCACTTAAATCGAATGCATGCACGATGGGTTTCTTTTCTGGAGCAATTTAATTTTGTGCTTCGTCATAAAGCAGGCCATTTAAATAAGGTAGCAGATGCGCTGAGTCGACGTGCTGCGACACTCGTGACCATGCGCACTAATGTTGTCGGTTTTGATCACCTATGTTCTCTTTATCCTGAGAATGATGATTTTGGTGAGATATGGGAGAAGTGTTCTGAAACAAGTTGTTATGGCGATATGATAATTCAAGAAAATTTTTTGTTCTTTGGCAATAGATTATGCATTCCACGTGGTTCCTTGCGTGAACAACTCATTCGAGAGCTTCATGGTAGTACTCTTGGTGGACATTTGGGGCAAGATAAAACTATAGCCTTGGTGGAGGAGCGGTACTATTGGCCTCAACTGAAGCGAGACGTGGGGCGATTTGTCAATAAATGCTACATTTGCCAGACCGCTAAAGGCCACTCTCAGAACACTGGTCTTTATACCCTCTTACCTATTCCTTCGGGTCCTTGGGTAGACATATCGATGGACTTCGTGTTGGGGCTTCCTCGCACTCAAAGGGGTTTAGATTCTGTTTTCGTGGTGGTTGACCGGTTTTCAAAGATGGCGCACTTCATCCCTTGTAAGAAAACTTCGGATGTTTCACATGTGGCAAGTTTATTCTTTCGTGAAGTAGTCCGTCTCCATGGTGTGCCGAAGACAATCACTTCTGATCGTGACACGAAATTTCTGAGCCTTTTTTGGTGTACTTTATGGCGTTTGTTTGGGACTGATTTACAGTATAGTAGTTCTTTCCATCCCCAAACGGATGATCAAACGGAAGTTGTGAATCGTACTATGGCGAATATCATTCGCTGCCTCTGCAGTGATATGCCTAAGCAGTGGGACCGGTATCTTGCTCCTGTTGAGTTCGCCTTCAACAACTCGGCTAACCGCTCTACCGGTACATCTCCCTTTCAGGTTGTTTATGGGCGTATACCACAACATACTCTAGATTTGGTTCCCTTGCCCAAGATTCCTAGCTATAGTGTCGCGGCAGAGAATTTGGCGACTAAAATTAATGAAGTCCAAGCTGCTGTGGCTAGTCAATTGGCTGCTTCTAATTCAAAGTATAAGGTGGATGCTGACAAACGGCGACGTTTGAAAATTTTTGATGTAGGTGATGAGGTAATGGTTTTCCTACGAAAGGGACGTTTTCCTGTAAGTACCTATAATAAACTGAAGCACAAGAAGATTGGTCCTTGTCGCATCCTGAAGAAGATCAACAACAATGTCTATGTAATTGACCTTCCTGGTGATCTAAAGATTTCTCCTACATTTAATATGGCAGATTTATTTGAATATCATGCTTCGGATACACCCATCTATCCTGATCATAACTCGAGGGCGAGTTTTTCCGAAGAGGGAGGGAATGATGTAGAACAGTTAGCCTGTAATTATCTTGAAGAATATGATCGCCATAATGGCCGGAAATCTCGGCAGTTTTTCTGATTTTGGGGGAAAACAACCATTCAGGCAGTTTCCTATATTATCATTAAGGCAGTTTCCTATATTATTATTCAGGCAGTTTCCTATATTATCAGTTAGACAGTTTTCTATATTACCGTTCAGGCAGTTTCCTATATTATTTATTAGATGTTATTTTTAATTATTCAGTTTCATTAATATTAGGAGTCCTATCTCTATATATATGACATCCGTTTTGTAATAAAAAAACATAGTATCATTGAATAAAAATTTCGAGTTCTTTAGAGTTGTTCCAAATTTACGCTTCTCTTTTTGCGTCACCAACCACATTCAAATTCACTATTTACTATCACAAAATAGAGTTCTATATTTATTACAACAAACACTTGCAATTTACTAAGCGTTTACTCGTTGCCGTAATAAGTCTTTGCCAGTTAATTGGGTTGCTTATCCTTCAACTTATCTTTTGGATTTACTATGTTCTGACGCTCATATTTTGTCTACCCAAATTTTGGTAAGTGACTAAAACTAGTTGGTGTTTTAATGTGACGATTGTTGCTACATTGGTCCGTTAAAAAAAAATCGATCTGGGCTTCAGGAAAGAAAATATACATAAAAAAAGGTTCAATTGCAAAAAGAATGATCTCTAGGATTTCCGATTAATCAATTGTAAAAGAATAACTGATCTTCCCTATATCGGATAAACTTAAGACAAGCCGAATGGAGTAGATTCAAGATGACCAGCCAATTGATCAACCCAATCAGTTGCACTTGCTCTAATGTGATAATAAATACGATATCCACATATATGCTACGCCACCATAATTACAAAGAATTAGGAGGATCCCAACACTAATTCTTGGTTTTATATATGGTAAACGGTTGCATTCGATGCTAGTTGATGCATATCGTAAATTGAATAGCTTTTTACCGGTTGATTTCTGTTGTCTTGTGCCCAAGGAAAAGCATTCCCTTTTGTTTTTTTGGTGAAAAGATCCCCCTTAAGTAAGTGAATCCTGCAACTGTGAAATACGTACTTCTATTGGACTTTATTTTCCTCCATCACTAATTGAAGGAAATATTTTTGATTGGTTGATTATTAATATGGAGATTAACTACATAAAAACTTGACTACCAATAGATATAGATGATGTTCATAATTGTAACTCAATAAGGCAAACATGACCGTACCCCATTGATTATATGGATGAGTAACACACTAGCAAAAGTCAAACGTGAAATCCATGTTGGTTAGCGGTGTATGGAATTGAACATTTATCATGCATATGATCGATACGTACGTGAAAGTTTCATTGTATTACTAGTAAGGCAAGATCATGGAATTGCCCAGAAAAATAATATTCATCCAAATTGGACATACTACATCCTCGAGCAAACAGAAATCTGCCCTTCCATATCATTTTAACTTCGGTACACTCAATGACAAGATAGCTCTAACATTTCAAACGCTCCACCAACAAACAGTTGGAGTAAACCATTTTCACATTATGTCACTGATTTGAATCCAAAAAAGCTTTCGAAAGCTAAATTATGCTGCCTTGAGAAAGACACTTATTAAAAATAAAATACCCGCTTAGCAACCATTTAATGAACAAGACGCAACCCAAATGCTCCTACCTTTGAACGTGAAAGAACCAAATAAACCAGTGCAGTCCATGGAAACCCAGTGCAACCATAACATCCAACACAACATACCCAGATATATATCGATAACCTATTATTGTCATCTCCCACTACTAACTAGTGGCATGACGTGGTTTTTCATGCTATCCATGTATCCAATGCTCGTGGTTATACTATCCATGCACACATCAGTTTTATCTCCCAGTGAACAAACCGTCTCTTCTGGATTCACGTCGATACCACTAACCCATGGATGTTTAGCCATTGCTCTTAGTCCCTCCAATTTCATTGCTACTTTATGGTCGGCCTCTCCTGGCCTTTTATTTTCAAGAATCTCTTGGCAAGATTGGCAACTTCCCGCACCTGCTCATCGTTTCCTTTGTTTGCAATAACTTCCTCAACAATCTGAAATAATTTGTCAATTTTCAATCATGAAAGAAAGTACGTTGCCAAACTCCGCTCTTCGTCCGGTCGGTCAAAAGAAAGCACCTTCCTCCCTGTCAATAGCTCAACTAACACAACCCCGAAGCTATAAACATCACTCTTTTCTGTCAATTGGCTTGAGTGAAAGTACTCTGGGTCTAAGTATCCTAATGTTCCCTGAACCATAGTGGACAATTGCTTTTGATCAAGTGGGACTAATCTTGAAGCTCCAAAGTCGGAGACTTTTGCGTGTGGTTAGCATCCAAAAGGATGCTTGCTGACTTGACATCTCGATGGATAGTGGGAGGGGAAGCTGTGGAGTGCAATTACGCTAGGACTCTAGCAGTTTTTGAAGCGATTCTCAACCAGGTCTCCCAAGATAGCTTCAATGATTTGTTTGAGTTAGTGTGTTCACGAAACATTTCATTCTGCAAATTGATGATGTGTATCGTCAATCAGAACTCGAAGAAGAATCTTATCTTGCTTCACATAACAGTAACAATGAAACCCAACGGAACGGTTACCTAGAGTCATTTTAATGAATTAATTAGCTAATTCGACTTTGCTAAGCAGCGTTTCATGTCGCACTCGTATCGCACATTCTAATTGGATCTGTTTATCCTGTGAAAAATAGTTTTGACCAATATTTTCCCCTTATCGAATAAACTTGGGATAAGCTAATAGAGTAGCCGATTGGAGATGACCAACCCTTTGATCCCAATGGAAAGACCTGCCTTAGGTAAGTGAATACTGAGCCTATGAAATACGTATATTCATTGGATTTTATTTTCCTCCATCACTAATTAAAGGAAATGTTTTTCTATTGGCTGGTTAAAAATATGGATATTATACTTCATATACTTAATTAGAAATAAGTATAGATGATGTTAATATCTATAATTTAGTACATACAAGACGGGTTAGAGGAAAATATAGCCCAACCATGAAATTCATTCCGGTTGGTAGTGTGTGGAATCGAACATTTGTCATGTGTATAATCGACACGCAAAAATTTCGTTTTATAATTAGTAAGGCAAGAGGCAAGACCATGGAATAGCCCAAGAAAGATATTCATCCAAGTTTGACAGACTATATCCTCGAGCAAACTTAGAGATAGGATAGCTACCAAATCTCAAAAGCATCACCAACAAACGATAGAAGGAGTTAGACCATTTTTCACATCCTGTCACCGAGTTAGATCCAAAAGTCTTTCTAAAGCTCAAGTACATGCATAGCCACCATTTGATGAACAAGAAACAACCCAAATGCTCCTACCTTCAACGTGAAAGAACCAAATGATCTAGTGCAGTCCATGGAGACCTAGTGCAACCATAACATCTATCACAATAGACCTCGATACGTATAGGTAACTTGAATATTCCCATCTCCCACTACAAACTTGAGTTAATATCATAAAAAATCTCAAATCAGTACAACTGTAAAAAATTTACTCTAAACTAATTTTTTGACATTTAAAAACCCCAAACTAATACACTTGTGACAAATTTATCCTCCATTAAATTAGATTAATATCACGAAAAATCATAAATTGATAAACATGTGATAAACAAGGGCTAAAACCTCAAACTAGTACACCAGTTAACTGACACGCGTTATCCAACTTAGTAATTTGACTCTAAAATTTAACGGGAACTAATGGAGAGTAAATTTATATACAAGTGTACTAGTTTAAGATTTTTGGTGGTCAAAAAATTAATTTGAGATAAATTTGTCATAGACGCACCAATTTGGGGTTTTTCATGGTATTAACATAACTTTTTAATTAGGGCCCTTGAGTTTTGATTTCTTAAAATAAAACAAAAACTTAGGCAATAACTTTTTCTAATAAACTCAAAACAAATTTTATATTTTGACGACGATCATTGAAAAATTATATTCAATCCTATATTTAGTTTGTGTGCTTCAAAACATTTTAAAAATTCTCATTTAATAAAAATCAAATTGCGAGATTGGAAAGATTAAAAAAAGTAGGAAAGCAAATAGTAAAAATCATTCAAAACATTGTGCACAATTCCACTTACATGTCCGAAAGTACTTTGATAAATATATGTCATAATCTACTAGGGTTAAGGCACCAAATTCCTAAAATTAGCTTACTTGCTCGAAACAGCTTTAAACTCAATGAGACACGAGGCTCCCAACTAGTAATTAAACTAGCAAGATGGCAGGAAGTTGCACAGGTCAACGAATCTTCCCATCAATTCAGTTTTTCGCTAGAGTTTACACGGAGTTTTACATAAATGGATCCGACCCTATCCTGTAGATATGTCCTTCGATTGAAAGAAGATATGAATTACAAAATTGCAATATCTATTGAATTATAATGTCAGTACATGCAACAATTCAAGCATGCAAAATAATACCAATACAAACGTTAAATTGTAAAGTAAAAATGTAAATCCTCTATTTTTGATAGGTTTCGTCCATTTGTCGGGAATCTTCACTTTTGCCACCGGTCGTGTGTGGTTGTTATCGAAATTCTTGTGATTAGGTTTTGTTTTAGCCCGAGATTGAATGTGTAGATCAATAGTCAAGCCGAGGCTTGTGCAAGTGGTTTTGTGCATGTATAACACCTACATATATGCTAGACCACCATACTTACGAAGAATTAGGATTATGTAAACACAAATTCTCGGTTTTTAAGCATGGCAAATGGCTGCATTCGAAACTTCTGTTGTGCCCAAAAAAAATAAAGCAATGAAAAGACCTGCCTTAGTTAAGTGAATACCGAGCCCATGAAATACGCATATTCATTGGACTTTAATTTCCTGCATCACTAATTGAAGGAAATGTTTTTCTATTGGTTGGTTAAAAATATGGATATTATACTGCACAAACTTACTTAGAAATAAGTATAGATGATGTTAATATTTGTAATTTAGGGACCACAAGATGGATTGGAGGAAAATATGACCCTACCCCACTGATCTTATGAACGAGAAACATAAGCCTAAGTCTCTAGGTGAAAGACCCAAACGTGAAATTCATTTTAGTTGGTACTGTGTGGAATTGAACATAAGTCAAATGTATAATCCGCACGCAAAAATTTTGTTATATTACTATTAAGACAAGAGGAAAGACCATGGAATAGCCCAAGAAAAATATTCATCCTAGTTGGACAAACTATATCCTCGAGCAAAGTCAGAGACAAGATAGCTCCGCAGTATCAAAAGCATCACCAACAAACGGTAAGGAATTATGCCATTTTTTACATCCTGTCGCTGAGATTAGATCCAAAAGTCTTTCTAAAGCTAAAATACACGCATAGCAACCATTTGATGAGCAAGAAACAACCCAAATGCTCCTACCTTTCAACGTGATAGAACCAAATGATCTAGTGCAGTCAAGGGAGACCTCGTGTAACCATAACATCCATCACAACACATGCAGATATGTATCCGTAACTTAGATATTCTCATCTCCCACTACTGACTAGTGGCATGACTTGGTCTTCCATGGTATCTGTGTAACCAGTGTCCATAGTCCCAGTAATATCCATGGACACGTTGATCTTCTCTCCCAGCAAATGAATCATCTCTTCCCGATTCCCATCTATACCACTGACACCAATTGCTATAAGCCCCTCCAATTCAATTGCTACTTCTTTCATGGTCGGTCTCTCGTCTCCTTTTATTGTCAAGCATCTCTTTGCAAGATTGGCAACTTCCTTCACGTGCTCATTGATTCCTTCATTTGCAATAACTTCCTCAACAATCTGAAACAATTTGTCGTTTTGCAGTGAAGAAAGAAAGTACATTGCCAAGCTCCTCTCTTCTTCTGGTCGGTCAAATGAAACTGCCTTCTTCCCTGTCAATAGCTCAACTAGCACGACCCCGAAGCTGTAAACATCACTCTTTTCTGTCAATTGGCCTGTGTGCGAGTATTCGGGGTCTAAATATCCCCATGTTCCCTGAACCAAAGTGAACAATTGCGTTTGATCAAGTGGGACTAATCTTGAAGTTCCAAAATCAGAGACTTTCGCAGTGTAATTAGCATCCAAAAGGATGTTTGCTGACTTGACATCTCGATGGATAATGGGAATGGAAGCTGTGGAGTGCAAGTATGAGAGGACTCCGGCAATTTCCGAAGCAATTCTCAACCGGGTCTCCCAAGACAGCTTTGATGATTTGTTTGGGTTGTGGATGTGATCAAAGAGAGTTCCATTGTTGACGAACTCGTACACCAATAAAGGCACCTCTGTTTCCAAACAACATCCCAAAAGCTTGACCACGTTACGATGATTAATTTGAGAAAGCACAATGACTTCATTGATGAACTGTTCAACTTGGTTCCGGTCCACGAGCTTGGACTTCTTAATCGCAACTGTCATATCATTTGGCAATGATCCTTTATAAACAGTACCATATCCTCCTCGGCCAACTATTCCGCTCTCATTATAATTGTTGGTGGCCTTCTCTAGCTCTTCTGCGCTAAAGATTTTCACGGCTTTGGTGGTTCTTTCTGGTTCATTTAATTGTTGCTGCAAAAGCAAGCCCCCATTTTGCGTGAAGTATTGTTCTTTGAGCCTAATGAGCTTCATTTTCTTGTGTCCCAAATATAGAAAGCCAATACTGAATAGCAGAGCCATCATGGCCCCAGCAACACCTGTATACAACACCGGTTTTTTCAGAATAATTAACCATATGATTAACTGCACAGTAAATGTAAAAGCAGCCAAACTTTGAAGCTTTCTGCAGAATTATATCATGAGATTTCCTCGAAAACCTTAGTGGTTTTGGAACAATTTGAGTCTGAATTAGGACAATGGATTTGGTTAAGCTAATGTACCGAAAGAAGAAGAAGAAGAAGAAGAAGAAGAAGAAGAAGTTCCACAGCCTATAAAGAATGTCATCGATTTAACAGGTTAAATTCGATATGAAAGAACTAATAAACTCAAACTAACCACAAGAATTATGTATTTTCTTTTCCCATGGTACTACAGTGTTCTTGCTTATAGTTTTCTAGGTCTTATGCAACCAAATCCATGTCATTTAAAGCATGCAGGTACAGAGACTTTTTCGTTGAACTATGCATGAGTCTAAATAATTCAACACAAGTGCTATCTCTATAACCAGCTAGATCCCTTTTGATGACATGAAAATGGCAAGGACTAGTAACCTAGAAGAAATTTTTTAAAATTGATTAGTATAACTTCCTCTTTTACTCATGTCATCACCTTGAACAGATGTTATCATATCACTAATAATTAACTTCCTATCTGTACTATCGGGGTAAATATGGCTTGTGCAAAAAAAAAAAAATTGCATAGGTCGTGTATCGAAATAGAAGAAAGACGAAGCAACCCATTGAACCATTTCTATATGTTCTTAGATGCTAATCAATAGATCAGAGAGAGAAAGGAACAGGTTAAGTTTCTTTATCCCATCACCATTCTCGTGATAATGCCAAGTTTAAGAAAATTTAATAAGCACAATTCATGATTGTAAGAAGATAGAAACGACGTAAAGAGCAAACGAATAAAGAATGTGTCACAAGTAGTAAAGAAAGATAATCGTGTCAGAATAGTGTAAAATATTTGGAACTAAAGGAGAGTCCGGTTTGGGATTACTGTCAAAGTTAGTGCTTTATTTTGTTGCGCTTGGAAGTTAGGGCCAAAATTGGGTCAATTCCTATGGTTTGTGCAAACTTAAGCTGTGTTTATTATATGAAGTTTTCAAGGTTAAATGAGAGAGAATATCTTCAACTAGAAAATCTTACGAGGAATAAAGAAAGGGCAAAAGTAAAATAAGGCTAGCCAACATCCATTCCTCACCCTGGCCTGGATGTGGAGCATGAAAATATTACCCAATCTCGGCCACAGGGTGCATTCATCATGGGTTTCACTTATTATTTGGCACTAGGAGGTAAGGATATCCTCTTGAATTGATGAAATAGCCATCCCTAAGCGTACGTCTCCACCGGTTTTCACCAACAAAAGTGCTGGTCAATGCGCCACCAACTGCTGTTCCGACCATCGCCTTTTCCTCCCTTTCTTTCTAAAGGTCATGATGTCAAATTGGGGGATGCTCACCTCCCCTGGGACGACAAATCTCTGGTTGCCTGAGGCAGATGACCTCTGTTCGATTGAATATCAAAGGTCGCACGCATTGTAAAACTGTGTGTTTTTGCACGCGGTACTAATATTACTATTCGCGACATAATCTCAATGGTTGGAAAATGTCTTCACATGTACCCAAAACCCAAGGTCGCCTAGTCAAAAGATGCTCTACAAGTATAGACACTACTTTCGAATTTCAAGAGATCTCAATCGTGATGTAATTAGTAACACATGAGAAAGATACATAAAAAGTTTCAATTTGAATTTTTCCAAGGAAGGGAAATAGTTGAAGAAAAATCGAGCAAAATTGGGAATAGTTAATTTTCTCCTAAACCACAAAGAAATTAAATTATATATTCTCTAAATCAGCTAGAATATTATGTTTTTTTTTTTTTGAGTCAGGCACTCCAAGTAAAATGAAAGAACTTACCAACCAAAATCTCCATCAAATGTGATGGATTAGGATTAGCAATGCATCCTTGTTCATTTCCGCCGCTCTTCTTGCCATCACCATGATAACCCGCTGGGCAGGAACATTTATAACTCCCGTCAACATTATGGCACTTTCCCTCACATGGGTACTTCTTTGGATCCGCACATTCATCAATGTCTACAAAATTAAACACACGCATTAGATATATCTAATCTTCTCATATCACCAATGCGAAGTACAAGATAAAGAAAGTTGATTTCATCAACGTACCTTGACAACCATTTGCAAGGTAAGGATTGCCTTGATAACCTTCTTTGCAAGCGCACTTGTACCCGGATCCATTTTCTGCATCGGTGCAAATGGTGTTGTTGGTGCACATGTAGCTTGTGTTGTCCTTCTTGGCCTCCTTGCATGTTTGATTCCCTATTGCCCAGTCAAGAATTAGAGTGGATTCGTTAAATTCAAGCTGCTTAAGATCGCCAGCCGAGAATTTATAGAAACCAATTTCGGCGACGAATGCATAGCTGCAAGGATTGAAATCCAGGACGTAGGTATGACTGTAAAAGCTCCTCAAGGAGATCTTGTAGCCTAAGGAGCCCCTAGGGATGCTCGTCTCGCAGCAACCGATACCGGAACATGACCCGTTGCTGACATCCGAAATGTTGCTGCACAAAGACATACACCCGAAAGTGAACTTTCCAAGGCTGTCTAAGAAGAAGGCCGATGTGTCGCAACCGACAGCTATGAACTTGTTCTTGGTGTTGGATATGGGGAACTTCAATAGACTGAGCTGCGGATCACTGCTCAAAGAACTACTTTTCCCGTAAGAGTTATAGCAATCTCGACCGGATAAAACGTTAACGCGCAGCTCGTGGTCCTTGATAGAAATGTCGAGTATTTGGACGCTACTACCTCTTCTATTCATGTAAGGTATGGGAGGATTTACAGAGTCATCACAAACGACTCTAAATGAGGAATGACCGATGCGACAGTGGGGATCACTATCGCTCAATCCGAAGGGGTATGGAATTGAGAGGTTTCCGCAAGTATTTCGGCATCCGGGCTTGCTAATTGCATCAGCAGCTTCCGTTATGTGAATGTGGTATGGACCCATTAAAGCCCCAAGCACCACAACCTTCAAGAGAAGCTTATGGACGACCATGGTTCTTCCTTCAACTCTATTCAAATATGTTCTTTTTTTGATGAATGAACTCGATGGATTCGGAGGATTATAAGGAGAAGTAAGATGGGTTTCTTCTTTTTTGTTTTTTTCTTTGGTCAAGTGTAGCCATGGGTTGATCAAAAGACGTCCAACAGTAAGTCAAGTTGTGGAGTCAACGTCAGCATCTCCCAGCCACTTGCAGGGGACGATTCCATGATAATTCCTCCTCCGACGAATCTAGTGCACTCCAGTGCACTCGTCAGAAGAACACAAGCTACCCTGAGCCAGGGACTGGAGCACTCTGGTCACAAAATCATATTCTCTATCACGTCCTAAAAACCTTTTAAAGCAATTGATTTCTTCAACAATGTGCACTATTCAATTCGTGCGTGTAAAGAAATTTGCAATATTTTTTTCCCCAAGAAGGCATATCTAGAATTCCTTTTATTTATTTTCAGAATAAGAATATTCAAATATTCATTATAGTGAATAATTTGTTTCTCGATTTTGTGAAGTTTAATTTGGTTGCATCATTGTTAGTGATTAATCTTTTTTCCTTACTTAATTTAGAATCTTTAATATGTTATATAGACATTCATGCCATAATAGTGGAATATCAACGTCCCCAAACTTTAACATCTTTATGAGAAAAAGTTGATGTTGAATAGAGAAGATTATGAGATATCAAATTAGACAAATGCGTGTTAAAAAATAATTTTTTTTAACCCAAAAAGGAGTTCTCAGGTAAGGGATTCCTTTGACAGTTGAAATGATAATTCAAAATAGACAAACGCATTTCAACTATTTTTCTCTCTATCCGTCCGATTTGTAGCAGAATTGTACCCAAAAACAAAGGACTTTTCCATTAAATCTTGTTTTATAGTGCTAATTTCACACGGTAACTCCATATCAATTCATAGTTTTTCATTGTAAGGGTAAAATGGATTGAAATTATCTTAACTGTGGATGAGTTTAGGAGTGTTGAGTTATATATCATGTCATAATGACGAAAATAACCATATTCTCCATCGAAATTTCCAACAAAAAAATTTAGCTAGAGGCAGCAACATGTTTTGCAAATCATATTATAGGCTAAGATAGGACACTTCACATGAATCAATTTCTTGAATCTGTTTAGAATTTCACAGACCACATGAACTAAAACTTGAAAATAACATAAGTTTGTGAGGGATCGCGTTGAATGGAAGCTTGAAATTACAATTTAAGATCACTGAATAATTATATAAACATAAACATAGGTTCATCATGCAAATTCATGTTTTTACCTCAGTCAACATCGTTGGTGAAATTCTCAGAAACACGTCTTTAGTAAAAAGACATGCTTGATGGTCCACCTTCGAGAGGCACACCAAAATTGACACCCATTTCATGGAAGTTCATACGAAATTGTTTGGAATTTACCAGACATAGAGACAGCTTTTATAAAGTCTCTTTGTTGATATATTGCTACTTTAATTCTCCGATAAGAGTTGTAGGTTATAGTTCTATGATCACAGTACCATTTTTACCTTATTATATTCGGCGAAGAAAACTTTTAACTATTTTGCTATATCTACCGAGGAAGTTGAGAAATTAACATTGATCAAACTATCTTCTTTATCAAGAGTCGTACTTTAACTTTTTCTTACTTTTACACACGGGCAAATTGAATTCTTAGTGCAAGTCTTTATTCACATTTCAAATCAGTCTGGAAATTCCTACAATCGATTGTGACATCACAACGTGAATCGTGTTACGAATAAAAGCGAACCCAAATCATTAAAGCTTATAGATCGTGGAGATATCAGTTGGCCATGCAAGTCGCTGCTTGGCTTTTCAAGTCAAGGTTAACGTCGTGTCCAAGGCGCGTTCGGATCGTAGAGAAATGACTTATCAAAATCCAAATAATGCAAACGCATTTCAATTATTTTTCTCCCTATCCGTCCGATTTGTAGCAGAATTGTACCCAAAAGCAAAGGACATTTCGATTAAATCTTGTTTGATAATGCCAAATTCACACAGTGACTCCATATCAGTTAATAGTTTTTTGTTGTTTTCTCTTTTTGTCGGCCAAACTATTCAGAGCATCACTCCTAGGAGACATATAAGTCTTCTTTATCGAAGACAGAAGGGTGAAATGGATTGAAATTATCTTAACTGTGGATGAATTATGGACTGGTGAGTTATACATCATGTCATAATGACGAAAATAAACATATTCTCCACTGAAATTTCCCATAAAATTGTTTTGCTAGAGGCAGCAACATGTTTTGCAAATCATGTTATAGGCTAAGGTAGGACAGTTCACAAATTAATTTTTTGTATCTGTTTACAATTTCACAGACCACATAGCTAGAACTTGAAAATAACGTAAGTTTGTGAGGGATGATCACAGAATAAGTAAAAAAAAGAAACATAGGTTCATCATGCAAATTCATGTTTTTACCTCAGCCAACATCGTTGGTGAAATTTTCAGAAAACCGTCTTTAGCAAAAAGATACGGTCCACCTTCGAGAGGCACACCAAAATCGACACCTTTTTCATGGAATTTCATACAAAATTGTTTGAAATTTAACAGACATAGAGACAGCTTTTATAAAGTCTCTTTGTCGACATATTGCTACTTTTGTTCTCAGATAAGAGTTGTAGGGTATATAGTATCATGATGACCGTACCATTTTTACATCATTACATTCTGCGAAGAAAACTTTAACTATTTTGCTATATCCACCAAGGAAGTTGGAAATTCCTACAATCGATTTTAACATTACAACGTGAATCACGGTCCTGATAAAAGCGAACCCAAATAATTGAAGGCCATCCCAAATAATTGAAGCTCATAGAGATATGAGTTGGCCATGTAAGTGACTGCTTGGCTTTTCAGGTCAAGGTCAACGTCGTGTCAGAAGGGCGTTCGGATCATAGAGATATGCGATGCCTATGCAAGTCGTTGCTTTGCTTTTTAGGTCAAGGTTGACGTCAATTGCATCGGATGCTTCGGACAAGGAATGGCACTATATATATCTTTGTTTTAAGCTGAAGGAGCAAAGGAAGTTGCTTTTCTTTAGAGAGTTAATATCATGAGCAATAGTGGTCGTCTTTCACTTTCAACTTTTCCTGATGTTATTTGGTTAAAATCAAATATGGCTACAAAACGAAAATTTTTTTAAAAGAAGGATCCTTTTGGTTTTATTAACTGCTACAGCAAAGTATGTCTAGGTCAATAAACTATACACAATTAATGTTTTAGTATTAACCTAATATATTAATATCACTATTAGGCTTTGTTTGTTTCATGGAAAACAACTCTTAAGAAAAGGTTTTCCGGATATTCAGACGTTTGGTTCCTAGAAAATAAATAAGTCAATGAAAACATTTTCCGTCAATGAAAAAAACACCTTCGAAAGTGAGGAAAATGATTCCCTCTATTTTCACCTAGACCAAGCACGTTCTACTTTGTACACTCCTTTTAATAAAATTTTTATTTGTATCAAAAGTCAAAATTTTGATTATTTTTCTTTTCCTTCTTCTTTGGCCAACCATGGAGACGGCCGGCGACTAGCGACGGGCAAGGGATGAGCTCGCCCAAGGCCAATGAGGCGTAAGCTCAAAGGAATCTAGTGAGGCTCGAGCTCGCCTACGTTGGGCAAGCTCCACCTTATTAGATCTGGAGAGCTTGAGTCTTGCCGGGTTGTGGCAAGGCTCGAGCTTACTTGTAGCGGATCGTCAGTTGTCGTTGTGGCCAACGATTGGTTGAAGAAGAAGGAAAAAGAAAAAGAAAGAAAAGAAAAAAAAAACTAAAGAATTAATTTAAAATTCAATTTAAAGAAAATGAAAAGAAAAAAGGAAAATATAAATAAAAAATTATTAAATACAATGCACGGAAAATATGTTCTAGTTCATTTTCAGGTTTTAACCAAATATCGAAAAACATTTTTTAGGCATGTCACATTTTTCCCGAAAGAAACGCAGGACAAGTTTCATTTTTTCTAATTAAAGTACATAAGTGATTATAAAGCTATGTTGTGATGTGGTCATAAAATTTCAATCTAGTTGCTTTGCTAGATATATGTTAGATCCTATCATTCCAATGTAGCATTGAAGCTTAAACTATTATACTTTTACCAATTCAGTTATAAACTTTTTAATTATGTCAATTAGAGCCTAAACTTTTTCACGTTTTGCCAATTGAGTCCGTTCCAATTTTATGTCGGAAATCACTAACGTGGATACCAGCCATCCTATGTGTCACAACAGGTGTTGATGTGGACAATTTTTTCATTATTTATTTATTTTTATTTTTCATTTTATTCTTTTTTCCTTCTTCTATATTTTTCTTACTGTGGCTAGCAAGGGTTGTTGGGCCCTCACTAGCAGCCCCTCACCCAACCTCCCCTAGATCTGGGCAAGGCGGCCTCGCCGGCCACGGTAAAAAGAAAAGAAAAAAAGAAAAAGAAAAGAAAAGAAAAATTAATAAAAATTTATAAAAAATATATCAAAAGGTTTAGGACTGAATTGGCTCAACTAGCACAATTAAAAGATTTATGACTGAATTGACAAAAGTACAATATGTTTAAGATTGATTTTCCACTTGATTAGATGACACAGAGAGTCAGCGTAAATTTGAAACAACTTCAAAGAACTCGAAATTTTTATTCAATGATACTGCGATTTTCGATTACAAGATGGACATCTTATACAGAGATAGGACTCATAATATTAATGGAAACCGAATAATTAAAGATAACATCTAATAAATCAAATCTTTCAAATAGAATATGTGAAAGTAATGACAATCATGAATTTCCTAATATAGAAAACTGCATGAATGATTGTTTTCCCCAAAATCAGAAAAACTGTTGAGATTTCTGACGATTACGGCGATCACATTCTTCAAGATAATCATAGGCTAAATGTTTTACATCATTCCCTCTCTCTTCGGAAAAACTCACCCTCGAGTTGAAATCAAGATAGACGGGTGTATCGGAAGCATGACACTCAAATAAGTCTATCACATTAAATGTAAGGGAAATATTGAGATCACCAAGAAGGTCAACTATATAGGCATTGTCGTTAATCTTCTTCAAGATGCGGCAAGGACCAATCTTCTTGTGCTTCAGTTTATTATAGGTACCTATAGGAAAACGTTCATTTCGCAGGAAAATCATTACCTCATCGCCTACCTCAAAAATTTTCGAACGTCGCCGTTTGTCAGCATCCTCCTTATACTTTAAATTAAAAGCAGCCAATTGACTAGCAACAGCAGCTTGGACTTCATTAATTCTGGTCGCCAAATTCTCCACCGCGACACTATAGCCAAGAATCTTGGGCAAGGGAACCAAATCCAGAGTATGCTATGGTGTACGCTTATAAACAACCTGAAAGGGAGATGTACCGGTAAATCGGTTAAACGAGTTGTTGAAGGCGAACTCAACAGAAGCAAGATACTTGTCTTACTGCTTAGGCATATCACTGCAGAGGTAGCGAATGATATCCGCCATAGTACGATTCACAACTTCCATCTGACCATTCGTTTGGGGATGGAAAGAACTACTATACTGTAAATCAGTCATAAACAAACGCCATAAAGTACGCCAAAAATTGCTCAGAAATTTCGTGTCACGATTGGAAGTGATTGTCTTCAGCACACTATGGAGATAGATTACTTCACGAAAGAATAAACTTGCAACATGTGAAGCATTCGAAGTTTTCTTACAAGGGATGAAGTGCGCCATCTTCAAAAACTGATCAACCACCACGAAAACAAAATCTAAACCTCGTTGAGTGTGAGGAAGTCCCAACACGAAATCCATCGATATGTCTACCCAAGGACCCGAAGGAATAGGTAAGGGGGTATAAAGACCAGTGTTCTGAGAGTGGCCTTTAACGATCTAGCAAATGTAGTATTTACCGACAAATAGCCCCACGTCTCGCTTTAGTTGAGGCCAATAGTACCGCTCCTCCATCAAGGCTATAGTTTTATCTCACCCCAAATGTCCATCGAGAGTACCACCATGAAACTCTCGAATGAGTTGTTCACGTAAGGAACCACGTGGAATGCATAATCTATTGCCAAAGAATAAGAAATTTTCTTGAATTATCATATCGCCATGACAACTTGTTTCATAATACTTCTCCCATATCTCACCAAAATCATCATCCTCAGGATAAAGAGAACATAGGTGATCAAAGTCGACAATATCAGTGTGCATAGTCATGAGCGTCACAGCACATCGACTCAGCGCATCTGCCACTTTATTTAAATGGCCTGCTTTATGACGAAGCACAAAATTAAATTGCTCCAGAAAAAAAATTCATCATGCATGCATTCGATTTAAGTGCTTCTGACTCTTGATATATTTAAGAGATTGATGATCAGTATCAAGAACAAATTCCTACTGATAAAGATAGGACTGTCAATGCTTTATAGCTCGCATGACAGCACAATATTCCTGCTCATACGTCGACCAACGCTGAAGAACTTCATTAAGTTTTTCACTAAAGAAGGCTATAGGTTTACCTTCTTGGGAAAGGACAACGCCAATCCCGAAAGCATCACAGTCCAGCTCAAACACTTTCTCAAAGTCAGGGAGCATCAATACTGACACTGTAGAGAGCTTTTCTTTTATAAGAGCAAAACTGGCCGAAGCTTCATCTCCCCACTGGAATTTGCCCTTCTTTAAACAGTCAGTGATCGGGGCCATAATAACTGAAATCTCGAATGAAACGCCTATATAATGTTGTAAGGCTATGGAAACTTCAAGCCTCGCCAACATTCTTTGGAATTGGCCAATTGCAAATCACAGCCACCTTATCTGCATCAACGTGAAGTCCATCCGCGCCAACAATAAAACCCAAAAACAAGAGGCGTTTTGTCATGAAACTGCACTTTTTCAGGTTAATGAATAATTTATTTTGCTGCAAGGTTAGTAGGACATCCCTCAAGTGCTCTATATGTTAACGCCCATCTGGACTATATATGAGTATATCATCGAAGAAAACTATCACAAACTTGCCAATAAAAGGTTTGAGAACATGAGTCATCAAACGCATGAAAGCACTAGGCGCGTTAGTGAGTCCAAATGGCATGACAAGCCATTCGTACAAACCCACACTTGTCTTGAAAGCCATTTTCCATTCGTCGCCAAGACGGATGCGAACTTGGTGGTATCTGCTTCGAAGGTTCATCTTCATAAAAATCCGTGATCCAGCAAGTCTATCTAGCATATCATCAAGTTGTGGAATCGGAAACCTATACTTAACAGTAATCCGGTTAATGGCACGACCGTCTACACACATACACATAGTGCCGACTTTCTTTGTTGTGAGAAACGCATAAACTGCACATGGACTTTTGCTTTCACGTAAGAAGCTCTTTCGAATGAACTCTCCCACCTACTCCTGTAGAAATTGATTCTCCTTCGGATTCATTCGATAATGCAGCAAATTAAGAAGATTAGCACTTGGAAGAAAATCAATCTCATGCTGGATATCCCTCAAATGAGGTAATCCGTTAAGTAAATCCTCAGGCATAACATCACTGAATACCTTGAATAATGGCTTAAAAATATCAGGAACACAAACCACGACTTGTTGGTCGCTCTTGTCCACAATCATATACATCCCTTCACGCTTTCGAATGTTCACCATAACCCTTGCATTCTGCTTCTTTACAATCTGAGGGGAATTACTCTTTGGTCTCAAAGTAATTTTAGTCCTTTTCCACACAAAAAAATACATATTCTCCCTAACTCGGTGTATAGCATCAACATCATATTGCTATGGTCGACCCAGTAAAACATAACACGCATCCATCTCCACAACATCACAGACAACAATATCTTGATATGATTTTCCGATCGAAATAGGTAAACGGCATAATTGGTTTACCTTAAGTTCTACTCCCTTGCGTAGCCACCTGATCGTGTAGGGTGCGGGATACGGCTCTGTCTTTAAGTGCAAGTGATCCACCAAGGCCTTTGACACTATATTCTTGCAACTTCTGCTGTCAATAATGATATCGTATACTTTGTCGTTGACAGTACAGCGAGCGCGGAAAAGCTGATTCCGCTGGGTATCTTCTATCCGTGGAGCAAGCAATAGACGACGCACAACACAATTAACTTGCTCGCCCACTTCATCTTCCACTCCCACTTCTTCTTGCTTTTTCCCAATCTTCCTCATACACATCTTCGTCATGTTCAACAATATTGGCCATTCTATGACGAGGACAATCGTTGGAACGATGGCCCAACTCGTTACACTTGTAGCACTTGATTGGTTGGGATTTGGCATATGGATTTTGGGTATTCTGATTGGAAGTGCAATTGCTTGCTGCGACTGCTTCCTTAGGCGTCCTAGTAATACCCCCTGGAACTCAGCTCGAATCAGGGGTTTGTCGACTAAAAGAACTTATAACATCAAGCTGTCTTCCTTTTCTGAATGACCCACGATCCGAATAATTGCTACCACGAGTACTAGGGCTAGTCCTCTCTAATTGCATCTCAATTTTTCGCGCCATATCCTAGGCATCTTCGACAGAGAATAGTCGATGCAAAAAACCCGATCCTAGATATTAAGTCGCAAACCATTAATGTAGCTAGCAGTTTGTTGTATCTCGGATTCATCCAGGTTATTGCAAGCAGAGAGTCGAAGGAACTCTTCCATATAAGCTTGGACCGATCTATTCGATTGTTGGCAATTCTGGAATTGCTGAAATAACAGTTGCTCATAGTCCGTTGGGAGGAACCTCTTCTTCAACTTCTGTTTCATCTAACCACCCCATGATCAAATAGAGCCTTGCCTTGTCGATATCACGTCAATTAAGTCTGTTCCCACCAAGCTGAAGCGCCATCCTTCAACTTGTACGCCATAAGTTTCACTTGGCGATCATCGTCAGTATCCATAACATCGAAGAATTTCTCGACCTCCCAATGCCAGTTCAAGAAATCTTCAATATCCAAATTCCCATTGAAAGTAAGGAGATCTACCTTTAGTTGATACTGCTCAGGATCTCGTCGATAGCCCCCTGCCGTCGATTCCTATGAACATGCTCCTCCTGGAATCCCCTATATCAGCAACTACCACGAATTTGCATCTCCTCGAAATCTTCGTTTTCGTCTTCCGTATCCTCGACATAGTCTTGACGCTTATGTCGGGGGATTCCTCCATGCCCCATAGCATCTTCAGGATCACGAACGATAGGAATTCGCTTGGCTGGAAGAACGCTAGGCGCATGGTTTATGGACAAGCGCTGGATGGTATCAAGGATATCTTGAAACCTCCAATCGGTTTGAACCACGAACTGATTGAACTCAACCCGTGTAATAAGCTCGTGCTCATGGCTCTCAACAGCGGGGAGATTGACATTCACGTTATTCACCATCGTCACAGGAGAAACCTGCTTTGATACCAAATGACGCAGAAAGAAAGCGTAAATTTGGAACAACTCCAAAGAACTCGAAATTTTTATTCAATGATACTGTGATTTTCGATTACAAGACGGACATCTTATATAGAGATAAGACTCCTAATACTAATGGAAACGGAATAATTAAAGATAACATCTAATAAAAACCAAATCTTTCAAAAAGAATATGTGAAAGAAATGATAATCACGAATTTCCTAATATAGAAAACTGTCCGAATGGTAATATAGAAAACTACCTGAATAATTATTTTTCCCATAATTAGAAAAACTGCCGAGATTTTCGCCGATTACGACGATCACATTTTTCAAGATAATCACAGACTAACTGTTTTACATCATTAGAGTTCTCGAATTAGTCACTGTATCTATGATACATGTTATCTGGATAAAATATAATGTCTATCGAAAGTCCCACGGGTCCTGAGAGAAATAAATTGACTCTGGTTGATTGTGCTCGTGTTCTTCTAGAGCCTAGCGGGTTCCATCTCTAGTGGTCTCCTGTGCTTGGAAATCATACCTCAGCATTACTTCTTCATGTGCATTGGGCCAGAAGAATTTTGGAACAGTTTGATTGCATTCGCTGAGGATACACTGGTGATACTCTTTAATGTCCACAAATTTTCGATTTTCGCACCCATGCAATTAAAGTGTGAACTTCAGGACTAGGGGCTCTGCATTTTAGCTTTGTGGAGAACGGATATCGCCAGCAGGATAGAGGATGAAACCACTTTATTACCTCTGCAAAAGTGCTTGAGATGATGACTCAAGTATCCCTCGGTAAGAAAACTAACAGCTGAGGCGGTAGACAAGGAAACTCGACTCCAATTGTATGGTTATGGAACAACTATGAATTGTACCACTTAAGTTCGCCAGGAAAAGCCACGACATCGAAAGCCGTGATCACCTAATAACTAAGGCGGGATACTTCAAAATAAATCAATTATTCTCATTATTGAAGGATTTGTACGTCTAAGAATTTTAGTCGGCATAAGCCAAAACTAGAAAATACCATAATTTTACCACCTTCATTAATTACAAGCCGATTAAGGTCACAAACAGGTTCAACATGATAATTATATGCCGTTGCCTCAGCCAACACCGTCGATGGAATCTTCTGAAAGCTTTTGCGGTGATGATAAACATGCTACATGATCCACCGTTGACAGGCAAACATATAATCTAATACCTTTTTTGTGGAATTTTATGCCAAAATTGGTTGTTAGTGGACATCATCACCATACATAGATAGCTTCTGTGAAGTCTCTTGTTGACAATATATAGCGCCATTTTTACTTTCTTAAATAGGATGTTGAAAACTTTAACTTGCTTTCTGCCACAATGAATTCGAAGATTTAATATTAATCAAAGTAGCTTTTTTATAAAGATCCCCACTTTTACTTCTTTTTCTTGCACGCATGACAGATAGTTGGCACCATGTATCCAAAGGGAAGCATTGGTAGAGAGTTCATTTATCATATAACAAGCAAAGGCTTAGTAGATTGCAAGCGTTCGTAGCCTCAAATACATAAATCTGTTGCAAATCGAATCTGAATTGGGTTGTTAACTGTCAAATATTGCTTGTACGAAAAAGTGACTAGGAACTTGCTTACTTAATCACATGTCAACTAGTGTGGTTACCGACGATTTTGAAGTTACTAACTTTTATTTGAAATTACCAACCTCAATTTGACTAAAGCATCGACAATCATCAAATTAAGAAACCAACTAATTATATTAACGTACCAATTTTTTATCTTTTACCTAGTTTTGAGAAGTACGGACATTTCTTTCTACTTCCATGATTATCAACTACTTTAATAATCTACCAACATTTGTTCATGTGGTTATCGACACCTTTAAAGTGATTTGGTATGTCAATCAAATTAAGGTTGGTAATTACGAATTAAAGTTAATAAATTCAAATGTCTTTGTAAGCACAAGTATAAACGTTGATATTATTAAAGCAGTTGGTCATCCTAAGTGTGAAGAAATGTTGGTTTATTTCAAACCGAAGCAAAATAAAATGTTGGTATGTGACCGAAACTAGTTGGTATTTTAATGTGATGATTGTTGGTACATTGGTCAAATTATCAATAATCTATATGGGATATAGCGAAGAAAATATACATAAAAGGAGAAGCAATTGCAAAAAGAATAATCTCTAGGATTTTCGATTAATCAATTGCAAAAAGAATAACTGGCCAATATCGACCTCCCCTTTATCGGATAAACTTAAGATAAGCTGAATAGAGTAGATTCAAGATGACCAACCACCAGTTGATCAACCCAATCAGTTCCACTTGCTCTAATGTGATAATAACTATGATATCCACATATATGCTACGCCACCATAATTACAAAGAATTAGGAGCATCTCAACACTAATTATCGGTTTTATATATGGCAAATGGCCGCATTCGATGCTAGTTAATGCATATCATAAATGGAATAGCTTTTTACCAGTGCCCAAGAAAAAGCATACCCTTTTTTTTCTGGTGGAAAGATCCGCCTTAGGAAAGTGAATCCTGCATCTGTGAACTACGTACTTTTATTGGACTTTATTTTCCTCCATCGCTAATAGTAAGAAATGTTTTTGATTGGTTGGTTATTAATATGGACATTAACTACATTAAAACTTGACTACAAATAGATATAGATGATCTTCATAATTGTTAATTCAACAGGGCAAACATGACCGTAGCCCATTGCTTGTATGACACACGAGCAAAAGTCAAACGTGAAATTCAATTAGGTTGGTGGCGTATGGAATTGAAAATTTATCATTCGTGTAATTGACACACGAAAGTTTCATTGTATTGCTGTAAGGCAAGACAATGGAATTGCCCTCCAAGTTGGACAAACCACATCGTTGAGCAAACACAAATGTGCAGTTCCATATCATTTTAACTTCGGTACACTAAAAGACAGGAAAGCTCCCAAATCTAAAAAACATCACCAAGAAACGGTAGAAGGAGGAAGCCATATTTACATCCTCTCACTGAGTTCGATCCAAAGCTTTCTAAAGCTAAATTATCCTGCATTCACCCAAACACTTATTGAATCACTAAACTGACTTTATTATGAGGCTAGACTTTTCAAGAGTTCTCTTCCATGCATAGAAACCATTTGGTGAACTAGTTTCAACGTGAAAGAACCCAATGACCAGGCAGTCAATGGAGACCTACCGCAACCAAAACATCCAACACAGCATACCCAGATACATATCGATAACCTGTTATTGTCATCTCCCACTACTAACTAGTGGCATGACATGGTTTTTCATGTTTTCCGTGTATCAAGTGCCCGTGATCACAATACTATCCATGTGCACATCGGTTTTCTCTCCCGGTAAATGAACCATTTCTTCTGGATTCACATCGATACCAATGACTGATGGATGCTTAGCCATTGCTCTGAGTCCCTCCAATTCCATTGCTACTTATTTCATGGTCGGCCTCTTCTTGCCTTCTATTTTCAAGCATCTCTTGGAAAGATTGGCAACTTCCTTCACCTGCTCATTGTCTCTTTTGTTTGCAATAACTTCGTCAACAATCTGAAACAATTTGTCATTTTTCAATGATGAAAGAAAGTATGTTGCCAAGCAACATTGTTCTTCCGGTCGGTCAAAAGAAAGCGCCTTCTTCCCTGTCAATAGCTCAGCTAACACGACCCCAAAGCTATAAACATCACTCTTTTCTGTCAATTGGCTTGTGTGAAAGTATTCAGAGTCTAAGTATCCCATTGTTCCCTGAACCATAGTGGATAATTGTGTTTGATCAAGTGGGACTAATCTTGAAGCTCCGAAGTCGGAGATTTTCGTGGTGTAGTTAGCATCCAAGAGGATGTTTGCTGATTTGACATCTCGATGGATAATGGGAGTGAAAGCCGTGGAGTGCAAGTATGAGAGGACTCCAGCAGTTTCCGAAGCGATTCTCAACCGGGTCTCCCAGGACAGCTTCGATGGTTTGTTGTGGATGTGGTCAAAGAGAGTTCCATTGTTGACAAACTCGTACACTAATAAAGGCACCTCTGTTTCCAAACAACATCCCAAAAGCTTGACCACGTTACGATTATTAATTTGAGAAAGCACAATGACTTCATTGATGAACTGTTCGATTTGGCTTTGGTCCACGAGCCTCGACTTCTTAATTGCAACTACCGTACTATTTGGCAACAACCCTTTGTAAACGGTACCGTATCCTCCTCGGCCGATTATTCTGCTCTTATCATAATTGTTGGTGGCCTTCTCTAGCTCTTCGGCACTGAACAGTTTCACAACTTTTGTGGTTCTGTCACATTCATGTAATTGTTCCTGCAAAAGCAAGCCACCATTTTGCTTGAAGTAATGTTCTTTGAGCTTGATGAGCTTCCTTTTCTTGTATCCGAAATACAGAAAGCCTATACTGAAAAGCAGCACTATTATGCCCACAGCAACACCTGTATACAACACCGGTTTTTTAGAATAATTAATTACATGATTAACTGCATGGCGAATCATTGCACCAAGTAAAAGCAGCCACGCATTCAAATTTCCTGTAGAATTATATCGTGAGGTTTCTTCAAAAAAACTTATTAGTTTTGGGACAATTTGAATCTGAATTAGGACAACAGATTTGGTTAAGCTAATCTACAAAAAAGGAAGAAGCACAATTGTTGCAGCCTTGATTGAGATATTATCTTAGAACACGTGAGATATACATGCAATTTTAAGAGATATGGATAATCGATAGAAATATTGTAATTATCTCTAACCTATGAAAATATCCTAGCAAAATCCCTAATATCTCTAACATCCCCTCAAACTCCAGGAACTAAGTTAGTTTGAGTTTGAAATCGAGTGAAACTGTGCCTTGACAACTTGTTTCTTCATGAAATCAGTGCTCATTGGATCCAAGGCGAGGTGGCACGTGGTGGCATGTATGATTGCTCCAAGCTTCCATTGATGACGAGATTTCAATATGTTGCTTGTTTGATAGTAGCGAGTTTGGTGGTGGTGTCAGCTTCTCAAAACGATAAGTGAAAAGTTGAGACAATCGAAGGCTAAAAACATGCATCCTTTGTGGTTGACTCTGCTATTGGAGCCAACCAGCGTGCATCCTTTGTTGTCGTAATAGTAACAGCCAATACGATTGGCATGGCTACATCAAGTGAAATAAGCTAGGCTTTGCTGAGTGAAAGTTACTGTGTGAAGACATTTTTGCGGCATAAAAAAAACCTCTGTGAAAAGGAAAGTTTGACTTGACGACACGTCACCAACGTCATGACACAACCATCATGTCTCTTGGTTAGACGCAAATGAGGCACTTATAGATTTATTTTTCTACGGGGTGCACCAAGTGCACTTAGGGTTTCCTTACAAAGTGAGATTTTGTGGAACAATTACAAACTATTCTAAAAGCTTAAACTATTAGACGAATGTGTGGTTTAGTACTTAAACATTCTATCATAGACATTGACAAGAGTGAAATTATTCTACTTTTGGATTTTAAAAAGCTCAATCATGATATAATTAGTAACACGTGATGAACTTATTGCATTAGAGGATATGCATTAAAAAACTTCAGTGAGAAGGACTTAGAAACTTTCATTTTCGATTTTTTTCAAGCAAGGGATATAGTGGAAGAAAAATCAGACGAAAATATGAATGTTTAATTTCCTCCTAAACGTCGGAAAAGTTAAATTATATGTTCTGGAAATCAGCTAGGATAGTACATTTTTTGAATCAGGAAGTCTAAGTAAAACGAAAGAACTTACCAACCAAAATCTTCATCAAATGTGATGGATTAGCAATGCATCCTTGTCCATCTCCACCGCCCTTCTTGCCATTGCCATGATAACCCTTTGGGCATGAACATGTAAAACTACCCTCAATATTATGGCACATTCTCTCACACTGGTTCAACGTTGGATCCGCACATTCATCCATATCTACATAAATTAAACACTCCCACACGTCAAATGTATCTATCTTCTCTGATCATATCAATACAAAGGACAAGTTAGAGGATGGCAATGTTATCAACTTACCACGACAACCATTCTCGAGGTAAGGATTGCCTCGGTAACCTTCTGAACAGCTGCACTTGTACCCAGATCCATTTTCAGCGTCGGTGCAATTGGTGTTCTTGGTACACATGTAGCTTGTGCTGTTCTTCTTGGCCTCCTCACATGTTTGATTTCCTATTGCCCAGTCGAGAACTAGAGGGGGATCTTTAAATTTAAGCTGCTCAAGGTCACCAATTGTAAAGTTGTAGGATCCAATTTGTGTGACGAAGGCATAGCTGCAAGGATTGAAACCCAGGACATCGAAATGATTGGAAAAGCTCGTAATCGAGATGTTGTAGTTGAAGGAGTTCCTCGGGATGCTTGTCTCACAGCAACCGATACCGGTACACGACCCATTGCTGACGTCCAAAACGCTGCTACACGAAGACATACACCCGAAAGAGAACTTCCCACGGCCGTCTTGGAAGGAGGCTGACGTGTCGCAGCCAATGGCAGTGAACTTGTTCTTGGTGCTGGATAAGGGGAATTTAGCTAGCCTTAATCGGTGATCATTGCTAGAAGAATCATCGCACCCGCAAGAGTTATAGCAGTCTCGAGCAATTGAAGCGCTAATGCGCAGCTCGTGGTCCTCGACAGAAATGTGGAGTATTTCGATGTTACTACTTTTGTTCTCCATGTAAGGAACAGGAGGGTTTGTGGAGTAATCACAATCGACTCTGAATGAGAGCGAATCGATACGGCAGTGGGGATCACTGTCACTCAATCCGAAGGGGTATGGAATCGAGAGGTTTCCACAGGAACTTCGGCATCCGGGCTTAGTCATTGAATAATCAGCTTGTGCTATCTGATTGTGTTATGGACCCAATAAAAAAGCCCCAAGCACGGCGACTTTCAGGAGAAGCTTATGGATGGCCATGGTTCTTCCTTCAACTCTCTTCATATGCATATAACTTTCTTGATGATTTAATTTGAGGGCTTGGTGAGGGTTATATAAGGAGAAGTGAGATGGGTCTTTTCGCTTTTTTTTTTTTTTTTTTTTTTTTTTTTTGGGCTTCTCCTACTTTCCAAATAATCTCCAAAAGAAATCTGGGTTTCTGAAGTCAAAGAACATGTCCCTCCCTCTGTGGGAAACAAAACATCTGCGCCTCTCCTATCCCAATCGAATTCTGATACACAACTGGCCCCCATCAATTTACAATGTGGTAGGAATTATCTTCGACTGTCAACAAATAGGAAATTTTTTAATAATTAATTTAATCATATCTGAATAATTTAAAATTCAAAGTAATGAGCCCTCAAATTTTTTTATGTACTTTTTGACGTGCAATTTCCAAATGTAAGTATTAAAAAATATCTTGTTAGAGCTATCATCAATTATGCATTTAATAAAAGAGTCATTACTAATTATGCATTTAGTCTATTACTTGATGAAATATGGGCATTGTGTAATTTATTAAAAATAAATTTTCCTCTATAAACTTGATTTAATTATGGTTTATATATTTTTCTAAATTGATTTTTATTTTATTTTTACTATTTATTTATTTTAGAGAAATGCTTTGCAAGTTTCAAATAATCCTTTAATGTCATTTCATTAGTCAAACGTGAGCTATCATGTTAAGTTGCACTTTTCATGAGAAATAGATGAGTGTAGAATAATTGTCAAAACTTTTAAAAACTTAAACTATTAGATGAAGATTTGATTTTTAATATTTCAAAACTTTAATACTTCCCATCATGAGTAAGCTAAACTTTGACCTAGGATCCAACAGTCGAACCATATAACTGGAGAACACGTAAAAAACTGAAAATATCTAAATTCAGGATTTTTTATCCTAACACTATGTGAGATTTTGTAAAATCAGCTTCAACTGTTGCAAAATTTAAACTGTTAGATAAACACGTAATTTTCAATATTCAAATACTTTACCATATATTGTCGCGTCCCATAGATAAGGCATAAATACAATCCCAGTGAAGAAACTAAAAACAATAAGCAGTTTTGCATTTAAAAGTCTTAAACGTTCACCGTCGTACATGTCAGAAAATCTTTTTTTTTTCCAAAATGAAATTTTCAAGTATAGGATACCTTTGTCAGTTGAAATCATCATAAAAAAAGACAAATTTCAACTATTGTTTTCTCTTTTCTTATCTTGTTTGACTGAGCCAATTTCACCCAGCGACTCCATATTAGTTCTTTTTTTTTTCTCTCTTTTTGTCAGCCAAATGATTCAGATCAGCACTACTAGTAGACGAAGAAGTCCCCTTCATCAAGGACAGTAAGGGTGAAATGAATTTGAATGAATCTTGGAAATTATCTTATCTGTGGTGGAAATAATGAATGGTAGTTATATATCTTGTCACAACGACAATAATAAACATATTCTTCATTAAAATTTCCAACAAAATTTTTTAGCTGGAGGAAGCAACAGGTTTTGCAAATCATGTTGTTGGCTAAGGTAGGACAATTATTTCTTGTATCTGCTTAGAATATCACAGTCACATGAGCCAAAACTTGACAATAACATTTTTTGTGAGGGATGGCATTGAGTGAAAGTTTGAAATTACAAATTAAGATCACAGAATAATTAAAAAAAAAAAAAAAGCATTAGTTCGTCGCGCACATTTATGTTTTAACCCTAGTCAACATCGTTGGTAGAATTTTCGCAAAAGCTTCTTTTGTAAAAAGACATGCTATATGGTCCATCTTCGAGAGGCACATCAAAATTGACACCATTTTCATGGAATATCATACGAAATTGTTTGGAATTCAACATAGAGACAGCTTTTATAGAGTCTCTTTGTCGACATATTGCTACTTTAATTCTCCTATAAGAGTTTTAGGGTATAGTTCTATGATGACAGTACCATTTTCACCTTATTATACACGCGAAGAAAAGGAAGTTGAGAAATTAATATCAATCAAACTATCTTCTTTATCAAGAATCCTACTTTTACTTTTTCTTCCTTTCATTTCAAGTTAGGTTAGTCTCGTTACACACGAGCCAATTGAATCCTTAGTGCAAGTCTCTATTCACGTTTCAAATTAGTTTGAAAATTTCTACAATCAATTGTAACATCACAAACGTGAATCGTGTTCCTGATAAAAGCGAACCCAAATCATTGAAGCTCATAGGCCATTTGGATCGTGGAGATATCAGTCGGCCAAGCAAGTCGCTGCTCGGCTTTTCAGGTCAAGGTTGGATCGTAGAGATATGAGTTGGCTAAGCTAGTCATTGCCTTGCTTTTCAGGTCAAGGTCGACGTCAATTGCATTTGATGCTTTGAACAAGGAATATTAATGAATATATCTTCGTTTCCAGCTGAAGGAGCCATGAAAGTTGCTTTTCTTAAGAGAGTTAAAATCAAGAGCCATAGTGACAGTTTTTTTTTACCTTAATTTTTCCTAACGCTATTTAGTTAAAATCTGGTATGGCAACTAAATGGAAAACAAAAAAATCAAAGGATTCTTTCAGTTTTATTAATTGCTACAGAAAAGCATGTTTTCGCTAATAAACTATGCACATTAATAACTAAGTGGTAACCTAATCAGTTAGGACTCCATATTAGTTCATATGTTTTTGTTGTTTTCTCTTTTTGCAAGCCAAATGATTCAGATAATTACTCCTTGTAGACCAAGAAGTCCCCTTCATCTAGGACAGATGAATCTTGGCAATTATCTCAACTGTGTATGCAATAAGGAGTGGTGTGTTACATATATATATCTTGTCACAACGACGATAATAAACATATTGTTCAGTGAAATTTCCAAATAAAAAATTTTAGCTAGAGGAAGCAAACAGGGTTTGCAAATCATGTTATAGACTTAGGTAGGACACTTCAAATGAATCAATTTTTTGCATCTGCTTAGAATTTCACAGTCCACCTGAGCCAAAACTTGTAAATAACATGATTTTGCGAGGGATCGTGTTGAATGGGAAGCTTGAAATTACAGATTAAGATCACAGAACAATAATTAAATTAAAAAAAGCATAGGTTCCTCGTGCAAATTTGTGTTTCTACCTCGGTCAATATCGTCGGTGGAATTTATAAGAAAAGTGTCTTTGGTAAAAAGATATGCTATATGGGCCACCTTCGAGAGGCACACCAAAATCGACACCTCTTTCATGGAAGTTCATACGAAATTGCTACTTTATTTCTCCGATAACAGCTAGTACCATTTTTACCTTATTATATGCAGCAAAGAAAACTTTTAACTGATCGTTTGCTTTATCTACCAAGGAAGTCGAGGAATTAATACTAATCAAACTATCTTCTTTATCAAGAATCCTACTTTTTTTCTTTTTCTTCCTTTCTTTTTGAGTTATGATATCATCATCACATCGAGCACATTGAATCACTAGTGCAAGTCTCTATCGACGTTTCAAATCAGTTTGGAAATTCCTACAAGTGAATCACCTTCCTAATAAAAGCTAACCTCAAAATCGGGATCGGCCAAATTACTAAGAGAAAATGACATAGATGGTCTCTAAATTTTGACTCAATGTATACTATAATCCCTAAATTTTTAACCTTTTCAATGTGGTCCCTAAATTGTTAGTAAATATTCAATGTAGCCCTTTAGTTTGCTCAAACGATAAATTAGATGTTGTTTGATGATGTGAATAATTATATGCTGAGTTGAATTTTTAAAAATGACGAGTTAACATGTCTGTTGACACCTAAATTTTACTAATCATTTAGTCGTACATAGAAAATTAGGGATTAAAACCTCTAAACAAAAATATTTAAATTGCATAACATATAGTTTAGGATCATTTTAATTTAATCGCATTTTGTATCGGACCGGTGAAAATTAGGGAGTTAAATGTCCATTAAATAAAAAGCCCAAGTAATTTGATAAGCCTAAGCCCATTATGACTATAGAGCCCATCTAATTGACCTAGATTAATGTTATATATACATCATTAGGTCAGAATTTGGGAGGGGGGCTCTAAAATTCCAGAAATCAGAATTTTTTAGAGGAGACAATTCAATACACGGCCGAAGGAGGTGAGAGAGAAAAAAAGATGGCCATGAGATTGAAGGAGGGAAGATTTCTTTGAAAAGTCAAGGTTTGACACAGAGAGAAAAAAACGTGGAGGGTCTTCGTTCACAAGGGAGAAGCCACAATATGGAGGAGAATTAAAACAGTCAGAGAGCAAAAACGTGGGGGCGTGTGTCTTCATAGCCACAAGCGAGTTCCTCCAATTCCACGACTCGGCGCTGCTTCCTTGGCGACAATCCAACGTAGCCGAGCTCTCTGTTCCGGCGACGACATTGCTGTTCTCTGCTGCTGACCAGTGATGCCCCCAGTTGAAGAGTCTCGCCTTTGTTATTGCACCAACATTGACGAACCCACACTAGATCGTGAAGACAACCGCTGTTCTGATTTTCACCACTGCGACGTTAGCTGATCGCCGGTCTAGCCCCGATTCACGACACTTGTACCCATTATTGTTAGCTCGACGACACTGCTATCCCGGAGCAGCCAGCAATTTCCTGTGGATTCCACGAGCAACCCGGCTGCCACGTTCAATCCTTATCGCAGCTGAGAGTTTCCTCCTTGGTCAATCCACGGCCAGCATCACCGCGAGAGCCGCGTCCGCTGCCAATCGCCCGTCGTCGGTAATCCGTTGTCGGCCACCGTCGACAATCCCGATCCGCGATCCCAATCCGCCGCAAATTCAAATTTGGAAGATATCCGCGAGTAGGTTTTATCCGAATATTTTATGAAATATTTAATTTCCTAAGTTTTCGGTGTTTGAATATTTTGTGGATATTCTTTGGTGGATAATTATATATCTTAAGATAATATTTGCGATATCCGCTTCAGGAATCATATTGAACAAATTAAAAGTCGATACAAAGATGATATGACATATTTCCAAATTCGAATAATCAAGTATGAACCAAATTTAATAAGAAGAATCTTGCGGATTTGCGTCATTTTTCTAATTATTGAAGGAAATCCAAATGCTATAGGATAATTATTTAATTTAAATTGGGACCTAAGATAATTTATTTCCTAGTTTAAATTAGGTATTATTCTAATCCTAATAGATTATTTAGGTTATTTTTAGCTTCCGAATTTCCATGAAAATCCAAAATAAAAAAAAATGAACGAGTTACTTTAGGATAGATTAGAATAGATTGCTTTTCAGGTCAAAAAAAAAAGAGGATCGACGGCAATTCCTTCTGATGCTTTGGACATGGAACATGTTAGGAGCATATTCTACTAACAAATGCAGAAAAATATCTTTGTTTTAAGCTAATTAAGTTGAAATGGATCCAAACTGCATGCCAAAACATTTTTGAAAAGAAAAAGGTACCGAAGGAGTAAAGGAAGTTGCTTTTTCTTTAGAGAGTTAAAATCGAGAGAGATAGTGATAGATAATTAAATTTAATTTAGGGAGTTAAATGTCCATCGTAATTTGATGATATGGATTATTATATCATATTTTGATATGAATATCTTACATAGATAATCCACGTGTAACTTTTTTCCTTTTGTTCAAACTTAATGGATTTGAAGCCACATCGGTAAATTATATTTAATTTTAATTAATGGAATGATGATATTGAATATTTTTATATAATTTATAGATTAAATTGAATATTTTCCAATACTTCAGGAATCATATTGAACAAATTAAAAGTCCAAAGATGATATGGCATATTGAACCAAAGTATGAACTATTTGTGTCATTTTTCTAATTATTGAAGCTCACAGGCTATTCGAATCTTACAGATATCTGTTGGCCATGTAAGTCGTCGCTTTGCTTTTCAGGTCAAGGTCGACGGCAATTCCTTCTGATGCTTTGGACATGGAACAGCACTAAAAATATCTTTGTTTTAAGCTGAAGGAGTAAAGGAAGTTGCTTTTTCTTTAGAGAGTTAAAATCGAGAGAGATAGTGATAGATAATTAAATTTAATTTTTCCCAATGTTATTTGGTTAAAATCAGGTATGGCTACTAAACGGAAAAAAGAAAGTGAAGAAAATCAAAGGATCTTTTTGGTTTTATTAACCGTTACAATTAAGGGTGTCAAAACCGAATCAAGATATAATTCGAATCGAAAATTCATACATTTTCGGTTCAGTTTGATTTCAGTTCGGATAATAAATAAATGAATTTGGTTAGCATAATGGTTTGGTTTGGCTCGATTCAAATTGGTTTGGATTTCGATTTTTTAATGTGTTTTTCTTCCCTTCGCGCGCTCTCTCTCTTCAATCTCACTGTGTACTACTGCTCACCTCTCGCTCACTTTTCTCTCTCTCTCTCTCTCTTTCACTTTTTTTACTTTATTCTCTCTCTTCCTCTGTCTTCGCACTCTCACTGCTCTCCTCTCTCTCTCTCTCTCTCTCTCTCTCTCTCTTTCCTGCTTTATTCTCTCGCTTCCTCTTCCCTCGCAGCATTATCATCTCCCAAAAAGTGACGAAACACATTTTTCTCTTTGGCTTATTGAAGTCGGGCCAGGTGCCGCGCTTGAGGTGCTCGGAGGCGGTCCGCGACGGGTTGGAGGCGGAGAAGACGGCCTCGCAGAGGGAGTGTCGGAGCTTCACGGCCTTGGCGAGGCCGGTGTCGGCGTTGTGGACGAGCATGGGCTTGAGCTGCGCCCAGTACCACGCGCCTTTCCCCTTGACGGCCTTTGTCCGTAGCATGACGAGACCCTCGCAGCGCTTGTTCACGGACTCGGCCGTCAGCTCGTCGGCCAATGCCGACATCGAGACCGAGTCCATCTGGGCCGGCGACGGCGGCTCCGAGGTGTTTGTGATGGCCGCCATTAACCAAACGGGTCGTCCGAGTCCCGGTCCTCTCTTTTTTGTTGTTAGAGCGGGTTCAGTCACCGGAAGTTCGGTCTCCGGCGAGTGTCCATGGCCGACTCCGGTGGTCTGGTGGGGCCTTTCGGTGGTGGGTCATCAATTGACCTGCTTCCTGACGGGAAGAAGAAAGAAGAAGCAGTGTCACAGAGAAGGGAAGAGAGAGAGCGGAAGAAGAAGACGAGGAGGAGGAAGGGAAGAAGTGCAAAAAAAGATAAGAAAGGAAAACCGAAAATCAAACCGAATTTATCCGAGCCGAACCGTGTTTTCAATTTGGATCATATTCGGTTCGTGTGGTGTTTCGGTTCGGATCAAGCACACATCTAAACGGTTCAATTCAGTTCAGTTTTTCTAGACACTCAAACCGAACTAAATCATTGGCACCCTTAGCTATAACAAAGTATGTTTAGGTTAATAAAGATAAGTTGTAATGTGGTCATAAATTCTCATTCTAATCACTTTGATATTTCTATGTTGGACCCTATCATCCTGACGTAACATTGAAGCTACAGAGTTTCTGATCCAACCAGATATTTCTATGTTGCCACCCAACCACCACCCCCCCGCCCCACCCCCCCTCCACCCCCAACCGCACCAAAAAAAAAAAAAACAAACAAACAAACCTTTCATTTAACTCTATAATTTGATACGTGGTTTTTGTCTCATTTCTTATACATTCCTTAATTTTTTTTTTGGTCAGATTATACATTCCTTAATTACCCTCACATAAAAATATCAAAAAAATCAAACCACCTAGTACAACCAATTCATTAAGTGACTATAAAATTCACGAATATCTTATATCTACCGACTATATCTACTCTATTAAGTGACCATCGAATTTTTCCATAATTGGTTTCTTTTATTGCTCTTTAGATATAATCACCCAAAATTTTAGTGAGTGGCTCAACGCTAGCAGGTATACAATAACATGATTAAAATAGATTTGATGTATGACAAATTCTTCTTTTTGAATACTCAAAGTTTCCTGCTATTTGCTATGTTCCATTTCTCAAAACATTATACAATGATGAATTGAAGGAAAACAAGAAATAACATGGATAGCACCAGGAGTTAATGGGGGCTAAAGTCATCAAGAAGAAGAAGATTTTATACACAGGCCCTTCCCTCGGCAATCAAAATTGGACTGCCTTTTAGTCTTCAAATCTCATTAAATTGGTCACCTTAAAACTCAAAAAAATCAGTATTAGTTTAGCTTTTTGATCCACAGGATCACTTTGATTGGTAAAGTAGAGAGCATACTTGCTTCACCAAGAACCATGTATCACACTACTAAAGATTTATTCCTATCCTTCAAATAACAATATGCCTAGAGAACGACAAAGTTTACAAGAACATGATGGAGAAAATTCACTATCATTTTATTATAAGTCTTTATGGCCTTTTATAACTAAAGGCAAGGGCATTACATGAATTACATAAGGCCTTAAATGGCCAATTAATATGATCATTTTTCAAAAATTCATTGGGAATAGATTCCCTTATACAAGACGGACAGTTGCAAAGCGACACTAGCACAGTAAACTGGAAAGATTCCTGCATATAATTACAAAGCATAAAGCTCACCTATTGACAATCTGACGAAATTCCTTCATGGGTTCATGGTGCACAACTGGATTAGGGTCCTCGAACAAGTCATTGTATTTATGATACGTGTTATCTGGATTAAAAAAATATGTATATCCAAAGTCCCAAGGGTCTTGAGAGAAATAAACGTGACTCTGGTTGAATATGCTCGTGTTCTTCTAGAGCCTAGTACATTGCATCTCTAGTGGACTCATGTGCTTGGAAATAGAAACCTCAGCATTACTTCTTCATATGCACTGGGCAATGGGAAAGTTGGGACAGATCGATTGCATTTGCAGAGGATGCACTGGACTTCTGTGTATTGTCCACTAATTTCTCGAAATCTGCATCCATGGGACCTATATAATTTTGGGTGGTGGTCGTCCAGCAAACTTCAGAATTTAGAGGCTCTGCATTTTAGCTTTGTGTAAAACAGATATTGCCAGTAGGATAGAGGATGAAACCACTTCAACATCTCTGCAAAGAGCTGCAAAGAGATGAGATGATGATTTGAGTATCCTTCAGTAAGAAAACTAGTAGTGAGGCGGCAGACAGGGAAACTCGAGCCCAATTGTATAGTTATGGAGCAACAAACGATAGAACCACTTAAGTTCAACAGGGAAAGCCGCAACATCGAAAGCCGCGACCATCTAACACCTAAGGTGTGACGCTTCAAAAATGAATCAAATACTCGTATATATGGAAAGATTTGCACTACTCATGATTTTAGTCTACATAAGCCAAACCTTAAAATAACATAATTTACCACCCCCATTAATTAAAAGCTGGTTAAGGTCACAAATAGGTTCATCATGATAATTATAAGCCGTTGCCTCGGTCAACATCATTGATGGACTTTTCTGAAAGCTTCTTTAGTGATGTTAAACATGCTACATGATCTACCTTTTGAGAAGCATACATTATAATCTAACACCTTTTTGTGGATTGCAATGCCAAAATTGGTTGACAACGGACATCACCGCACATAGATAGCTTCTGCAAAGTCTCTTATTGACGATATGCAGTACCATTTTTACTTTCTTACATCTTGCTTTCTACCACAAGGAATTCGAAGATTTAATATTAATCAAAGTAGCGTTTTTATAAAGATCTCCACTTTTACTTCTTTTTCTTGCGCACGTGACAGATAGTTAACATCATATATCCAAAGAGAAGCATTGGTCGATAGTTCATTTATCATATAACGTGTAAAGGATTAGTAGATCGCAAGCGTTCGTAGCCATAAATACAGAACTTTGTTCCGTCATTCGTCATGGTATGTAACGAATCTGAATGTGATTGGTAACTCTCAAATATTGCTAGTAACAAAAAAGTAACTGGAAACTTGCTTACCCAATCACATGTTAGTAACTTACCAACAAATTGTGACAAGTAACAACATACATATACTTCAAAAAATACTAATTATTTTAATGGTCTACCAATTTTTACATTTGTGGCCAATGAATGCCTTGAAAGTTACCGACTTTTATTCGAAATTACCAACCTGAATTTGATTGATGTACCGACATTCGTTACATTAAGATACCAACCAATTTTAATCACTTACAAACTTTTTTTGTTAGGTTTTGATAAATTTTAACATTTCTTTATACTTTCAAGATTAGCAACTACTGTGGTTACCTAAGTCTTTGAAATTACTAGTGTAATATTCAATATTACCAACCTCAATTTGACTAAAGTACCAACAATCATCAAATTCAGATACCAACTAACTACAATCACATACCAACTTATAATCTTTTGCTTTGTTTTGAGAAGTACGACAATTCTTTGTATTTCCAAGATTATCAACTAAATTAATAATCTACCAACGTTTATTCTTGTGGTTCCCGACGCTTTTAAAGTAATTTGGCATGTCAATATGACATATGTTGGTATGTCAATAAAATTAAGGTTGGTAATTTCCAATGAAAGTTAGTAAACTCAAAGGTCTTTGTAAGCACAAGTATAAATGTTGATATATTATTAAAACGGTTGTTCATCCTGGAAGTGTGAAGAAAGATATTTCTCAAACCGAAGTAAGATAAAATGTTGATAAGTGACTTAAACTAGTTGGTATTTTAATGTGATGATTGTTGCTACTTTGGTCAAATTAACAAATAATTGATTCGAGCTTTAGCGAAGAAAAGGCATAAAGACATTAGAGTGCCAAAATTTTTGTATGGTGCTTGGTATCCACTTTGGTCCCAAAAGTTTTTGCCGGATCATTTTAGTGCCACTTAAAAAAATAAAAAGATCACTTGGAGTTGCCAAAAATCTGACGTGCTTATATTTTATTAAGTTATCCAATTGGCTTGGCTTGTTGGCATGCCCAATCAACATATATACTCCTAAGTGACGTTATCTACATGTTTTGCCCCGAATATAAACCCTAAATCAAACAATCAAGCATTGTCCCAAATTCGAAACCCTAATTTGGTTTTTCCCCAAAATTAACTCGATATGAAGATGTTATGAGAGAATCAAACAGACATGTCTCAGTTTAGATGCACGATAATGCCATAAGCACTAATACGAAAGGATATTTCTCAAATTCGTGGACCGACTTCACTCCGGAAAATCAACAAACACATGATGATCAGTTCAAACCAAGTATATAGATGCAATGTCAAAGCACTAATTCTGATCCAGAATATCAAAGTCACATCAGAGTACATTTAGATTACTAGTTGATACTTAACCAAAACCGATTTCACACAAACTTCAACCACAGCTCTCGGACCTATGCTCGCCAAAACAGAGCAAGGAGGCGTTGGCCTCGAATCGGTGTTCAAACTAGAGAGCAAGGATCCCCGAAGCATCTTCGCTGGCGAAGAAGGACCGAACGAGCTTGAAGCACCTCAAGCTTCCGGGCAGCAAAACAGAGCAAATCAGTGGGATTTGGGGCGCGGTTTTGGAAACAGTGAACGGCAATAACAATGATGGCTATTAGTGGCCTGAAATCGATGAAGGAGATCTGCAAATCAAAAAATGACTCCCTTTTTGGGACCGAGCTCTCTGCAACTCACAAAAATGAATCTCCCTTATCGTGACCGAGCTCCCTATTTCAGTTGTGGCCAAGCTTGAGGTGGCTGGCGATAGAGACATGACGATGACTATTGGTGATCGGGGACGGCAAACGATGTCCAGAGGGAAATGGAGATGAAGGAGCCTTCTCAAATCCAATTGAGACATTTCCTTTTTGTCTAGATTGAGATGGGCTTCGTGCGATGTCGTTGAGGCAAGCTAGCCACCTCAGAAATCCACGTTGGACTCGTTTTTAATATAAAATAGCCATGTTAGATTAAATATCTTATTATAAAAGCCACGTAATATTTTTGGCTGAATTTGTGGTTTGAGGTACTTAAGTGATTGTTTTTTCTTTAATTTGACACTTAAGTGAGTCTACGAAAATTTTTGGTATAAAAGTGAACACTGTATGAAACTTTTGGCAATTTTAGAATCCTCATGCCCAAAGAAAATATACATACAAGAAGAATCAATTGCACTAAGAATGATCTCTAGGATTTCCAATTAATCAATGGGAAAAAGAATAACTCACCAATATCTTCCCTCTATCGGATAAACTTAGGTTAAGCTGAATAGAGTAGCCGATTCAAGATGACCAACCAGTTGATCCACATATAAGCTACCACACAATAATTACAAAGAATTTGGAGGATCTCAACCCTAATTCTCGGTTTTATATATGGCAAATGGCCGCATTCGATGCTAGTTGATGCATATCATTTACTTAATAGCTTTTTAACGGTTGGCTTTTATTGTCTTGTTCCCAAGAAAAAGCATTCTCTGTTTTTTTCTAGTGAAAAGATGTGAGTCCTGCAACTGTGAAATACGTACTTCTATTGAACTTTATTCCTCCATCACTAATCAAAGAAAATATTTTTGATTGGTTGATTATTAACATGGACATTAACTACATAAAAACTTGACTGCATATAGATATAGATGATGTTCATAATTGGAACTCAATAAGGCAAACATGACCGTACCCCATTGAATGTATGGATGAGTAAAATACGAGCAAAAGTCAAACGTGAAATTCATTTCGGTTGGTGGTTTATGGAATTAAACATAGATCATGCTTCTAATCGATACGTGAAAGTTTCATTGTATTACTAGTAAAGCAAGATCATGGAATTGCCCAGTTTAAAATATTCATCCAAGTTGGACATACTACATCCTCGAGCACACAGAAATCTTCCCTTCCATATAGTTTTAACTTCGGAACACTCAAAGACAATATAGCTCCCAAATCTGAAAAGCTCCACCAACAAACAACAGGAGTAAACCATCTTCACATTAAGTCACTGATTTGAATCCAAAAGCTTTCTAAAGCTAAATTTTGCTGCATTGAGAAATACACTTATTAAAGATTAATTACACGCTCACCAACCATAATGCTCCCACATTTGAACGTGAAAGAACCAAATGAACTAGTGCAGTCCATAGAGACCTAGTGCAACCATAACATCCATCACGCGCGCGCGCGCACGCGCACACACACACACACACATATATATATATTGATCACCTTATTATTGTCATCTCCCACTACTAACCAGTGGAATGACATGGTTATTCATGCTATCAGTGTACCCAGTGTTCATGGTCCCAATACTAGCAATGTACACATCGGGCTTCTCTCCAAGCAAATGAACCGTCTCTTCTCGATTCACATCCGTACCACCGACCCAAGGATGGTTAGCCATTGCTCGAAGTCCCTCCAATTCCATTGCCACTTCCTTCATGTTCGGCCTCTCCTCGCCTTTTATTTTCAAGCATCTCTTTGCAAGATTGGCAACTTCCTTCACCTGCTCGTTGATTCCTTCATTTGCAATAACTTTCTCAACAATCTGAAACAATTTTTCGTTTTTCAATGATGAGAGAAAGTACAATGCCAAGCTTCTCTCTTCTTCTGGTCGGTCAAAAGAAAGTGCTTTCCTGCCTGTCAATAGCTCGACTAGGACAACTCCGAAGCTATAAACATCGCTCTTTTCTGTCAATTGGCTTGTGTGCAAGTATTCAGGGTCCAAGTAACCCAATGTTCCCTGTACCATAGTGGACATTTGCATTTGATCAAGTGGGACTAATCTTGAAGCTCCAAAATCGGAGACTTTTGCGGTGTAATTAGTCTCCAAAAGGATATTTGTTGACTTGACATCTCGATGGATGATGGGAATGGAAGCTGCAGAGTGCAAGTACGAGAGTACTCCGGCAGTATCTGAAGCGATTCTCAACCGGGTCTCCCAAGACAGCTTTGGTGATTCTTTTGGGTTGTGGATGTGATCGAAGAGAGTTCCGTTGTTGATGAACTCGTACACTAACAAGGGCACCTCCGTTTCCAAACAACATCCCAAAAGCTTGACCACGTTACGATGATTAATTTGAGAAAGTACAATGACTTCATTGATGAATTGTTTGATTTGACTTTGGTCCACGAGTTTGGACTTCTTAATTGCAACTTCCATATTATTTGGCAACAACCCTTTGTAGACGGTACCGTATGCTCCTTGCCCGACTATTCTGCTCTCATCAAAATTGTCGGTGGCCTTCTCCAGCTCTTCAGCACTGAAGATTTTCGCAGCTTTTGTGGTTCTGTCACGTTCATGTAATTGTTGCTGTAAAAACAAGCCGCCATTTTGCTTAAAGTATTGTTCTTTGAGCCTGATGAGCTTCCTTTTCTTGTGTCCCAAATACAGAAAGCCTATGCTGAAAAGCAGCACTATTATGCCCACAGCAACACCTGTATACAACACCGGTTTTGTCTGAATTATGAACCATACTATTAACTGCACAGTAATCATTGCACCATGTAAAAGCAGCCGCGCTTTGAAACTTTCTTTATAATTATGTCGCAAGGTTTCCTTGAAAACTTAGTAGTTTTGGGACAATTTCAGTCCGAATTAGGACAATGGATTTGGTTCAGCTAATCCACAAAAAAAGTGTAAAAAGAACAAGTGCCCTGGTCTACAATAAAATGTCAACTTAACAGGTTTAATTCAACATGAAAGAAGTTATAAAGTATAAACTCAAACTAACTACATGAGTACTTATCTTTTCCCATGCTCCGACAGTATACTTGCTTACAGTTTTCTAGGTCTTATGGAACTAAATCCACGCCATTACATAAAATCAATAAAAGTCCCGTCTTTATCCAGCCATATCCCTTTTAATGACATGAAAATGGCAAGGACTGGTAAATTTTTAAAATGGATTACTATTTGGTCGGAAGGCTGCGTACAACTTCCTCTTTGACCTGTATCATCACCTTGGATAGATTTTTTCATATCGCTAGTAGTCAACTAGCTGTCTAAATAATATCGTGATAAATATGGCCTTTGCAGAAAGTAAAAAGAGTTGTATAGGTTGTGTACCACACATAAAAGAAAGACGAAATAACCATTGAGCCATTTGTTTGAGTTCTCAGATGCTCGTCAAAACTACAGAGAGAAAAGAACAAGTTTGACTTTTAGGCGCAAAAAAAAAAAAAAAAGATTGGGACTCTCTAATTAGATTAAAAATACACGCAAATCCAAATTTCAGTCAGTCACCGGGAAAAGAACAAGTTTAATTCAAAAAGCCCAATTCATGATTGTAAGAAGATCGAAACAACGTACAGAGGAAAGGAGTAAAAGAAGTGTCACGGGTAATAAGGAGAAAATATCTGCATGCTAGGACTCTGTGAAAAATCAAAGCTAATGGCATACTAGATTTGGGATAACTGTCAAAGTTGGGGCTTTATGTTGGTTAGTTTGAAAGTTCTGGCCAGAATTAGGTGAATCCCTATAGTTTGTGCGGAATTAAGCTGTATTTACTATACAAAGTTTTCTCGGTTAAATGAGAAAACAATTTACGTAAAAACACTAAACATAGATAATCTTTAGGAGGTTAGCATACAATTATGATAGTACACAAAAGACTTGCAACATCATGTTATGAGTGCAGAACTTTGTAAAATGTCAATTTTATTGTAATCAAGTAAATAATATAAATTTCATTTTCTTTGTTTTATGAGATATGGACATTTCAGAATTTACCAAGCATAAAATGTTGTAGAATGTGAATATTTTTATTTAACGAGCTTGTGAACAAAATGCAAAATTGAGTACACACAAAAAACTTACTATACTGCAAGACTGTTCATAGAGGAAAGACGGGATGAAGATTGAGATCCGAGAGGTGTAGTCAGGAAGAAGAAAGAATAGTTAATTTTCAGTTTGTTCTAAGGGAATTGTCTTATCTTCTTTATAAAACGCAGTCGAACACATTGTAATCTTTCAGTGGCTGATTTTTCTTGAAGTTGTGGTAATGGCTCATAATACAACATCATTTTGAAGTAATAACGGTACCGTTATATTAGCATTGCTCATAATTAAAATACGATATGATTCAGAGAGCCTACTGACCGAATCATCGACATGCTCCAAGTCTTCTATACATACTTAAAGAAACGGCAATTTTGTGACCTGTGTGGTTTTCAGGTCAATATTTTGACCAATTCAATTCCACAACCTTGCCACTCTGCGCTAGATGTGGCAATGAAGATCACGCAACTGCAAGTCATATGGTTCCAATATCAACATTCGCAACTTGATCTCAAAGAAGTGTTCACAATTACTCAAAGCCCAAGGTCACCAAGTCAAAAGATGCTCGAAGAGTTCAGACGGTGACAAGAGTGAAATTAATCAACTTTTGAATTTCAAGAGAGCTCAATCGTGATGTAAATAGTTAATTTCCTCCTAAGCCACAGACAAATTAAATTATATATTCCCGAAATCAGCTAGGATGGTATGTTTTTGAGTCAGGCACTAGGCACTCCAAGTAAGATCAAAGAACTTACCAACCAAAATCTTCATCAAATGTGATGGATTTGCAATGCATCCTTGTCCATCTCCACCGCCCTTCTTGCCATCACCATGATAACCCTTTGGGCATGAACATGTATAACCCCCCTCAGTATCATGGCACTTTCCCTCACACTGGTTCAAAGCTGGATCCGCACATTCATCAATATCTACATAAATTAAACACACACACACATCAAATGTATCTATCTTCTCAGATCATATCAACACAAAGGACAAGTTAGAGAATGTCGATGTTATCAACGTACTTTGACAACCATTCTCGAGGTAAGGATTGCCTCGGTAACCTTCTTTACAAGTGCACTTGTACCCAGATCCGTTTTCAGCGTTGGTGCAATCTGTGTTCTTGGTGCACATGTAGCTCGTGCTGTTCTTCTTAGCGTCCTCGCATGTTTGCTTCCCTATTGCCCAGTCGAGAACTAGAGCGGACTGATTAAATTTAAGCAGCGAAAGATCACCAACCGAGAAATTGTAGAAGCTAGTTTCGGCGACGAATGCATAGCTGCAAGGATTGAAACCCAGGACCTCGGAATGATTAGAAAAGCTCCTAATGGAGATATTGTAGCCAAAGATGTTCCTAGGGATGCTCGTCTGGCAACAACCGATACCGGAGCAAGACCCGTTGTTGACATCCGATGGGTTGCTGCACGAAGACATACAACCAAAAGAGAAATTCCCATGGCGGTCTCGGAAAATAGCTGACGTGTCGCAACCAACTGCGGTGAACTTGTTCTTGGTGCTGGATATGGGGAATTCGGCTAGTCTGAGCCGCGGATACCTGTTCAAAGACCTAACTTTCCTGGAAGAGTTATAGCAATCTCGACCAGTCGAAACATTAATGCGCAGCTCGTGATCCTTGACAAAAATGTCGAGTATTTCAATGTTTGTATCTTTGCTCCCCATGTAAGGTATGGGAGGGTTGGTAGAGCTATCACAATAGACAGTAAACGATGGGCTATCAATGTGGCATTGGGGATCACTGTCGCTCGATCCAAAGGGGTATGGAATCGAGAGGTTTCCGCAGGAACTTCGGCATCCAGGCTTGGTCATGGAATCATCAGCTTCTGCAATGTGATTGTGGTATGTGCCCAATATAATGGTCCCAAGCACCACGACTTTCAAGAGAAGCTCATGGATGACCATGGTCCTTCCTTCGACGCTCTTCATATATTTTTGTTGTTTAGGTGAATCAATTTGATGGGTTCGCGGGTATATATGGAGAAGTAAGATGGTTTTTTTTTTCTTTTTTCGCTGTTTGTCGGTCAAGTAACTGCAGCTATTGTCTAAGTTCAAGTTGTGGAGTAGACATCACGTGGTCATAGCACGAGAAGATTCGACGAAATTCCTCGTGTGACGAAGTCTTGCGCAGTACAGTGCACGCTATGTGACAAACTTTTCCTGAATCTTACTTCGCCAATCATCGAGAAGACAAGCTATTCTGAGCCGGAGAAACTGGAGTACTCTTGTCATAGAATGAGCTGCTCTTACTTTTCAAATAATCTCCGAATGATTAATCTAGGATTTCAGAGTTTAAGAAAATACCTCTCACTTCGTGGGAAAGAAAAAGTCTAGTCTTCCTTTCCCTACCGGATGTTACTTCTGTGCGTGGCAATTCTTTCTTTTGGGCCAAAACTTAAAAGTTGATAGGGAAAGGAGAAGACCTGACCCTTCATTTTATACGAAGAAAGAATGACTCCTTGGTAAACTCTATAACACAACAATTCCAAAACAAAACAATTCCTTTAATGAATCTCATCTGTTTGAATGACAAAAACTAATGATAACCTTATAAATTTCTCTCCACGATATCTTTAAATTTCTTTCTAGACCTTTGAAAATCCCAAACTGCCTTTGTTATCGGATGACGCATTGGTAAATGATGTGTGTCCCAACTCATCAACTTATTATTCAGGGCTCCCACTCTAACCACCACAAGCGTCCACGAGCTTTTTTATTAGGGCCCTTGGGTTTTGATTTCTTATAATAGAACAAAACTTCACTTATTATCTTTTCTAATAAACTTAAAGTAATTGTCCAATTTCGCATCAGATAAAAATTGGAAAAACTTTGCAAAAATGAAAAGAAATTTTTAAAATCATGGGCAAACGTCATTAAAAATCCCATATTGTGCCCATTGCAACACATTACTATAAAATGTTTTTTGGTGACACCAAAAATCTCAAATTTGTATCAATGGGACATATTTACTCTCCATCAAAATTTTGTCAATGAGAACCATTAAAAATATGCCTACATGAGTTATGAAAGGCAAACAATGTTGACATGGCGCCTACGTGGCTTAAGTGAAATAAAAGCGAAGTTATTTTAATTGGAAAATTATTTGATGGGAACCTTGACAGAGGGTAAATGTCTCATGTGGGTACAAGTTTAGAGTTTTTGATGTCACTAGAAAATTTTTACTGTAAATATATCACAGTGGACATAATTTGGAGCTTTTAGTATCATATGTTTAGGGTAAATATATATGTCCCAGTGGGTATATTTTAGAGTTTTGTTATTTTTTTTTCTAAAATCATTCAAAACATTGTGGAGAATCTTACTTACATCTCCCAAGAGACTTTGATTTAGATTTATCAGTTAAGGCGCCAAATTCCTTAAATGGCTTACTTGCCGAAAACAGCTTTAAACTCAATGAATTGCATAGCTCCCAACTATTGACTGAACTAGTAAGATGTTGGGGCCTCACATGGGTCTAAGACTATATTTGTTATATTATTCTAAATATTGATGTTGACATGAATTTTTACAAAACATTTTAACATAATATCATAACAAGGTTCTCCATAGTAAACGGGGACTATGTCAAGGCCTCTCCTTTCGTGGAAAGAAAATGGTCTGCTCTTCTCGTTAATTTCCCAGTCGACTCTTCTTAGTAGATTTTAGAAATTTTACTTATTGGCGCGGGCAATCACATGCGATACATGGCTTTCAAGATATGTTGATTTAGAACTTTGTTTTGTTGCCTATATGTTGCATTGCTATATACACAAATAAATCTCAACATCATATGCAAGACATCTATCTAAGTAATAATGCATGTTCTTCGTTTAATTTATCCAATGGGAAATTAAATAGCAGTATTGTGTTGCCAATTGGAGAGCTTACCTTGTAGGCTTGTACTAACAATTATAGCGCACATAAATAGATATTGTTTCTTTTCGATAGAGTAATTCTAGAATAGATAGAATTAATGAATGTAATATCTTTTAATACACTGTTCTAGGGGTAGCATAGCGGAACTTCAATTAGATACAATCAACGTGATTGTCTGTTGACAAATTACCCTAATTTGAACCTATCGACCCATCCCAATAAGAAATTGTTGATTTGGGTCAGTTCGGGTTTCGATTCAAAAACTGAAAAGAATAAAGACGAACCAAACTATATACTAAAAAAGAACGAAATCCGCGGTGTTTGAATTTGCAAAATAGAAAACATAATCCTCAAAACCAAAATTACATCTTCCAGTTTAGAGTAGAGCCACTGATGTGTTCCGAGATCTTATCATTGCTAAGTAAAAAGGACTTTGGGAGCTCGAAATTGACTTTCAGAAATTTCTTGAGGGTCACTTGTAAAGTTTTAGGTAAATGCTAGGTCAACGAGGGCTCGGTCTCCTCGGCAATTTCTCATGTACGATAATATGTCTCGTCAGGATCTATAATTGCCCACCAACTTTGACTTTATCATAGATAGAGAGTATCATGGACCTGAGCAGGTCCTCGTTTCATTCGGATTTATAATAATTGCCCACCAACTTTTACTGCACCATTGACAGAGAAGATCAATGATGCTGCAGGTGCTTTCGTCACATTGCCAAGACTTGAGAAGTCAAGCAAGACAGCAGCAAGCGTATGCAATGGAAGATCACAACCCCAAGACAGGAGAATGAGAAAGAGAAAAATCAACAAGAGCAGGCTGATTTGAGCTGGTGATTGTATCATGAATGCATGAAATGTGTTTCAAGGTGGATGGGCTTATACTCGAAAAATTGCATTTTTCTGTTTTTAGACTATATATATATATAACAATAACGTGCAGCTTCAAGATTTAGCTTCAAGGCGGTAAAATACAAACTTTTTCAATTGTTGTGTAAATTAAGATTTCTAAATTAGATTCCATTATATATTTTTAAATTAAGACAAGATATGCCACACGTGGATTTTTTTCCTTTTTCTAGGCTAGAATTTCTAGTTAATAAGGATTGCGGTTAATACGTATTTGCGGAGAATTATCATCATAAAATGCTGGATATGGGGAATTCAACTTGGGTGAGTTAAAGACCCATCAAGAAAAAAAGCTATTCTTGTCACAAAATGAGCTGCTCTTACTTTTTAAACAATCTCGAGAAATTAATCTATGATTCTAGAGTTTAAGGAAATGTCTCTCATTTCGTGGGAAAGAAAATGTCTGGTCTTCTCCTTTCCAAATCGATTTTTCATAGTGTGCATGGCAATTTTTTTCTTTTGGGGCGTTGATTAGTGCAAAATTGAAAGTTGATTGGGAAACAACAAGACATGATCCTTTCCTTTTGACGAAGAGAGAGAGTTCTTGTCAAACTCTATGTTTGAACAATTCCAAAACATGAATTTGCACCGTAACTATTAGTCGTGAAACAACAACGATCGACAAAAAAAGCCAACTAGTTAACAAATTTCATCAGTTGAATGATAACAACGCATGACAACCTTAGAAATTTCTCTCTACAATATTCTAAGATTTCTTTTGGGTCTTTGAATCTTAAACAAAACAACACGTCACGTATTAACTTTTCTAATAAATTCAAAACAAATCTTATATTTTGAAGATGATTATGAAAAATTATATTTGATCGTATATTTAATTTGCATATTTCAAAGCATTTTAAAAACTTTGCTTTTAATAAAAGTCAAATTGTGAAAATGGAAAGATTAAAAAAAGTGAGCAAGCAAATACTAAAACTCATTCAAACAATTTGCACAATTTGTCTGAAAATACTAATAAAGATATGTCATTTTCTACAAGGGTTAAGGCACCAAATTCCTTAAATTACCTTCCTTGCTCTAAACAGCTTTAAACTCAACGAGACTCAAGGCTCCCAACTATTAACTAAACTAGCAAGATGGCGGTACGTTGCACAGGTCAATGAATCTTCACATCAATTAAGTTTTCTACTGGAGTTTCTACGGAGTTTTCCTCCAATTGAAAGAAGATATGCTTGTAAATCGTTATTACGTATATTTTCTATCTTTAGAGTCGTCAACGAGAATGGTTGTATTGAGCCAAATATTCGCATTACGTGTGTTTCACGAAACATTGCGTTCTGCAAATTAATGATGTGTATCATCAATCAAAACTTGAACAAGAATCTTATCTTGCTTCACATATTAGTAACAATGAAACCCAACGGTTACCTAGAGTAATTTTAATGAGTTAATTAGCTAACTCAGCTTTGCTAAGCAGTGTTACATGTCGCACTCGTATCGTACACTTTAATTGGATCTGTTTATCATGTGAAATATAGTTTTAACCAATATTTTCCCTTTATCGAATAAACTTACGATTAGCTGATAGAGTAGCCGGGTAGGAGATGACCAACCCTTTGATCCCAATGGAAAGGCCCGCCTAAGGTAAGTGAATACTGAGCCCAAGAAATACGTATATTCATTGGATTTTATTTTCCTCCATCACTAATTGAAGGAAATGTTTTTCTATTGGTTGGTTAAAAATTTGGATATTATACTTCATAGACTTAATTAGAAATAAGTATAGATGGTGTTAATATCTATAATTTAGTAAACACAAGATGGATTAGAGGAAAATATGGCCCAAACATGAAATTCATTTCGGTTGGTAGTGTGTGGAATCAAACGTATGTCATGTGTATAATTGACACGCAAAAATTTCGTTCTATAACTAGTAACGCAAGAGGCAAGACCTTGGAATAGCTCAAGAAAGATATTCATCCAAGTTTGACAAACTATATCGTCGAGCAAACTCAGAGACAGGATAGCTCCCAAATCTCAAAAGCATCACCAACAAACGATAGAAGGAGTTAGACCACTTTTTACATCCTGTCACCAAGTTCGATCCAAAAGTCTTTCTAAAGCTCAAATACACGCAAAGCAACCATTTGATGATCAAGAAACAACCCAAATGCTCCAACCTTTAACGTGAAAGAACCAAATGATCTAGTGCTGTCCATGGAGACCTAGTGCAACCATAACATCTATCACAATAGACCCAGACACATATAGGTAACTTGAATATTCTCATCTCCCACTACAAGCTTGGGTTAATACCATAAAAAATCTCAAACCGGTATACCTATCATGCTCCGTTCCTTCGGAAACGCTAACATCCCTCCATAGTTGTTATGTTGTGATGTTCCAGGATGCATCGCCGATCCATTCTTTTTGTCTTTCGTTAAATGCAAGCGAAAATGTATACAACTCCCAACACATAATAATGGGATAGTAAGGAAAACTCATTGCAACCCAAACATACTTCATATACATCTCAACATTAACATTTCAGAAGTCATGTAACTAACAAATCCGTCACGCGGATCTTTTCCTTTTATGACTTCAAAAGGGATTAAGAGTTATCATAGCTCCTCTATCTACGAGGATGATCTCAAAAGGTTTTCCCCCCCAAAACAGCCGGTTCTTATGGAATGCAACGTGTACTCATACCTGAGCACTTAAAAAATAGTTAATAACAATGGGTGAGATTTAACTCAGCAAGTAAACTCCCTAAACCTTGTTTAGGAGAATATGTTGCCATCGGATCACCTTAAACGTGCCATTCTAATGTCAATGGCAGATCAATAGCAAAGTCCTTGCTTTACCTTAACTATTTACGTGAGGCAATTCTCTTGCTCTTAACTAACCATCATAACATTACAATCACTCCAACAAGCATATAATAGGATCACATAACTTGCATAATCAAGAGACATATCCAAGGGTATCTCATTGCATAACCATGCACAAATATCAGTTTAATAATCCAGACACATGAAATTATCATTCTTAGGCACGTTGCACACGGGGATGCACCTAGCATTCACAATTGTCCATATTATTAAACGACCACTTAAGGCCACAACAAAACTTCCATCGGTTTTTAGGCATAACCGGGCATCGTCGCACCCCATTGGGCATGGTATTATTTGGAACCCCCCAGAAATTGTTGGGCATCAGACAACATTCCAGAAAGGAGCATCGGTCCGGCCTCTACCGCGAATCGACATCGTCCCTTGGAAACTGCCGAGCTTGGACAGCATTTGAAAACTGCCGGGCCCGGACGGAACCTTTATTTGACCATGCACACATAGCAACCACCCAGCCAATTCTTATATTTGAATTTAGCCAATACAACGGGGTATAATACGTGCCACTTTTAAAGCATATTGATATCACATAATATACCCACTTATCATCACCCCTTTCATGGACAATAATATTATCCATTCAATTCCAATTCAACTTATACAAGTCCAATGTTGTCATTTAATCAAATGACTTGTAGTAAGATAAGCCTTCCCTTTATACAAAACAAATTAAACCATCATATGACAATTGTTTATCAGCTAAGATAAGTAATCCTATAATTCAAGATAAGCTATCGCTCAATTCATGATAGGTTATCGATCAATTTCTGATAAGCTATCGACCAATTCATAATAAGCTATCGATCACACTAGATAGGTTATCACATAATAATTAAGATAAACTATCATTAACTAGATAACCTATCCTTTTACCCATCTAATTAACTCTACACCTAAACCATTAGCAACCTAATGCCCTAATCAAGGTTTAGAGAGTAAACTTACTCTTAAACCTAAGAGACTTGAGGGGCGGCTCGGCTAGGGTGGCTTGAGGGCAGTGGTGGCGTGCAGTAAGAGTGGCCGGTGATAGCGGTGGCCAAACCAAGCAAGAGAAAGAGAGAGAGGGGTGGTCAGCTAGGGGAAAGGAGAGAAAGAGAGAGATGAGAGCAAAGTGAGACCAAAAGAGAAAAATGAGGAAAGAGAAAGTGTCTTGCTTGACACTAAAAAATGGATGGCCAAGATCATCTCTTGCTCAACAAGCTTGAATGAAGACAATATGAGAGGGGTCTTTTTGTCATTTTACCCTCCCATGTGGCCAAATCCTTCTCATGGGCTTGTCATTAGGATTAGTTCCTTGTAGGCTTCTCGTCTCGGGTTTTTCTTGCACAAATTCCCAAACTTGCTCAATTTGGGCCCAAAAGGGCAAAACCGTAATTTCCCATCCATTGGGCCCTTGTGGCCAAAATTTATGTCCATGAGGCCCATTGGGCCTTTGAAAATTCGTGGGCCCCCTTGTGGGCCTCAATTTCCAACCCGAATTTCACTTTTCCAAAGTTTTACGATTTACTGATTAATAGGCGATCCCATGGAATTATCCAATAATTATCTCTCAATCCTCTAGAGTCTGATACCCTCAACTGGATTAGAATTTGTGGTTAAAATCACTCAAATGCGTCTTTCGCATAATTAGAACAATAGGCGACTTTTAGAGATTTCGTGCGTTTAACTTGTAGTTGATTCCAAATTAATCTACGTTTAAGCCTTTTCAATTCATGGATGACCCTTAGTTCTCATGTACTCGAGAGGGGTCAATTGCCCGTTTCGAAGTATACGATCATTAGAGATTGGTCTAGTGTCATTCAGAATTAATATAGTAACCGTACGGAATCACCCACAATCCGATTCTATATTATTGCCGAATCGAGCTATAACCATTCCTAGATCAACTTGAAATGGCTTATGATTATCTCTCATCGATCCTTATGATCAAACTGTCAATCTATGATTGAGTTCTTTGGTCGTGCACATCAAAGTCCTAAATTGCCTTTCACAAAACTTGGAATACTCTTGAATGATTCTTAAATCAATTCAGAGTCTAATTTTACTAATCGCGCATTGATGAAATAACCATTTCTTATATCCTAAATAAGGTCAGAATTTGAGGATATCATAACACCTATGACAAATTTACTCAAAATTAATTTTTTAACATCCAAAAACCCTAAACCGGTACACTTGTAATAAATTTATCCTCTGTTAAATAAGATTAATGTCACAAAAATTTGTAAATTAATAAACATGTGACAAATAAAGGGTTAAAACCTCAAAGTGATGCACCAACCAATTGCCACATGTTATCCAACTTAACAATTTGATTGTAAAATTTAACGGAAACTAATGAAGGGTTAATTTTTTATAATCATCTTCAAAATATAAAATTTGTTTTGAGTTTATTAGAAAAGTTAATACGTGACATGTTGTTTTATTTTAAGACATAAGGGCCCTTAAAAGAAATCTTAGAATATTGTAGAGAGAAATTTCTAAGGTTATCATGTGTTGTTATCATTCAACTGATGAAATTTGTTAACTAGTTGGCTTTTTTTCGTCGATGGTAGTTGTTACACTACTAATAGTAATAGTTACGGTGCAAAATCATGCTTTGGAATTGTTCAAACATAGAGTTTGACAAGACTCTCTCTCTTTGTAAAAAGGAAAGGGTCAGGTCCTGACCTTTCCCAATCAACTTTCAATTTTTGCACTAATTAACGCCCCAAAAGATAAAATTGCCATGCACACTATGAAAAATCGATTGGGAAAGGAGAAGACCAGACTTTTTCTTTCCCATGGAAAAAATGACACTTTCTTAAACTTTAAAATCCTAGATTAATCTCTCGAGATTATTTGAAAAGTAAGAACAGCTCATCTTGTGACAAGAATAGCTTGTTCTTCTTGATGGGTCTTTAACTCACCCTAGCTGAACTCCCCATATCCAGCACCTAGAACAAGTTCATCCTCGTCAGTTGCACACACGTCAGCCTCTTTTTGTAGATCGCTGAGGGAAGTTCTCTTTCGAGTGTATGTCTTCGTGCAGTAGCATTTCGGACGTGGACCTGTTTGAAACAGGCTCATGCTTGGTGCTGGCCCAAGCGGATTGGGCCATAAGCATGGCCCATTACCTACCTTTAGCAGAGAGTAAGAGAGAGAGTAAGGAGGAGAGAAGGAATCTTTGACCAATTGCCTCGGGCAATTTACCGGCCTTAGTAGACGATTTTTTATTTGTCGAATTGTAGACGATTTCAGGGAACTCAAAAAAAATGAGAAAGGGTCAAATCCAAGTTGATTCACGCTTTCTTCCTAGGTTAATATTACAAAAAATTCTAAATTAATACACATATAATAAATTTACCTCAAATTATTTTTTAAACTACAAGAAACTAAAAACCGGTACACCTGTAATAATTTTACCTCGAACTAATTTTTTAACTATCAAAAATCCTAAACCGGTACATCTGTGATAAATTTACTCCAAACTAATTGTTTGACCTCCAAAAACCCCAAACTAGTACACTTGTAACAAATTTACCCTCCGTTAAATTAGATTAATATCACGAAAATTTATAAATTGATAAACATGTGACAAACAAAGGGCTAAAACCTCAAACTAATATACCAGTCAATTATCACATGTCATCCAACTTAGCAATTTAATTGTAAAATTTGACAGAAATTAACGGAGGGTAAATTTATAGAAAGGTGTACCGGTTTAAAATTTTTGTGGTCAAAAAATTAATTTTTGATAAATTTATCATAAACGTATCAGTTTAGAGATTTTCATTGTATTAACACAACTTTTTAATTAGGGCTCTTGAGTTATGATTTCTTAAAATAAAACAGAAACTTAGGTAATAACTTTTCTAATAAACTCAAAAAAAATTTATATTTTGAAGAAAATCATTGAAGAATTATATTTGATCCTATATTTAGTTTGTGTGCTTCGAAACATTTTAAAAATTCTCATTCAATAAAAGTCAAATTGTGAGATTGGAAAGATTTACAAAAGTGGGAAAGCAAATAGTAAAATTCATTCAAAACATTGTGCACAATTCCACTTACATGTCCGAAAGTACTTTACTAAATATATGTCATAATCTACTAGGGTTAAGGCACCAAATTCCTAAAATTAGCTTACTTGCTCAAAAATAGCTTTAAACTCAATGAGACACAAGTCTCCCAACTATTAACTAAACCAACAAGATGGCAGGACGTTGCACAGGTCAACGAATCTTCACATCAATTAAGTTTTTCGGTAGAGTTTACACGGAGTTTTACTTATATAATCCGACCCTATCATGTAGATATGTCCTTCGATTGAAAGAAGATATGAATTACAAAACTGCAATATCTATTGAATTATAATGTAAGTACATGCAACAATTTGAGCATGCAAAATAATACCAATACGAACGTCAAATTGTAAAGTAAAAATGTAAATCCTCTCTTTCAGATAGGTTTCGTCCATTTGTCGGGAATCTTCACTTTTGCCGTCCGTAGTGTGCGGTTGTAAATGTCATCAATGGTCCAACTCAACTTCGGCAGGTTTCCAACACCAGTCAACAGTCGGCACGCAAAAAGGTTGACCACAGGCGTTGCCGCCGGGCACGGAAACCGGGTCACGGGTTTGCCCAAGCCCGGGCCCAAATCGTGGATCCGCTTGCACCAAAACGTGACAATCCAAGCGAATCTCGACCGACCCGGTGGGAGAGACGGAGACGAAGTGAAGAATATCACCAAACCCCTCTCTCGTTCGTCATCGTTGTCAGCGGCACAAGATAGAAGTCTCTCTCGCTCTTAGAAAATTCGCAATCGAAAGCGTCGCTCTCCATCTGCACCATTCCAGTACGAAATCGCGATCTTCGATTACTTACCTTCTTTTGTTCGATCGGTTCGTCGGAGATCAATTGTTACTTCAGCCTGGTCAGCGTTGAAATTGTCGAATTCCTGTTTGTTTATGCTGTTTATTACCGTGTGATCGGAGCTATCGAGCCTAGGAACTTTTGACCTGCCGGCGAGTTTTTTTGGTCCCTTTTCGGTTTTGCGCGTGGTTCAGTCCATACGGAGTCTGTTGGAATTTTACCCGGCTGCGATCGGCTCCGGCGGAGGTTGCTCGCTGGATTTTTCTATGGTTTCGTGACCTAGGCATGTGTGATTATTGCTAATTTTCGTAATTAGGTTTTGTTTTAGCCCGAGATTGAATGTGTAGATCAATAGTCAAGCCGAGGCTTGTGCAAGTGGCTTTGTGCATGTATGACACCTACATATGTGCTATACCACCATACTCACCAAGAATTAGGATTATGTAAACACAAATTCTCGGTTTTTAGATATGGCAAATGGCTGCATTTGATACTTCTGTTGTGCCCAAAAAAAATGGCAATGAAAAGACCTGCCTCAGTTAAGTGAATACTGAGCCCATGAAATACGTAGATTCATTGGACTTTATTTTCCTCCATCACTAATTGAAGGAAATGTTTTCTATTGATTGGTTAATGGATATTATACTTCATAGACTTAATTAGAAATAAATACAGGCGATATTAAAATTTGTAATTTAGGGACCACTTGACGGATTGGAGGGAATATGACCCTACCCCACTGATGTTTTGGACGAGTAACATTAAGTATAAGCCACCGGATGAAAGACCCAATCGTGAAATTCATTTCGGTTGGCAGCATGTGCAATTGAACATATGTCGTGTATAATCCACACGCAAAAATTTCATTATATATCGAGTAAGGCAAGAGGCAAGACCATGGAATAGCCCAAGAAAATATTCATCCTAGTTGGACAAACTATATGCTCGAGCAAACTCAGAGACTAGATAGCTCCGAAGTATCAAAAACATCACCAACAAACGGTAGGAGGAATTAGACCATTTTTTACATCCTGTTAGATCCGAAAGCTTTCTAAAGCTAAAATACACACATAGTAACCATTTAATTGACAAGTGTTGACACCTAATTTTTAGCCGATGCGTCGTTAAAAGCAAAAAATTCGATAATATGATTTCCAATCGCGACGGAATCCGTTTCTTGAACAAAAAGTATCGTTTTTTAATTCCGTTTGTTGGCCTAGCTTATGTAAACAATTTTCTATTCATTTTATGCAAAAACCTAAAAAGTCAAATGGTTGACTTTCGCGTTGACTTTTTGATCAACCCTTTGACCAAAAGTCAACCCTGAATCAAATTGGAGCTTTTCGCATAAAAAGATTCCTTTCAAATCCAATTTCACTTTAGAAGTGGAAATTTCAAAAAATTTAAAGATTTGATCATAAAATCAAGCCTTAGTGAAAAGTCAACTAGGATTTGACTTTTGATCAAACCTTTGACCAAAAAAATTAGAAAATACAAAAATCCAAAACTCATCTTATTTTACATTCAATTTGACTTTGACATTTGAAATTTTACAAAAATCGGTTTAGAATCAATTTTTTCCCAATCTGCAGAATTTGGTTCAAGTTGTCCAAAAATGAAATTACTTTATTTCTAGTCATTTTTTAGGTTAGTTTCCTTCATGACATTTGATCTAGAGGTTGTATTACTTTCAATTTTGGAACCAATTTTGTGATTATGAGCCAAACGCAAAACCCTCCCTCCCCCCCCCCCCCCAATTTAGGCCCTAATTAGTGATTTTGATCAATTCTTCATAATTTAGGCAATTGAGACACAAATGAGCCTAATTTTTTTATATAAAATCCAAATTCTAAATCAAATTTGGAAGATTCACATGAATTTTAGCCAATTTGATCAATTTAGTGATCCAACAATTGAGAAGTCTAGGAATAATTGATCCAATTAGTGCAATTCAACTTGATCCACTCTAGACTAATATTCAATTTGATGAATCGAGACTTAATTTTGCTAATTGGACTTCAATTAAATTTGTTAGTCTAGTTTGGCCATGCAATTAATTCAAATTCAAGAACAATTGAGCTAAACAAGTTAAATTGGATCAATTTGTACATAAATTTCAATTCGGTTCAATCCAATTTAATCGAATTTAATATTAATTGGGATAGAGATCAAATTATACAAAATTGGAACAAATGGAACTAAGGGTTGAACTGGTTCAACCCGGCCAAACTCGAGACAAACTAGTTCAACCCGGTTTGATTTGAATTAAACCAGTCTGATCGGATTGGCTATTTTCTGGTCAAAAATCCGGCGATTGGCGGTCTATTCCAACCAGTCAAGGCCGGCCACATCCCTTTGAGCTAAAAAATGACAAAAATGCCCTTAACTGAAAATTATGAAAATGTCCCTAAATAAAATTACCAAAACGTCATTCTTTAAGAATTAAGCAAATTAATTAGATGGTAAGCAAATCAATCATGGCCATTCATTTAAAATTGATTATGATAATCCATAATGCCATGTCACCTATCCTTAGCCCTTAAGGAGTGTTCTTGATCATTAGGGATGCATTGTAAGCCATTGAATCAATCTAAGGACTAGGATTCAAGATTAATGGGAGTATATAAGCTTTTTGCCCTCCAAAATTTTGGAAGCTCTCACATTTTTTCAGATCTGAATTCTCTCTCCTCTTTTCCCTCTCTCTCTCTCTCTAGCTCACGCTTCTCTCTCCCTCTTGATCTCTCTCTCACCCGCTAGCTTTTCCACCTCCCGCCAGCCGTTTTTCAGGGAGCCACCGCCTCACTGCCATCCTCCACGGCGGTGCAAGGCTAGTCGCAAGACCAGCTGTCCTTGTTGGTGGCCGGAACTGCTTTGTCAGGCGTGATCTCCTCCATGACAACATCACCAGCATAGTTGCCGGTGATTGAATCAGCCGGTTTAAGTGGCTGAATCAGCTAGCCGGTGATCCTGAACCTCCAGCAGCCTTCCTTGGTGTTTTCACATGGTTGTGGTGGCTAGCTTCCCGCTGAACAGCCACCAGATCACTTTTTTCTACGTGATTTTTTGTTATTAGTTCATTAGCGCGAAATCGAATCGATTCTCACTATAGTTTGTGCACTCAATTCTCATAGGTTTGTCAAGCTTTCCAAGACTTCTCCGTGTTGCTCTCGATTTGAATACGGAGACCGGATCACTCGATTGCATGTTGAAGCATCATTATACAAGGTGAGTTCAAATTTGTCATTCTTGGATCTTGATGATCAAATTGCTCGTGATGGCGATTTCAGCTTGTAAACGTCGAAATCTTGCAAAGTAATGAACTAGAGAATCATAAAACTCATCTCAAGCTTCGATTTGATATGTCGCATGCCTTAAACGGACTTTGTTTTCTAGGTGAAAATCACTTCGTAAGCTAAGATCAGAATCTGGAATGTGATGTTCTATTCTGTTTTGATGATTTCCTAATTGACGTCATTTTGTTCTACAATTTTTCTAATTTTCTACGATTGTTGTTTGAAGAAACTTTTTCATGAAAGTCATAGAACACATCCTAATCTGTTCATCATAAAATTTTCATAAAATTCCAAGCATGTTAGGATAGGACGATTTACAATGCCATTTAGGTATAGATTTGATGATAGATGAGTTTCTGACGGACTTTCATGTATTCTTTGATTTTTATAAATTAGTGTGTTCAAAATATGAAAAAATGTTCTTCATGAAAGTTCACATTGAGATCAAGAGCTTTCCATGATACTAACTTTATCAATATCGGAGTTCATTTGGCTCTTCAAAAGGAATTTTCACGATTCAATCAGTATTTGTATTCAGATCTGATTTTCATTCCTTTGAAATCCAAAGTATGTTTCTCCGAATTTGATAAAGTTGGAGTCCTCCTTTGCAAAAACTCAAAACTACAAAGTTGTTCCTTGGGGTCTCATTATGTTGACTAGAAATTTTGAGGGCCTAATAGCAATTTTTAGAGGGTCAATTTGCTAAAAATTTCATAAAAGGTTTTCTCGGGTTAAAATTTGATTTGCAAATGAGTTTTTGGTGAAAAATGAATTTTATAAAAATTTGGAGGACTTTTTAGCAAAAACTCAAAACATAAAAGTTGTTACACACGGAGAATCATAACTGTATAAATTTTCATGCAAATTTGATAAGGTTTGTTATTTTTCCTGCTATTATTTTGAAATCCCTAATAGAATCGGGTTCAAACTGTCATCGAATGTAAATTTGTCATTTTCGTGAAAATCGGCGGGGAATAAAAAAAAATAGTCCTCTTGACTTTTGATCCTCATGACATAAGCTTTCTAATGACACCTAAATCACTTCATTTGTACATCATTAGGTGGATTAATAATAACTGAACAGAAGTAATCTGAATTATAAAATAATTGAATAAGTGGTCTCTTTATGAAGCTCACTTCCCATTGCTTGATTGGTGGAGAAATAAGGCTCATTGGCTTGAATGCATGCTTATTTCATTGCTATGCATGTGCTTGCTAGATGTATGTTAGGTCCGATGTATGTTCGGCAGGTAGCCCATTATGGTAACTTAGAACCCGACTTTAGGGGTTAATCAATGTAAGTTACCGTTTTGTGAATGCAAATGGTAGCCCGTTATTGTTAACCATTAATCAAATAATGTTAAATGATTAGGATGGTGGATGAATCAAAATGCATGTAAAATAAAGGCCAACCCCGAGGCCGGTGTTTGATTAGTGAATCGTTTACGTCATTGCTTTTCTTTGGTTGTTCATTTGTGCATTTGTTTGTCGTGAATGTATGTTGTGAATCTAAACGCCGACACTCGAGAGGCGATTCATGGAGGGGATAATCCAAAATTGTAAAAAACCAAGGCGATAGACCGATGTCCAATCCGGTCTCAATTTGTATTCACTTGACGGTGCCGATAGGCCGATGTCCGATCCGGTTTTAATTTGTATTCAATTTATTCGTCCCCAATCATTCTCAGGTTTTCAATTTGTGTTGTAATAAAAACCCGACAAGTAGCGGATTTTACTTTTTCGCACTTAGAATTAGCTTATCTTTTCAATACTTTGAGTGTTTACTTTGCAAAATGTCTTTCAATACAATCGATTGTTTCTTTCTTTTCTAGACTAAGATAGGATTAGTTTAGAATCTTAAATGAAAATACAAAAACAAAACGCATGATCACCTAGTGGACTAAGACTTTAACATGAAAATGGTAAAAAATAAATGCATGACAATTTAGATAACAAACATAATAAGTTGAGTGGTACCGAAAGGACATTAATAGAAATATTAACATAAGCTAGTCCCCGAACTCATGATCTCTGGTTTTCGTAAAAACCAAAACGAAACTCCCTTGTTTCGGTTGAGTATTCTAGCTGATTCCCGACTTAGGCTAGTAACGACTCCTAAAAAAGATAAAATTGATTCACTGTCACGCGAGATATGGATTTAGGGAAAATCCACGTTCATGATCAATGGACCATATGGATGACCAAAAGATCAATACTTCGGGAAGCCATCTTTTATGATGTGCCAAACGGACTGTATGGATGACTAAAAGATTGACACTTTGATAAGTGGTCTTTTATGATTTGCCATTTGGACCGTATGGATAACTAAAAGGTCAATACTTCAGTAAAGCTATTTTTTATGATGTGCCATATGAACCGTTTCATGAATATTTATCTCTAAATTTGCTTTATCAAGTTTGGCCCTCGTGAGGTAGGTCGCGACAACAAGCAACAACCCAAATGCTCCTACCTTTCAACGTGAAAGAACAAAATGTTTTAGTGCAGTCCATAGAGACCTAGTGCAACCATAACATCTATCACAACACATGCATATGTGTATCGGTAACTTAAGTATTCTCATCTCCCACTACTAACTATTGGCATGACATGGTCTTCCATGCTATCCGGGCACCCAGTGTTCACGGTCCCACTGATATCCATGGACACGTTGGTCTTCTCTCCCGACAAATGAACCGTCTCTTTCCGATTCACACATCTACGACTAACACTAGGATGGTTAGCCATTCCTCTAAGCCTCTCCAATTCAATTGCTACTTCTTTCATGGTCGGTCTCTCCTCTCCTTTTATTATCAAGCATCTCTTTGCAAGATTGGCAACTTCCATCACCTACTCATTGATTCCTTCCTTTGCAATAACTTCCTCAACAATTTGAAACAATTTGTCTCTTTCTAGTGATGAAAGAAAGTGTATTGCCAAGCTCCTCTCTTCTTCCGATCGGTCAAACAAAAGTGCCTTCTTCCCTGTCAATAGCTCGACTAGCACGACCTCAAAGCTATAAACATCACTTTTTTCTGTCAATTGGATTCTGTGTAGGTATTCAGGGTCGAAGTATCCCCATGTTCCCTGAATCATAGTGAATAATTGCGTTTGATCAATTGGGACTAATCTTGAAGCTCCGAAGTGAGAGACTTTCGTAGTGTAATTAGCATCTAAAAGTATATTTGCCGACTTGACATCTCAATGGATAAAGGGAATGGAAGCTGGGGAGTGTAAGTATAAGAGGACTTCGGCAGTTTCCGAAGCAATTCTCAACCGGGTCTCCCAAGATAGCTTTGATGATTTGTTTGGGTTGTGGATGTGATCAAAGAGAGTTCCATTGTTGACGAACTCTTGCACCAATAAAGGCACCTCTGTTTCCAAACAACATCCCAAAAGCTTGACCACGTTACGATGATTAGTTTGAGAAAGCACAATAACTTCATTGATGAACTGTTCAATTTGGTTCCGATCCACGAGCTTGGACTTCTTAATCGCAACTACCATATCATTTGGTAATGATCCTCTGTAAACGGTACCATATCCTCCTCGGCCGACTATTCTGCTCTCATTATAATTGTTGGTGGCCTTCTCTAGCTCTTCAGCGCTAAAGGTTTTCCCGGCTTTTGTGGTTCTTTCTTGTTCATTTAATGGTTGCTGCAAAAGCAAGCACCCATTTTGCTTGAAATATTGTTCTTTGAGCCTAGTGGGCTTGATTTTCTTGTGTCCCAAATATAGAAAGCCCATACTGAATAGCAGACCTATGATGGCCCCAGCAACACCTTTATACAACACCGGTTTTTTTCAGAATAATTAACCATATGATTAATTGCATAGTAAATCATCGCACCTTGTAAAAGCAGCCACACTTTGAAACTTTCTTCAGAATTATATCATGAGGTTTCCTCGAAAACCCTAGTAGTTTGGGACAATTTGAGTCTGAATTAGGACAATGGATTTGTTAAGCTAATCGACCAATTAAAAAGCGCAAGCTCCAAGGCCTATAAAGAATGTCATCAATTTAATAGGTTTAATTCGATATGAAAAGTAAGAAACTCAAACTAACCACAAGAATTACGTATTTTCTTTTTCTACGTTATTAAGGTATACTTGCTTACAGTTTTCTAGGTTTTACGCAACCAAAGCCACATCATTTAAAGCATGCACATGTAGAGACTTTTTGGTTGAACCATGCATGAATCTAAGTAACTCAATACGAGTCCTATCTCTACAACCAGCTATATCCCTTTTGACGACATGGAATTGGCAAGGACTAGTAACTTAGAAGAAATTTTTAAAAATGGATTAGTATAACTTACTCTTTTACTCATGTCATCACCTTGAATTGATGTTGTCAAATCACTAGTAATTAACTTCCTATCTGAATAATATCGCGGTAAATATGGCTCGTGCAAAAAAAAAACATTATAGCTGAGTATTATGGCTCGTGTATCACCCACAAAAGAAAGACGAAATAACCCATTGAATCATTTGTATCGGTTCTTAAATGCTAAACAAAACATGAGAGAGAAAGGAGCAAGTTTGACTTTTAGGTGTAAAAAAAAAAAAAACAGAGCACAGGCAAATTCACAATTCAATCAATCACCTTCTTCAATTTACCGCTTACGGCATCTGGGTAAAGGGGACTCTAAAGAAAGAAGCAATTGAGCATGTACTTGGGGAACTCCATGTGGTGGGGCGGGATGCGGGACACGAGCGGGTGGTACGTCGTCCGCCCCCACCATAAAGTTAGTATAGTGTTCCGTACGAACCTCGTCCCTCGTGTCGAAAAAAAGTGTTCACATCCCATCATCATTCTTGCGATAATATCAAGTTTAAAAAAAATTCGATAAGCACGGTACATGATTGTAAGAAAATAAAAACCACGTAAGGAGAAAACGAATAAAAGAATGTGTCACGGATAGCAAAAAGATAAGGGTCTTTTCAAATTGGTACCCAAACGTGAAGTCAATTTTTTCAAAAAATGATCTAAAGTGGACATAAAGTCAAATGAAGATGAGAAATACCCAATCAGTCTTAAATAGGGGTTCGAAGTGCCTAATTAGTCTCAAGTAAGAGTTTAGATTTGTCAGTTGGTCAAATGCTTACTAGTTGGCAAGTACGTCACTGTTCCGGCGATTAGAATAAGAGCAATTTCGTCTTTTACTTTTTTTTTTCTCTTTTCCTTTTCTTGTTCTTCTTTTTTTTTTCTCTTTTCCCTCCACCGGCTTCAAGCAGAGGCTGCTCTCGCTAGCCTCAAGCAAAGGCTGCTCTCGCAAGCGTCAGGCAAAGGCCACTTTCGCTGGCATTGGGCGAGGGTCGCCCTCGCCTAGGCTGGGCGGGGGAGAGGCGCCCTTGTAACGCCCCCACCTCGGAGTCATTAACGTAACGTCCCGTTCATTATTATATTTATTTACATACAAGTAGAAGCATAATTTCGGGACAATCACATTCAGAACAATTGCAGAATTTAGACAAGCAGTATCATGAACAAACCTTATGTTTGCAGTGCATGCAAACATATTTTAACAAGCTCTTCGGGCCATAGCAAACAACACATATTTCACACGCATATTCTAGAGGCTCATCCATTCCTAGCCAATTATGAATAGCAAAACTCGGCTTGAGTGATCTTATCCCCTCTACTTTATTTTTTCGCTTCTAACTCCATCTACATCTCCTCTCCGCTTCCCATCCGCATAGCCGATCCACACCCCACTCGTGGCATGCTCTGGAGCCGGCCCGCCTACACCACCAAAAGGTCCATTGAACCCACATAGGGATCCAACTTATTCTCCGTCAGTGTAGCCATGCCATATTACGTACGGGTGAGACACCAAGTCCATTAGGCCCTCATCGATCATCACATACATCGTGATCCGGCAATAGGCTCGGCCTTCTCGGGGCATCTATCATGGTAAGCACTTCGACTCTCATTTCCATGGGGTTGCCGAACCGGGCCGGGAGAGATGCCATTCTTCGGACTTGAAAAGGAAACAACAAGGGATGAGTCGGGGAAACTCAACAAGTAAACCTACTAATATCAAGCGAGGATGAGGGATCGCCGTTAACATAAGTCGGCTCTTATCGCACCCGCATCAATGACAGATTAATAGCAAAGTTCATACAAGAGAACATCACGCATGGCTATAATGTGTGCACTTTACCAGCTAAATCTCGATTCTAGCTCAAGACAAACATCAAACATGAAACATGGTCAAATTAAGGGATTGAACCAACTACGACCAACCAAACGACCAAAAAACGGTCCAAGCAAATCATGTCACAACACATCACGACTTCCTTTCCCAATATTAGGAAGTTTACTTACTCAACAGTATAAAACAAGAACTAGAAAATAAAAGGCGTGCGATGGACACGAGGGCCTCGGCAAGTCTCAGGCAGTTCTTGGTGTGTGGCTTGAACACTATCACACGGCCCTTGAACATGGACTTTATATGGCCGAACACTAGAGATGTATGGCGGGCCGGTGCGGTTCTTCCTCTCCCCTTCTCTCTATTTGGCATGAACAAGAAGCAAAGAAGCAAGAAGCAAGATGGTGATGGCGTGATAATGAAGAGGAAATGGTGTGAGAGCTCGAGAGAGGAAGTGGCGTGAGGGAGGAGGGCTTCACGTGAAGCCCTCTCTCTCTCTCTCTCTTTCTCCCTATTTATAGAAGTCTTTCCTTGGTCATCACTCAATAATTTAATAAAGAATGGACAAAAGCCTTGATTAAGGGGTCTTCTAAGTCCAACTTCATTTAAGGCTTGTCATCATGAAGGGGGCTTCTAAGTCAAGGGCCATTTAACGAGTCATGATAAACCTTAATAATGAAATCTTGAAGGAGAAGTTTTGATCATATCAAAGTCTTATCTTCTAGCATCTTCTAAACTTTTCCAGACTGTGGACTCCCTAGAGCCTTCTGGATTTACTGGTTTCTTGCGTAATTGATTCGGGCCAATCGAGTCACACCAAATAGACTCATTGGCACTAAAATCACAACCCGCATCATGCTTAGTTCTCAAGATTTTCCGAGGGTTTTCCGCGACAAAACACGTATAATAATCTCGTTCAACTCGAGGTTCGGCGCGGGAATGTCCTCAAATATCACCAAAAGTCATCAAGTCAAGATTTCAACGTTCTTATAAAGAAACTGATGAATCTTTGAAATATCACAAAACTAGACAGTTTTGCACTATTTACGAAATCAGACTTGAAAACATAGTAAATGGACCCCAAAAATTCTCAAATTTGAATATGTCATAAATAAAGCCTTAACAAACATTTTTCTTGGAGAACACGAAATCTGAATCTTTCCATAAACACAATTTTTAGCAGTTCAAAGACAAACTAAAAATAGTTTGTTGGAACAATTCTTGTTTCTCAAAGTAAGCTCTTTCTAGAATCCAAATCATCTCGAAAATTTCCCAAATTTATATATGTTATAGAAAAAAAATTTCTCAACAACTTTGGTGAAAGAAACTTTTTCAAAATCGGCCCAAAAAAGCTTGTAGAAAATAAAGAAAGTATGAACATCACCGAAATACTCATTCTGGGCAGTTTTACACAATCCGGAAATTAGGCTGTCGTACTACTCATATCAAGTCTAAAAATTCTGAAATTAAAGTATGTAAAACTTCAAGATGTTTGGAGAAATTTTTAAAAAGGAAGTGTTTGGAAATTCGGATCACAAAAGTCTCCACAAAAATAATAAAACGAAAAGGTACAAAGGATTCAAAATTGGGTTTTCTAGAACAAGAGTAAAAATTGGTTCCAATTTAAAAACTACCAAACTTAAACAATAGAATTTTCCAAATTCTGAAATTGAGGATGTTACAGCCCTCGCTTAGGTTGGGCAGGCGAGGACGAGGGTTGCCCTCATCGGATTTGGAGAGGGTCAACCCTCGCTTGCCAGCCCAGGCGAGGGTGGCCTTGCCCGACGCCGGCAAGGGTGACCCTCACTTGACCCTCTTTGGTGTTGAGCGCCCTTCGCTTGAGGCCGACCACCTTCGCTGACCCGGGCTATGGTCGGTAGAGGGAAAAGAGAAGAAAAGAGAAGAAAAGGAAGAAGAAGAAAAGGAAAAGGAAAAAAGAAAAAAGATACAAATAAAATAAAAGATGAAATTGTCCCTGTTCCAATCGTTGGAACAGTGATGTGCTTACTGGCAGGTGAGTATTTGGCCGACCGGCAAACTCAGGTCCTTACTTGAGATTAATTGGGTATTTCAAATCTCTATTTGAGACTGATTGGGTACTCCAGGCCTTATTTAATACTATGTACACTTTGGACCCTTTTTTGAAAAAATGACATCACTTTGGGCATCAATTTGAAATTTTCCCAAAAGATAATAATGATGTGCCAGAATGTACATATTTAGAGCTAACGCCGGATTTGAGATTGTTATCAAAGTTATTGCTTTATTAATCCAAGAAGGCTAGCCATATCCATTCCTCACCTTGGCCTGGATGTGGAGCGTAAAACTATTACCAATCTCGGCCAAAAAGTCCTTTTATCGTGGGTTTTCAGTCATTATTTGGGACTAGGAAGTAAGGATATCCTCTTGGATTAATAAAATAGCTATCCCCAAGTGTACTTCTCTTGGAAAATGTTTTCACACTTACCCAAAACCCAAGGTCAACAAGTCAAAAGATGCTCCACGAGTGCAGACATTGACATGAGTGAAATTAATCTATATTTGAAATTTAAAAAAGCTCAAATGTGATGGAATTAGTAGCATGAGATGTGCTCAATGCATCAGATAATGTCATATATCTTCCGCATAGAAACTTCAGTGAGAAGGATATTTAGAAAGGTTCAATTTGAATTTTCCCAAGCAAGGGAAATAGTGGAAGAAAAATGGTCGAAATTGGGAATAGTTAATTTTCTCCTAAACCACAAAGAAATTAAATTATATACTCTCTAAATCAGCTAGGATATTATGTTTTTTGAGTCAGGCACTTCAAGTAAAGTGAAAGCACTTATTAACCAAAATCTTCATCAAATGTGATCGATTAAGATTAACAATGCATCCTTGACCATCTCCACCGCCCTTCTTGCCATCACAATGATAACCCTCTGGGCAGGAACATGTATAACTCCCATCAACATTATGGCACTTTCCCTCACACGTGTTCTTCTCTGGATCCGCACATTCGTCAATATCTACAAAAATCAAACCCACATGTTAGGGGTATCTGATCTTCTCAGATCATATAAATATGAAGTGAAAGTTAAAGAATGTTGATCTTATCAACATACCTTGACAACCATTCGCAAGGTAAGCATTGCCTCGGTAACCTTCTTTACAAGTGCACTTGTACCCGGATCCATTTTCAGCATTGGTGCAAATGGTGTTGTTGGTGCACATGTAGCTTGTGCTGTTCTTCATGGCGTCCTTGCGTGTTTGATTCCTTATTACCCAATTGAGAACTAAAGTGGATTCATTAAATTTAAGCTGCTTAAGATCGCCAGCGGATAAGTTGTAGGAGCCAATTTGGGCGATGAAGGCATAGCTACAAGGATTGAAATCCACGACGAAGGTATGATTGTAAAAGCTCCTAATGGAGATCTCGTAGCCGAAGGAGTCCCGAGGGATGCTTGTCTCACAGCAATCGATACCGGAACATGACCCATTGCTGACATCCGAAACATTGCCGCACAAAGACATACACCCAAAAGAGAACTTTTCACGGCTGTCTAAGAAGAAGGCCAATGTGTCGCAATTGACAAAGATGAATTTGTTCTTGGTGCTGGATATGAGGAACTTCAATCGATTAAGCTGCGGATAATTGCTCAAAGACTTACTTTTCCCAAAAGCGTTATAGCAATCTCGACCAGATGAAACGTTAACTCGCAGCTCGTGCTCCTTCACAAAAATGTCGAGTATGTGGATACTACTATCTCTTCTATTCATTTAAGGTACGGGAGGGTTGGTATAGTAATCACAAACGACTCTAAATGAGGAATGACGGATGCGACATTGGGGATCACCGTCATTCAATCCGATGGGGTATGAAATCGAGAGGTTTCCGCAAGTACTTCGGCATCTGGGCTTGCTCATCGAATCATCGTCTTCTGCTATGTGGATGTGGTATGGACCCAATAAAGCCCCAAGCACCACAACCTTCAAGAGAAGCCTATGGATGACCATGGTTCTTCCTTCAGCTCTCTTCAAATATGTTCTTTTTTTGGATGAATTAACTCGATGGGTCCGGGGGAATTATAAGGAGAAGTAAGATGGGTTTCTTCTTTTTTGGTTTTTTTCTTTGGTCAAGTATGTGTAGTTATGGGTTGATGAAAAGAAGCCCAACAGTAAGTCAAGTTGTGGAGTCCATGATAATTCCTCCTGTGACGAATCTAGTGCACTGTCGTTAGAGAATTGGATTTACGGTACATCAAAAGCTGGGTCGCTGCAAGACACATGCATGTTGTCGCCCAAACCCCCATTGTTTCCGTGAGAAAAATGAAAAAATTATTACATTATGACTTTTGGTAACCTTGATTGCGTTTCTTTGTTACCGTGATGGTAGCAAGATAGGATGATTCTCAAATCTATGAAAATGTAACAATATATTTGCAACACGGGTACTAGATTAAAGGAAATATGAATTATTTGCGGTGATAATTCTCTTGCAAATATGTATTAACCGCAATCCATATGCATTAGAAAATTGACGTAGAAAGAGAAGCGTAAATTTGGAACAACTCCAAAGAACTCGAAATTTTTATTCAATGATATTATGTTTTTTTATTACAAGACGGACATCATATATATAGAGATAGGACTCCTAATATTAATGGAAACCGAATAATTAAAAATAACATCTAATAAATAATATAGGCAACTGCCTAAATGGTAATATAGGAAACTGTCTGACTGATAATATAGGAAACTGCATGAATGATAATATAGGAAACTGCCTAAATGATAATATATCAGGAAACTGCCTGAATGGTTATTTTCCCTCAAAATCAGAAAAACTGCCGAGATTTCCGGCCATTATGGCGATCATATTCTTTAAGATAATTACAGACTAACTGTTCTACATAAAAAATCTAGCCCAGAAAAAGGAAAAAAAATCCATGTGCAGCATATCTTATCTTAATTTGAAAGTATATAATAAAATCTTACTTAGAAATCTTAATTTTGTATCGCAACAAGTGAAAAAGTTTACATTTAACTTCTTTGAAGCTAGTCAATTAATCATGTAGCGTATCTTAAAGCTACATGTTATTCTTTTTTAGAATGCATATGTACAGTCTAAAAACAGAAAAATATAATTTTTAAAGTATAAACCCATCCACTTTGAAACACATATCATGCATACATGATACAATCAGCAGCTCGAATCAATCTGTATCTTGTTGATTTTTCTCCTTTCTCATTCTCCTGTTTTGTAGTTGCGATCTCCCCCACTGCATACGCTTGCTACTATTTTGCTTGACTTCTCAAGTCTTGGCAAGATAATGAAAGCACCCCACATCATTGAGACTCTCCATCAATGACGCAGTCAAAGTTGGCGGGCAATGACAATTCCTGATGAGACGTATTGTCAAATATGAGAAATTCTCGTGGAAACCGACCACGTTGACTTGCAGTTTACCTGAAACTTAACGAGTGACTCTCAAGAAATTTCTGAAAATCAATTTCGGACTCCCAGAGCCCTTTTACTTAGCACTGATCATATCTCGGATCATATCTGTGGCTTTTCTCTGGAATGGAAGATAAAGTTTGGTTTGAGGATTATGTTTTTTTATTTCGGACACTGCGGATTTCGTTCTTCTTCAATATATAGGTTGAATCGTCTTTGTTCTTTTCAAATTTCAAATTGAAACCCGAATTGACTTGAATCAATAATTTCTTGCTGGGGTGAGTCGACTGGTTTGGATCCGGTTAGCCTGTCGATGGACAATCACATTTGTTATATCTAATTAAAGTTCTACCACACTACCCCTATGACAGTTTATTAAAAGATATTACATTCACTAATTCTATCTATTCTAGAATTAATTTATCAAAAAGAGACATTATCTATGTATGTGCACTATAATTGTTTTTATCCCGTCAAATAATTTTCCGACCAAAAGAATGCGGTTTTTATTTTACTCAAACCACATGCACGCCATGTCAACACCGTTTATCTTTCATCGTTCATGTAGACAAATTTTTAATAGTGCTCATTGACGAAACATTGACGGAGGGTAAATTTATTATACGAATACAAATTTGGCATCTTTGGTGTCACCAAAACTATTTTTGTTATAACAGATATGTCATCGTGGTCATAATTTCAAGTTTTTGATGGCATTTGCCCATGATTTTAAATATTTTTTTTTCATTTTTTTAAGTTTTGCCAAATTTTATCCAACATGAAATTCTTAGAAAATTTTGAAATACATCAATTTAATGCAGGATCATATGTAAATTTTCATAATATTTTCAAAATGTGACAATTACTTCAAGGGCACAAATTAAAAAGCTTGTAGATGCTTGTGGTGGTGAGAGTGGGAGTCCTAATTAACAAGTTAACGAGTTGGGACACACATCATTTATCAATGCATCATCCGATAACGTACGCAGTTTGGGATTTTCGAAGGATCTATAAAGAAATTTAAGGATATCATGGAGAGAAAATTATAAGGGTATCATTAGTTCTTGTCATTCAACTAATGAAATTCGTTAAAAAGAAACGAAGGAATTATCGTTTAAAGACAGAGAGTTATGGTCCGATATTATGTTTTGGAATTGTTGTATTATAGAGTTTACCAAGGAGTCACTTTCTTCGTAGAAAACGAAGGGTCGTCTTCTCCTTTCACTATCAACTTTTAAGTCTGGTCCCAAAAGATATAAAAATTACCATGCACAGGAGTAACATTCCCAATATACCAACTACCAAAAGTTGATTGGGAAGGGGGAAGACCAAGACTTTTCTTTTCCTACGGAGGTAGAGACATTGCCTTACACTCTAGAATCCTACGAATCCTTTGAGAGATTATTTGAAAAGTAAAGAGCAGCTCTTTTTTGACTAGAGTACTCCCGTCTCTGTCTCCCAATGGCTTGTTCTTCTCGATGAGTAGCGACCAAAGATTCGTGGAAAACGCAGAATTGTCATTGTCAATCGTCTCGTGCAAGGGTCTAGGACCAGCTGATGTTAACTCCTCTGTTTGAGCTAAGCGGATTACTACAGCTACTTGACCCAAAAGAATAACGAAAAAGAAACAAACCCATCTCACTTCTCCTTGTATACCACCGAACCCATCAGATTAATTCATCGAATATATATATATATATATATATATATATATATATATATATATATATATATGTATGTATCTGTGTGTGTGTGTGTGTGTGTGTGTGTGAAGAGAGTCGAAGGAAACATGATGGTCTTCCATGAGCTTCTTTTGAAAGTTATGGTGCTTGGGACCATCATATTGTAAGATATATTGACAATCACGTGTTGGGGACGAAATTCTCATAAGCAAAGGGAATGTCAGCATTCTTATTATAAAATAAATCAATGAAATTCTAGATATGCCTTTTTGCTGAAAGTAATATTGATGATTTCTTTAAATATATAAACTGGATATCGCATATTTCTGCAACATGTCCAATAATTCTCTTCGTGGCGGTACGTTGTCATGGATGAAGAGGTGTCCATCAACTCTTGTCAAAACAAAAGAATAGACATCAAATGGTTACAAAAGAAGATCAAGAATTAAAAAAGGAAACTGAATTATATTGAATTGAAATTTGAAGAAATTACCTCTAGCTCTCCATAAATAGAGATGAGCATAGGGCGAAGAGAGAACCATTCTACTCTCGTAGAAGATTCTACACAAATAGTTTGCTCTCCTTTTGGACACCAAATCAACATTTGAAGATTTGACAAATGGAGGAAAGTTTTCAAAAGATGGGATTTACATTCATACTTGATATTTTTATGTTCGTATTGACTCATATTTGAAGTAGCTAGCAAGAATCACCTAGAGAGGGGGTAAATAGGTGATTTTAAATAATTTATGCGGAAATGAAAGAACACAGTTGAGTATGAATAAAATTCAGATTTAAAGCAGTTTATATAGATAGTGCTCCTGATATGCAGTGTGCAAAGTAATAGAATAGATATAGAAAAACTGCACACAAGTTTATAGCGGTTCGGCTTATAGTAAGCCTACGTCCACTCTCCCACGCTACAGCCTACTGGCTGGATTCCACTAATCAAATCAATGAGAAGTTACAGCAAGTTGTGCCGCTTAAACCCAAGCACTTCTCCCCGAAACTGGTGCTGCTTATACCAAGCTGATAAATCACACTATCTCACACCTAAGCTCACTTATAACACTGTCTACACCTCTCAAATGATTACACGTTTTAAGCTCACGAAAGACAAGAGATTAAATTGGAGTATGCTCAGACTTTGGACTTGTTGATTCTGAATTTCATTCCTTCCTTCTGCTGCTCGTTGATCTCCTTAAATACTCCTTTATTTCCACACTAGCCGTTGGACAGCTATTAGAGGATCATCTTCCAATCTTCACTTTGGACATATTTGTATAATAAGGATTGAGTAGCCGTTGGATGACATATTTTGAATCCCAATGATTCTGGTCGCCCATACAATCAGAATCTTGGTTTCCATAAGTAGAGCTTTGTCCGTTGTAATGCATGCTTGTCGTAATCTTTAATTGCCAATCAATTTGATTTAAATTGATATCAAAGCTTTCATTTTGTGAAATCCATACCGGATTGCTAACTGTTATGTTTGGTTCTGCATTTTGTGTCTGCATCTGAAAAACTTTTGCGTCTGCATCTGAAGAATTTTTGCATCTACATTTGAAAAACTTCTGCGTCTGTATCTGAAAAATTTCTACGTCTAAATTTCAGAACTGAGATTATGTGGGTCTTCGATAAGGTATATGACAACTTGTAAAGTCTGACTAATTTCCTTCTGAGCTTCCATAATGTACATACCTGGAATAAATTAGTTCAGAAAAAGTATCAGACTTATAATAACTTGGAAGGTTTTGTCAACTTCAAAATTAATAGGAGTTTTCCTCAGCAATCTCCCTCTTTTTGATGGTGACAAAACTTTCCTGCAGATTGAATTAATTTAAGATTGATTTGAAAGTAAATAAGCATATTAAGCGCATTGAGCCATAGATTGAAATTGAAAAAGCAAACTCTGTTGATATCTGTGTCTTTTTCTTCTTTTGTATGTAACCTGCATATTGACATTAGTATATATGCATATAATTTCTCCCTCTTTTTGTCATCAGCAAAAAATAGAGAGAATAGATCAATAATATTAAACAATCAACCAGTTTAATTGTTATTGAAATTACAAACCAAGAAGAAAATGAGATAATTTTGGAGAGAAAAAAACAGGTTTTTTTTTAGAAGGGGTGCGAATCAGTTGAAAATTTTCCAGAATTGAAACAATTTCTTCTATCTTAGAGGTGCATTCTCCCACTGCTTTGTCCATGTTGGTTGACCACAGAGCAATAGCCTTTTCAAGTTCTACTTTATCCATAGCTACTTGAAGATTTTGAGTTTTGGAGTTTTCCTCAACAATGTTATGTAGATTCTTCAAATCTTGTTCAAGAGCAGCTTGCTTTTCCTTAATCTCAAGCAGAAGAGATAGAATAGTTTCACTATTTGAAGGCCCTTCATGGACATTTTCTTGTGCAGACTGATCATACTCTGTGGCTGATTCTAGTTGATCCTCCCCTTGAACAGGTGCTTGGTCTTTAGAAGCTACATGGTCTTCATGAATTGGTTCTTCAGTGTGTCCTATTTCAAAGTGGTCTTCTGCTTCATCACTTACATCATGCAGAAGAATTTTTCTTTTCTTTCTGTACACTTTGATTGGGGTAGGAGAGTCAAGCTTCTTGTTGGCTAGACTAGACCGTTTCTTTTGCCCTGTTTCTCTTGACTTTCCAACAGATTTTACCTTCGACTGTTGAACCTCTTTTCCTCTTACTATTTCCCTGACACTTTCAAAGAGCTTCATTTTGGAGAGCATCCTTTCTCCAACATACATACAGGGAATAAGGGTCTTTCGCAAATCATCATGAATAGATATGTTTAAGAACATGAATATGCGAGAGAATAATGCACCATATGGTAATTGTCCCTTGTCCTTTTGCAATGCTCTGTACATATGGAAGATGATGATATGAGGAAGAAAAAAGGATTGACCTTTCAAAATGGCCCAAATAAGCTTGATTTCTGATTTAGAGAGGTCAGTTTTAGAGGCTGCCTTGGGTTTCAAGTAGTTGATAATGATCTTATACAAGATCACAGATCGTTTGGACAAGTCAGAGTAGGAAAGATGTCTCTTAGAATCTTGAACAAAATGTGGATTTTCAGAAGCTACCCTGGAAGCATCTTCAAAATTTACTGCCAAAGGAATAAACTTGGAATGTTTTGCTCCAATTATCTTAGCTAACTCATTCGCATGTAAGTCAAACTTCTTATCACCAACAGTGAATTGAATCCAATTTGGTGACAGAATTGAAAGATTGGAATATAAGTAGGCAGTTAATTCAGCATGAACATTAGTAGATTGAAGGCAAAATTCATAAATCCCTAATTTCTGGAAAAGATGCTCTACGGAAATCTCTGCCTTCTCTAGGTAGTTAAAATCCACTATTCTGTGGTTCATGACTCCTCTTGCAAGTAACATCTTATAGAATATATTATGCACAGAGCTTCTGAATAATCCTCCTGTACCAGGCAATCCAGATTCTATTCCCACCTTCATCTCAAAAGTATCAAAAAGTCGAGCATCATCATCGGGAACAACAAATTTTGAGGCACTTACCGTCTTAGGGCTTATAGGAATAGATTCTTTTTCAGAATAATTAGAGGTTTCTCCAATTTTTTCTTTGCCCTTGCTGGAAGATGATTCTTTTGGTGTAGAGCTCGTTGGAACTGCTTCATGTTTAGAGCAAAAGAGAGTATAACTTTGCACAATATGTTCTTCAGAATAAAGATCATTGTCTCTCAGACATTCATGAAGAACGGACGCTGAAGCATTACACCTTTTCAACTTTTGATAAGTTTCTCACACAAATTTGATACTCCAGAAACGAAAATTAGTTTTACCAGACGATGATGAACGTTTGAGTGGTGTCGCTTCGGAAGGGACTTCATGATGGTCTGAATCTGTATCTGAAATCTCCAGATGTTCCGCCAGTGCAGTAGATTTGCAGTCTCGGATGAGAATACGTGAAGATCTTCTCTTGAAAGGCATTGTAAACACCTTTTTAGACAAAAAGTTTCAATCTTTGGAGAAGGAAGAGGAAGAGGGGCTCTGAGTATCGAAAGAGTCTTGAGATTGAAATACGAACTGATAGGGTTTTGATAAAAGTCGAACAGGTTTATAAACGAGAAGAATAATTTTTGGAAAAGAAAAGTATTTTTAGAAAGTATAAAAAGGTAATCCCGAATAAGTATGTGCTTTTTAAGCAAAAAAAATGAACATAATAATATCAAGATAATATATTAGGCACAATTTATCAGATTAATTAGGATACGTACCTGATTTGCTTCCAAAACGATAAATATGATAATATCTTACCAAAAATATACCTGCCAAAATTTGAAATATGGACGTATCTTTCTTCAGAATCTGAGAAGGACATTCAGACTGAGAATTTGAGTTTGAAAAGTTCCTGTCTAACAGATGATTCACTAAAATGGATATACAATGCACAGTTTATTTCTTATGAACTCAAATGAAGATTTATCAAGAGGTTTTATGAATATATTAGCTAATTGATTCTTAGAATCAATGAATTGAATATTCACATCACCATTTTGAACATGATCTCGAATAAAATGATGCTTGATTTCAAAATGCTTAACTCGAGAATGAAGAATGGGGTTCTTTGTCAAATTGATTGCGCTTGTGTTGTCACACTTGATTGCAACATTTGATTCTTCAATAACAAAGTTTTGTAACTGTTGCTTCATCCACAGAATTTGTGCGCAGCAACTTTCCAAAGCTACATATTCTGCTTCTGCTGTGGAAAGTGCAACTGTATTTTGCTTCTTTGAGTACCATGATACCAGCATATTCCCAAGCAGTTGACATGTACTTGAAATACTTTTCCTTTCCACTTTACATCCAGCTAAGTCAGCATCAGAATATCCAGTAAGAGTAAAAACTGAGTCTTTGGAATACCAAAGACCTAGCATTGGATAAGTTCCAATATACTTGATTATCTTTTTAACTGCTGATAAATAAGATTACTTTGGGTCTGATTGAAATCTTGCACACATACACACACTGAAAAGTATGTTAGGTCTTGATGTAGTAAGATATAATAAAGAACCTATAATGCTTCTGTATACCTTCTGATCAACCTTTTTACCATTTTCATCTCTGTCCAATTTGGATGAATGAGACATGGGAATGTTTGTTTTCTTGAAATTTTGCAATCCAAATTTCTTGACAATATCCTTGGCATACTTCTCTTGGCAAATGAATGTACCATTTTTGATTTGTTTCACTTGTAGGCCAAGAAAGAATGTTAATTCTCCCATCATACTCATCTCGAACTCATTCTGCATAATCTTAGAGAATTCCTTGCAAAACAATTCGTTAGAAAATTCAAAGATTATATCATCAACATAAATCTGAACAAGCAGAAAATTCTTACCATTTTTCTTAATGAACAAGGTTGTATCAATCTTATCTTTGGTGAAATCATTTTGGAGAAGGAAGTTACTTAACCATTTATACCAAGCACGGGGTGCTTGTTTTAGACCGTAAAAAGCCTTTTTGAATTTGTAGACATAGTCAGTCTTCTTTGATTCTTCGAAATCATGTGGTTGTTCTACATAAACTTCTTCTTTGATATATCCATTCAGGAATGCACTTTCACATCCATCTGAAACAATTTAAAGTTATGAAAACAAGCATAAGCTAATAGTAACCTAATGGCTTCTAACCTGGCAACTGGTGCATATGTTTCATCATAATCTATGCCTTCTTCTTGAGAATAGCCTTTTGCTACCAGTCTTGCTTTGTTTCTTACAACTTTCCCTTTGTCATTCAGTTTGTTTCTGAAAACCCATTTTGTTCTAATGACTGGATGGTTTTTAGGTCTTGGCACAAGCTCCCATACTTGATTGATTCTAAACTGCTGAAGTTCTTCCTGCATAGCTTCAATCCAGCTTTCATCTGATAATGCTTCACCAATTTCTTTTGGTTCTATTTCTGATATCAAGGCCAAGTTGCTGATATTCTCCTTGTATTTAGATCGAGTCTTGATACCATCTTCAATCTCTCCAATGATGAGATTCTTTGGATGACTGGATTTATGTTTCCAGTTTTTGTCAAATTTTTCTTTCTAAATAATATCAGACTTTAAAGGTTCTGATTGAGTCTGGATTGCATCTTCTTTTACTACTTCTGTATGTTCAATAATATCTGAAAATTCTTGTTGAGCTTCTGATGATCCTTGAATGTTGCAAGATAGTTCAGATTCATCTTTGTGAGTTTGAATGTTTTCTTCAAACTTAATATTCATTATTTCTTCCACAGTCTGAGATTTCTTGTTGAAGACTATGTATGCTTTACTTGTAGTGGAATATCCAAGGATGAGTCCTTCATCTGCTTTCTCATCAAACTTGCCAGTGTGGTTATTTGGATTTTTTAGAATAAAGCATTTACAACTAAACACTCGAAAATATGAAATGCTTGGCTTTTTACCTTTGTAAAGGTCATAGAGGGTTTTCTCAAGAATGAGTTTGAGAAAAACTCTGTTAATGATATAACATGCTGTAAAAACTGCATCTGCCTAGAAATAGAAAGAAATCTTGCTTTCAATCAATAAAGTTTTAGCCATTTCTTGCAATGAACGATTTTTCCTTTCCACAACACCATTTTGTTCTGGTGTATATGGAGTGGAAAAATTGTGTTGAAAACCATTTTCCTCACAAAAATCTGAAAAATTTTGATTTTCAAATTCTCCTTCATGATCAGTTTTAATACAGAAAATGGTATAGCCCTTTTCATTTTGAACTCTTTTTGCAAATTTTAAAAAATATGAAAATGCTTCATTTTTATGAGTAAGAAAGAACACTTAAGTAAATCTTGTAAAGTCATCAACAATAACTAGACAATACTTCTTACCACCGATACTTTGTGTTCTAGTTGGTCCAAATAGATCCATATGAAGAAACTGCAAGGCACGATCAGTGGAAACATAATGTATAGATTTAAAGGAACTCCTTACTTGTTTTCCTAGAGTGCAGGCATTGCATAACTCTGTTTTCTTATATTTTAAATCCAGCAAATCTCGAACCAGTTTCTTGTTTGAGATCTTTGAAATTTGTTTCATACTGATATACCCCAATCTTCTGTGCAATGGATCTTCATCCTCTTTTATTGAGATTAAGCAATGAGTGAAGCTTGGATTAACATCTAGAAGATAAATGTTGCCATCTCTTCTTCCTGTGAATGTTTGAGAAGAATCTTTATTTGTTCCTGAGCATGTATCTTCTTGAAAGTTGATTCTGAAACCTGTATCACATAGTTGGCTGATGCTTAATAGGTTATAGTTAAGTCCTTTTACCAATGAGACATCATTGATTGTAAGTCCTCCTATTTCAACCGTTCCTTTGCCAATGAATTTTCCTTTGGTATTTCCTCCAAAGAAGACTTTTCCACCATTCAGACTTTGTAAATCGATGAATATGTTCGGATCTCCTGTCATATGTCTTGAGCATCCACTGTCTAGGTACCACTTTCTTTTTTTTTTTGTGGTAACCTGCAAAAAAATATAACATCTCAAGTTTTCTTTGGTACCCAGACTTGTTTGGGTCCTTGAGAATTAGTATAGGCTATCTTAACAAAGTCTCCTCGAACAGGTCTCCAGACCTTAGGACATTCATTCTCAAAATGCTGTGGGTCTCCACATTTTGAGCATCTGAGAGCATTTCGGCCTACAGGTTTTACAAAATTCATTTTGAAATGATTTTTGTAAACTTGTCGAGGAGGTCTTTGTCTTATTCTCTCCTTGACCTTTGGAAAATCAATCAAGCTATCACTTTCCTTCATAAATCCGAGACCAGATTTGTTATAGTACGGAATTTGGATGGAAAGAATATGCTTTAAGGTTTTTTATCTTTTTGAAAATTTGGAAGTAATTTCTGCAATTTCCTGTTTCAAAGCAGCATTTTCTTTGGAAAGAAAATCTCGACTTTCCTTGATTTGTTGAAAGTCCTTTTGTAAGAAATCATTTTTTTCTTTTTGTGAAACATCCTGTTGCCTCAGTGATGAAATTTTCTCTTTCAGAGAAGAGATTCTTTTAAGAGCAGCTTTAAATTCAAAGCATAGATCATCAATGTAATTCGATACTTAATAGGCATTTCAGAATACTTTACCTAGATTTTCACTTTGGTATCAGAATCTGAATCTGAGTCTGAATCTAACTTTGCCATTAGACAAAAATTCGAGATATCGTCGTCACTGTCTTCTCACTCTGTGTCACTCCAAGTTTCTGCCTTTAAGGCATTCTTTGCTTTCTCAAATTTGGTCTTCTTTTTCAGAAGTGGACAATTAGGCTTGATATATCCACGTTTCCTACAGTGAAAGCATATTACATTCTTTGATTTTTCTGTTTCATCGATAGACTTCTTTTTCTCAAACAGCTTCTTTACTTTGAGGTTTCTTCCTCTGATCTTCATCTTCTTATACTTCTTTATGAAGAGAGCTAGTTCTTCATCGTCAACATCTTTATTTTCAGAATCTCCATCAAAATCAATGTTAGTTTTTAATGCAATTGACTTATTACCTCTGGATTCATTCTCCTCATTCCGATGTTCAATATCATATAATTGCAGAGTTCCAACCAACTCATTTACTGATAGAGGCTTGATCCTTTGTGTCTTTCGAAAAGATGTTTTGATATTATCCCACTTCATTGTAAGTCCTCTCAGTAATTTGTTGACTTTCATTGCATCTGGAACTGGTTGTCCTTGATATGCAAGACCGTTTACTATGTTAGTAAACCTATCATACATGTCAGCAATTGATTCTTCAGGCTTCATTTTGAAGGATTCATATTGACCAAGCAAAAGATTGATTTGAGTTTCCTTGACTCGATCTGTTCCTTCATAAGTAATGTGAAGCGTATCCCAGATTTCCTTAGCTGATTCACAAATAGCAATTTTTTTATATTCAATAGGAAATAAAGCACAATATAAAGAATAAATTGCTTTGGAATCTAAGGTTTCTCTTTTGGATATCTCAGTTTGAGATAAAGGAGGATCTTCTGATTTGCTTGCATCTACATTTTCTTTTGAATCAGAAGATTTTGGTTTGACTCCTCTGATGATGACATCTCATTGCATGTGATCAATTGACATAATGAATGCCTTCATCTTATTCTTCCAGATGCTATATTCCTTGCCATCGAAATATGGTGGTCTGTTGTTACTTTGACCTTCAATGAGACCTGGAGCACCATAGCTAGCCATATAGATCGTTAACTCAGAAGTAAAACACTTCTATAAACAAGTAACCTGCTCTGATACCAATTGAAGTAGCTAGCAAGGATCACCTAGAGGGGGGGTCAATAGGTGATTTTAAATAATTTATGCGAAAATGAAAGAACACAGTTGAGTTTGAATAAAATTCATATTCAAAGCAGTTTATATAGATAGTGCTTCTGATGTGCAGTGTGCAAAGTAATAGAATAGATATAGAAAAACTGTACACAAGTTTATAGTGGTTCGGCTTATAGTAAGCCTACGTCCACTCTCCCACGCTACAGCCTACTGGCTGGATTCCACTAATCAAATCAATAAGAAGTTACAGCAAGTTGTGCCGCTTAAACCCAAGCACTTCTCCCCGAAACTGGTGCTGCTTATACCAAGCCAATAGATCACACTATCTTACACCTAAGCACACTTATAACACTGTCTACACCTCTCAAATGATTACACGTTTTAAGCTCACGAAAGACAAAAGATTGAATTGGAGTATGCTCAGACTTTGGACTTGTTGATTCTGAATTCTGTTCCTTCCTTCTGCTGCTCGTTGATCTCCTTAAATACTCCTCTATTTCCACACTAGCCATTGGACAGCTATTAGAGGATCATCTTCCAATCTTCACTTTGGACAGATTTGTATAATAATGATTGAGTAGCCGTTGGATGACATATTTTGAATCCCAATGATTCTGGTCGCCCATACAATCAGAATCTTGGTTTCCATAAGTAGAGCTTTATCCGTTGTAATGCATGCTTGTCGTAATCTTTGATTGTCAATCAATTTGATTTAAATTGATATCAAAGCTTTCATTTTGTGAAATCCATACCGGATCACTAGCTGTTATGTTTGGTTTTGCATTCTGTGTCTGCATCTGAAAAACTTTTGCGTCTGCATCTGAAAAACTTCTGCGTCTGTATCTGAAAAACTTCTGCATCTGCATCTGAAAAACTTCCGCGTCTGTATCTGAAGAATTTCTGCATCTGAATTTCAGAACTGAGATTATGTGGGTCTTTAATAAGGTATATGACAACTTGTAAAGTCTGACTAATTTCCTTCTGAGCTTCCAGAATATATATACTTGGAATAAATTAGTTCAAAAAAAGTATCAGACTTATAATAACTTGGAAGGTTTTGTCAACTTCAAAATTAATAAGAGTTTTTCTCAACAATATTACTTTTACTTGCTGGAAATGTTGCATATACTTATATTATGATTCATTAAATATTGCAATTTTATGATTCATGTTTTTCTTTTAATCAAAAGATACTCCTAAATGATTAGGTCTGGATTCGCTTTGACAATAATCCAAGTAAACTCTACGGGAATATTTGATTGATGTGAAGTTTGTTATGATTTTTTTTCAAATAATTACTTTTATGAAAATCCGTGTTGACACTAACATTTAATGTAATATAACAAATATAATCTTGTACCCGTGCAATGAAAGTTTGACGAAGCGCCTTTGCCGACATATTCTAGGGAATAGGCTTTTTCGATAAAATTTTAAGTCCGACGTGACTATTTGTTATCAAAAAAGGCAAATGAGGATTAATTAGGAATTTAATTTCCATTTGTTTAGCGAAAAATGAATAATTTAGAAAATAATGATTGCTTACATCACTTGAAATAATTAGTGAATGAAAAATATTTTTATTATTGATATCAATTTATGCCTAAATATTTTTGTGAATGATGGAAACGATTTTTGTTCATTTATTTTTGTAAGAGATACAAACAATCATATTTAGAAACATATTTTTCAAATTATTCATTTTTCGCAAAATAAATAAAGCCCGAGACTACTCTAAATAATCAATAATGTTAAGAGCAATGCCAAAAAGCATAAAGTCTAAGGGAAGAAGACAAAGGAGGATTGGTTAGGGATCAAGATAAAACTCAATCAACTAGATTAAATTCATGGTCAACAACATTAAAGTCCAAAGGAAGAAGGCAAAACAGGGTTGATTGGGAATCAAGATAGATAATTATAACTAGTGAGACAGATTAAAATCAAAGCCAAAAAGTTGAACATGTGAACATGTGAACGTGCTTTCTTTCTTGCTTTGTCGGCAATCCCGAAGTTGACATATTTCGTAATAAAAAAACAAAGCTGACATATTTTGCATTTTAACGAAGACCAAAGAAACGATTTTAAATGACTGACACATGAATGTTTATTGTGATTACCTTATTTTATGGATGTTATTTAGCGTTATAGGTGCAAACAAAAACTAACCAACCAATGAAAATGAAACAAAGACGCAGATTCATGTGAACGTCCTATTAAATGAATAAAAAAAGAACACAACTTGTTATGGAGAGTTTGATGGTTGAGTTGTATTATTGCCATTGCTGATTTCTATATTAAGCTTCCGTCAACAATGGTCATTTGTGTCACCATAAACTTTTAATTTTTTTAATGTGATCCGTATTAATACGCTATAACACTTCATATTGAAGTAAAAAACAATGCGTCACTACTAAGGAACAGTCATTCATCAAAGAAGCGGATGCATGTGAACTTCCTATTATACCCACATCTTGCTGGTTTATTTAATAGTTGGGAGCTTTGCGTTTCATTGAGTTTAAAGCTGTTATTAGCAAGTCAGCTGATTTAAGGAATTTGGATCCTTAGCTCGAGTGAATTTTGTTATTAATTAAACCAAATTTATTGGAAGTTGCAATTATGTAGACACTACAAAAAAACATGTTTTTTCCGACGAAATTTTCAACGAAAAATTTGGAGAAATTTGTTGGAAAACGAATTTCCAACGAATTTTCCAACGAAAAAAAATTCGTTGGTAATAACTCGTCGGAAATTTTTCCAACAAAAAATTTCAATTTTCGTTGGAAATTTGCGATAAATTTTTTTTTGTTGGAAAATTTCGTTGGAAAACTCGTGGCTAAATTCATTGGAAACGAATTTTTTTTTTCCGACGAATTTTTTTCGTTGGAAATTACAAATTTTTTTTTGGTCGAGCTAAAAATCGTGGAAATTTTTTTTCCATCGAAAAAATTTTTTATTTTGATCGAAATTTTTTTTTTTTTTTATCGAAAAATAGCCCTCGCCGCCGGCGAGGGCCGAGCTCGCCCAGATCTGGGCGAGCTCGAGCTCGCCGGCCATGGCGAGCACGGCCCTCACCACGGCCGGCGAGGGCAAGCCTCGTCGCCGGCGAGGGACGAGCTCGCCCAGATCTGGGCGAGCTCGAGCTCGCCGGCCATGGCGAGCTCGGCCCTCGCCATGGCCGAAGATGAAGAAGAAGAAGCAGCAGGGGCGAGAGCAGGCTTTGGGGCCGCCGCTCGTCAAGTCCGTCGTCGTCTCCTAGCCTCGCCGGCGACGAGGCTTGATGGCGTCGGGGGCGTCGGAGGCTTGGTGTCCATGGCGCCGGAGCCGGAGCCGGAGCCGGAGGAGGAGGGGGGGCGGCGGGGGAGGAGTCGGAGGGGGAGGTGGAGGGGGAGACGGAGGGAGAAGGTGAAGGCGAAGGAGAGAGAGAGAGAGAGAGAGAGAGTGTGTGTGTGTGTGAATGTGGAAATTGAAAGTTGTGGAAATAACGAGCGCGAAAATATTGAATAAGGAAGAAGTAGGGTTTTCGTTGTAAAATTTGTAGGAAATTTCCCACGAATTTTGCAACAAAAATTGTACACACTAAAATAATTGCCCGGAAAATTAAAATTCGTTGAAAAATTCGTTGGAAATTTTCAACGAATATAAAAAATGCCGAACAGGACTGGGTTTTTTTTGGAATTCGTTGGAAAAGTCGTTGGAAATTTCTAACGACTTTTCCAACGAAAATTGTACACACTGAAATAATTGTCTGGAAAATTGAAATTCGTTAGAAAATTCGTTGGAAATTTCCAAAGAATTTTCCAACGAATATAAAAAATGCCGAACAATAACGGGTTTTTTTGTAATTCGTTGGAAAATTCGTTGGAAATTTCCAACGAATTTTTTTTTGTTGGAAATTTCCAACGAATTTTCCAACGAAAATTGTACACACTAAAATAATTGTCCGGAAAATTGAAATTCGTTGGAAAATTCGTTGGAAATTTCCAACGAATATCAAAAATGCCGAATAGTAATGGGTTTTTTTGTAATTCGTTGGAAAATTCGTTAGAACGAATTTTCCAACGAATTTTTTTTCATTGGAAATTTCCAACGAATTTTCCAACGAAAATTGTACACTCTGAAATAATTGTCCGAAAAATTGAAATTCGTTGGAAATTTCCAACGAATTTTCCAACGAATATCAAAAATGCCGAATAGTAATGGGTTTTTTTGTAATTCGTTGGAAATTTCCAACGAAAAAAAATTCGTCCAACGAAAATTGTACAAACTGAAATAATGGCCCAGAAAATTGAAATTCGTTGGAAAATTTGTTGGAAATTTTCAACGAATTTTCCAACGAATATAAAAAATGCCGAACAATACCGGGTTTTTTTGAATTCGTCGCAAAATTTGTTGAAAATTTCCAACGAATTTTTTTTCGTTGGAAATTTCCAACGAATTTTGCGACGAAAATTGTTTCGTTGGAAATTTCCAACGAATTTTGCGACGAAAAATTTTTTGTTGGAAATTTCCAACGAAATGTGCGACGAAAACGTTTTTTTTTTTTTTTTTGATAACCCAGGGAACCCCGCACGACCGACAGCCGGGAGTAAACCCTGGAGGTGACACGTGCTAGCCACCACACACGTGCCACCGGTTAAGTCACCATGCGGCGCCCGGGATTCGAATACTCAACCTTTTGCGAGAGGAAGAGTGCGCGCTCCAGCAGCGCCACCCAGGCGGGTGGTGCGACGAAAACGTTTTCGTTGGAAATTTCCAACAAATTTTAATTTTCGTTGGAAAATTTGTCGTAAATTTGCAACGAAAATTTTTTCGTCGCAAATTTTCGTAGCAAAAATCCAGTTTTTTTGTAGTGAGAAAGGTTACCGATTAACCGAACAAGTTTTAAGATGTGGATTTAGACGCCCACGCCCTACAAGAGGTGGGGCGCAAGTCTAAGTGTGTACCGTGAGTGAGAGATAGAGTAGGACCGACCAAAAAAAAAAAAACCAAACAAGTTGTTGATTTTAATGGTTGTCAACCGGCTGCTTGATTGTCGATGTACAAGTTTAATGTTGATGTCTATTCAGCTTTCATGACCGGTGCACGAAGTGAGAAAAGTTTTTATTGTAGACTATAGTATTGTTTTCAAGAGTCTGTTCATGTTTCTATGTCTAATTAATGTTTTGTAAATTCTTTGGAATCTATCTACTCGGAATGCTAGATATATTTATGAGTCGTGCAACAAGTTTATTTATAAACAAGTCTTGTAATCATTTCTGAAAAACAAAAAAGAGGAAAACAAAAAAAGCCTTTTCGCCTCCTTCTCTTACTTGAGTTGTGTGACTTGTGATCATTTTCACCTTCAAATTATCCCATCAAATTTGAAGTCTCTTTGGAGATGCAACTGGAGTTCTGCACAATGTTTAGAATGATTATATCTATTTGATTTCACATTTTTTTAAATTTTGCCAGACTTCAAGAAATTCTCAAAATGTTTTGAAGTACACAAATTTACTATAGGAACGTATATAATTTCTCATAGTATTTTCAAATTTTAAATATGATTTTCATCCAATTAAGTTGGCAGTTGGGATTCTCGACAGTTTATCGAAATAAATATAAGGTTATTGTAGAGCAAAATTTATAAGGTTTTTAAACGACGTTGTCAATCAACTGATGAAATCCAATAGCCAGTTAGCTTTTTTATTGGTCAGTGTCGTTTTTTTTTTTTCGTTAGAAGTCAGTGCCGTTTAACAACCGAGATTTACGGTGCAATAGTACGTACACTTTAACACGTAGTCTCTTTTTCCCCGAAAAAGAAGGGTTCAGGTCTTCTCCTTTCCCTATCAACTGTTAATATCGCATTCCAAAAGAAAAAATTTGCCATGCACAGAAGTAACATCCCTAATACGAATGGGTGGATCCATGAGAATATGAGGAAAGAGAACTTTCATGGCGTTCGGAATTCTATTGAGAAAGGAGAGGAGCAGGCTTTTTCTTTCCCACAGAGGGAGAGACATTTTCTTAAACTCCATAATCCGAGATTTCTTTAGGATATTATTTGAAAAGTAGGAGTTGCTCATTTTGTCACAAATGGTCCGGTCTCTGTTTAAGCGAAAAAAAAAAAAAGGTAGTCCAATCTCTGGCAAGAAAAGTATAAAAAAAGTCTTAAACCTTTTGCATTGATATCAATTTAGTCTCAAATATTTTTTTGATGTCGATTTAATTCTAAACATTTTGTATTGGTGCCAATTGAGTTCTAAACCTTTTTTTAGTGCAAATTCAATCCTAAATCTTTTGTATTTATGCTAATTCAGTCCTAAATCTTTTGAATTAATGTCAATTTAGTCCTTCTGACTAATAGCTTTTCACGCATCGAAAGACTGAATCGACACAAATGCAAAAGATTTAGGACTGAATTAGCACCAAAAAAAGGTTTAGAACTGAATTGACACAAATGCAAAAGGTTTAGGATTGAATTGGCATCAAAAAAAGGTTTGAATTGGCAAAAAAAAGGTTTAAAATTGAATTGGTATCAATGCAAAAAGTTTAGGACTTTTTTGATACTTTTCCCAATCTCTAGCTCAGAGTAGCTGGTCTTCTCGATGAGTACCGATGATAGATTACAGAAAAATATGTCAAACTTACATCACCAACTGCCATAAAATAGTGTTGGAACATTTCTTTAATATAAATGATGGACTCTCAATTGAACAATGCATTTGGAAAATGGAATGGGCACTGCACTGCACAAGACCTCGTCACACGGTGAATTATCATTGGATCGTCTCATGCAAGTGGTTAGGACCAGCTGGTGTCAACTCCGCAACTTGAACGTAGCCCACAACTACAGTTAATTTGACCCCCCCAAAAAAAAAGAAAACGAAAACGAAAAGACCCATCTTACTTCTCCTCATATGCCCCCCAACCCACCAAATGAAATCATCAAGAAAATTATATGTACATGAAGAGAGTTGAAGGAAGAACCATGGTCATCCATAAGCTTCTCTTGAAAGTTGTGGTCCTTTGGGCTTTATTGGGTCCATGCCACAATCACGTAGCAGAAGCTGATTATTCAATCACGAAACCTGGATGCCGAAGTTCCTGCGGAAACCTCTCGATTCCATACCCCTTTGGATCGAGTGACAGCAGTTCCGACTGCCACTTCAATCTCCCATCGTATATTGTCGATTGTGACAACTCTACCGACCCCCCCATACCTTACATGGAGAACAGAAGTACTAACTTGCAGATACTCAACATTTCCGTTGAGGACCACGAGATGCGAATAAACATTTGGACCGGCAAAGATTGCTATAAATCTTTTGGGTATGATGAGTCTTCAAGCTTTTATCCGTGGCTCACACTAGCTAAATTCCCCATGTCCAGCACCAAGAACAAGTTCACCGCTGTTGGTTGCGACACGTTAGCTGCCTTGCAAGACCGCCGTGTGAAGTTTTCTTTCGGGTGTATGTCTTTGTGTAGCAGCATTTCGGACGTCAACAATGGGTCGTGTACCGGTATTGGTTGCTGTGAGACAAGCATCCCAAGGAACACCTTCAACTACAACATCTCGTTTTGGAACTTTTCCAATCATCCCAAGGTCCTGGATTTCAATCCTTGCAGCTATGCCTTTGTCGCAGAAATTGGATCCTACAACTTCTAGGTTGGCGACCTTAAGCAGCTTAAATTTAAAGATCGCCCTCTAGTTCTCGACTGGGCAATAGGGAATCAAACATGTGAGGAGGCCAAGAATAGCGTGAGCTACATGTGTACCAAGAACACCAATTGCACCGACGCTGAAAATGGATCTGGGTACAAGTGCAGCTGTTCAGAAGGTTACCGTGGCAATCCTTACCTCAAGAATGGCTGTCGTGGTATGTTGATAACATCTACATCCTCTAACTTGTCCTCTGTATTGATATGATCTGAGAAGATAGATACATTTGATGTATGGGTGTGTTTAATTTATGTAGATATCGATGAATGTGCGGATCCAACGTTGAACCAGTGTGAGGGAAAGTGCCATAATATTGAGGGGAGTTATACATGTTCATGCCCAAAGGGTTATCATGGTGATGGCAAGAAGGGCGGTGGAGATGGACGAGGATGCATTGCTAATCCATCACATTTGATGAAGATTTTGGTTGGTGAGTTCTTTCATTTTACTTGGACTTCCCTACTCAAAAAAATATACTATTATCCTAGCTGATTTCGGGAATATATAATTTAATTTGTCAGTGGTTTAGGAGGAAATTAACTATTTACATCACGATTGAGCTCTCTTGAAATTCAAAAGTCGATTAATCTCAATCTTGTCAATGTCTGAACTCTTCGAGCATCTTTTGATCTGGTGACCTTGGGCTTTGGGTAATTGGTGAATACATCTTCCATCTACTGAGATCAAGCTGCGAATGTTGATATTGGTACCATATGACTTGTAGTTGCGTGATCTCCACTGCCACTTATAGCGCGGAGTCGCAAGGTTGGGGGATTGAATTAGTCAAAATATTGACCTGAAAAACCACAAGTCACAAAATTGCCATTTCTATATAGATGTATAGAAGACCTGGAGCAGGTCAATGATTTGGTCAGTTGGCTTTCTATATCATATCGTATTTTAATTATGAGCAGTGCTAATAAAACGGTACTGTTATTGCTTCAAAATGATGGTGTATTATGAGCCATTACCACAATTTCAAGAAAAATCGGACACCGAATGTTTGCAGTCTATTCAACTGCTTTTTATAAAGAAATTAAGACAATTCCCTGATAAGGAAATGAAAATTAAAACTATTCTTTGTTCTTCCTGACTACTTCTCTTGAATCTCGATCTTCATCCCATCTTTCTTCTACGAACAATCTTGCGGTATAATTAGTTTTTTGTTTGTACTCAATTTTGCATTTTGTCCACAACCTCATAAAATAAAAATATTCACATTCTACAACATTTTACCCTTGGTAAATGCTAAAATGTATGTACCTCTTAAAATGAAATTTATATCATTCACTTGATTACAATAAAATGAAGCAATGATCATCAATAAAAACATTTACATTTTATAAAGTTTCGCACTCATGACGTGACGTTGTGAATCTTTTGTATACTATCATAATTGTAATTTACAAAAATTCACACTTTTTGACAATTTATATAGTATGTTGCACTCATCTATGCTAAAACGTCGTAAAAGCTGGTGCAACATTCCAAAATCTAAAACATAGTGCATTTTATGGCATTCTTTGTCTCAATTATTATACGTCTTTATAAAATATCGTAAAATAAAGGAAAACATATCTTATGTTTTTTTTTTCTTTCGTAGAGCTAATTTAATCAAAATTAAGTGAAATATGTCCTAATAATTTCTTTTCGTTAGTTGGTGTGCTGTTGACCATTTAAATTCACCATATCTCATTATCAAAAAATAAAAAAAAATGCACCAGAACTTAAACGGAATAAGAGGCTGTACATGAAAAAGAGAAAAAGGATCTAGTAAAACAAATTTCGAAGAAAAAAAATAGAAAGCTATGAAAAAAGGAAGATGAAAATAGGAATGTGCTCTCGAACGGGCTAAAACTTGAGTTTCTATTGTCGAGAATGGCAAAACAAAGCTTAAACTAAAGGATGAAATGTGTCATCATTGAGCAATTAAACAATTTAAGGTTCATATTAAGACGCATCTTGAAAACACGATCTTATCATAATACACTTACTTTTTGTGAACAATCACACACTCTAGATCATAATCTTAATTTCTCTCTTATCTCTCCCTCCCTGCCTAGAAGCTCCATCCATCACCGCCTCTGTTGCTCGTAGCCACCACTTCTGGGGGAAAAGTGTTGAATAAGTCATAAACCTTTTGAGGTGGTGCCAATTGAGTCCTAAACTTATTTTTTGTACTAATTTAGCCCTAAACATTTTAATATAGTGTCAATTCAGTCCTTTTGGACAGATTTTGCTGACATGGATGTCGGCCGGCCAATGATCGATCATCGGAGCTAACGTGGACAAAATTTAATATTATTTTAATATTATTTTGAATTTTTTTCTTCTCCCTCTTCCTCCAGCCAGTCACCGGAGCGGCGACCGGCCGGAGCTAGAGGCTGGCGAGGTCGACCTCGGGCGAGCCACCCCAGCGACGGCGAGGCTCACCATGGTTGGGTGATACTTGCCCGGCCCTCGACATAGCCGGGCAAGGATCGACCTCGCTAAATCCGGCGAGGTCGGGTCTCGCCCAACTGTCGGTGAGGCTTGCCCAGCCGTCGACGAGGCTCGCTCGGCCCTTGCGAACTCTGGCGAGGGCCTGGCAAGCCTTGCCAGCCCAACACAAGGCTCGCCCTCGCTGGCGAGAGAGGGTTGACCTCGCCAAATCCGGCAACGTCGGGCCTCGCCCGGCCCTTGCCAGACCTCGCGACCTCTGGTGAGGGCTGGGCAAGCCTCGCCGATGGCTAGGCGAGGCCCAACCTCACCAGATCTAGTGAGGTCGAGTCTCGCCCGACCCTCGCCTTCGCCGTCGCTAGCAAGGCTCGCCCGGCTCTCGCCAGATCTCGCGACCTCTGGCGAGGACCGGGTGAGCCTCACCAGGGGTTAGGTAAGGCTCGAACTCGCCAAATCTAGCGAGGTCAACTCTCACCCGGCCATGGCGAGGGTTAGGCGAGCCTCACCATGGCTGAGCAAGGTTGGGCCTCGCCCAGCGGCCGGCGAGGCTCGACCTCGCCAGATTCAATGTGGTCTAGCCTCGCCCAGCCATGGCGAGGCTAGCCTTCACCGTCGCTGGTGAGGGCGAGCCTCGCCGGTCTCTAGCCTCCGGTGATCTGCTAGAGGAATAGGGAGAAGAAAAAAGAAAAAAAGAAAAATAATTTTAAAAATTATTAAAATATTATTAAATTTTGTCAATGTCAGCTCCAGTTACCGGTTGCCGGCCAGCTGATGTTCACGTTAGCAAAATCCAACCAAAAGGACTGAATTTGCACTATATCAAAAGATTTAGAACTAAATTGACACAAAAAATAGGTTTAGTACTAAATTGGCACAACTCCAACAGGTTTAAGACTTATTTAGCACTTTTCCCCCACTTCTGGCGAAGTTAACACCAGGCGCTCCCGAAACCACCAACATCGCCTCAGACCCATCTTTAAAAAGACGGGGAGTAGCTTAGGCGGGGACTTGTGTGTTGGGGTGTAGTTCATACTCCCCAGCGACTGAACAACATGGGGGTCCTGCTCTCTAGTGAGAAGGCTAGGGCACGGGGGCTAATGCCCCCAAGTCGCTAGAGGTTTCCTAATTCAATTAACTTTCCTATTTTGAATAGGTTTCTTAATTAGAGTATGTTTCCTAGAAAAATATTTCATATTTTGAATCAAATTATTGTCTATATATATACTCTTTTACTTTTAATTTAGAGATATAACAGAGATGTGTGAAATGATAATTATAGTGAAATCCTTAACTGGACGTAACCCTAGTTTAAGAGTAAACTAAGAAAAAATCTTGCGTCTCAAATTCTTTTTCTCGTTTTTACTTTCTATTTTCTTTATGATTGTGCGGCAAATCCAAATATTGTGTTGCCAAAAATTGGAGGAGAAGTACTCATAGGGATCACTATTTTACCAATCCAAGTAGATATCATTACTTCCTAGTGCCAAAGAAAGTGAGTGAAAGGTCGTGATCAGTGGATTTTGGGGTAGGGATGTGGTAAAATTTTTTTGCTCTACATCCAAGTGATAAAATTACTAAAACAGTCCAAAATCTATTGCAATTGTACCAATTTAATCATAAATCTTTTTTTGTGCTAATTTTGTTCATCCGGCCAATTTTGGTCGACCGTTGCTGACGTGGACAGCCGGCCATTTGGCCAATGATGACGTGGAAATTTTAAAATGCTTTTTCGAATATTTTTATTAGTGTTTTTCTTTTCTTTTCTTTTTTCCTTTTTTTTCTTTTCTTTGCCTTTCTTTTTTTTTTCCTCCCATCATCTTCAACCTCTAGCTGGTCCCCGGTTTCGCCGATCGGCCAAAGGCAGGTCGATATTATTTCCTTTTTACCTGTGACACTTCTTTTACTCCTTTACTCTTTATGTCGTTTCTATATTCTTACAATCAATAATTAGGCTGATTGAATTTTAAGACTTGATATTATTGTGCGGCAGGATAAAATAATACTTAAATCTGCATACTTGCAATTGCCAGGATAGTTCTGATTAGCATCTAAGAACTGATGGAATTGGTTCAATGGCTATTTCGCCTTTCTTTTGATGTGTGACACACAACTTACCCAACTCTTTTTAATTTCTGCACAAGCCAAGTCGTCAGGATGTCATTTAGATGGCTAGTTGATTACTAGTGACATGACAACATCTATCCAAGGTGACGAGTAAAGTAAAAGAGGAGGATATAGGCCCCATTTGGTTCAACATTCTAAATACTCATTTGGATTCTAAAGTTTCTTGGCCAAATGCAAATGGTGTTTGCCAATTTTTTTTTACTTACTTTGGGAAGATGCAATTACATTTGAAATGCTCCCTGAAGGACCTTTGGCCAATGCTCCACCAGCGGTACTTTGGGAAGTTGCATTTTCAAAATGCAACTTGCACTGTTTATTGACATTGTTCATCTTCCCCAAACCGAGCTCCAGCGGCCGTCAACTGCCACTCGCGACCCTCAGGCGACCACTGCTTGGGGGTCGTGTGACCCCGGTGACTGCCACCTGGGGTCGCCGAACCTCGAGCGGTCACCTGGGTCGCGCGACCCAGGTAACGCTTAGCCTAGGTCACGCGACTCCGGCGACGCCTGAGGTCCGACGACCCCCGGTGGTGGTCGCCGAGGTCACGTGACCCCAAACGATGGTGGCCGACGACCAGATCTGGCCATCGGTGGTTGGCCGACGGTCAGATCTGGCCGACGACGGTGGCTGGTGGTTTGGCTCCACCGGAGTTTTTTTTTTTTTAAATATTAGCAAAAGTCCTTTGGCCCAAGTTGATTTTAAAAAATACTTACCAAATACTACTTGCATTTCGGAAAACCCCTTTAGCCCAAAGGTATTTGCATTCCCCCAAAGTCGAACCAAATGGGCCCATAAGTAGCCTTCGCACCGAATACTAGTCCATTTAAAAAATTTCCTCAAAGGTACTAGTCCTTGTCCTTGCCATTTCATGTCATCAGGAGGGATCAAATTGGAAATAGGGATTGGACTTGTATTGAGTTATTTAAACTCATGCCTAGTTAAGCCAAAAAGTCTCTATACACGTATGGTTTAAATGGCGTGAATTTGTCTGCTAATGACCTAGAAAACTATAAGCAAGTATTCTGTGGGACCATTGGAAAAGATAAGTATATTGTGGGACCATAGAAAACTGTAAGCAAGTATTCTGTGGGACCACATGATATAATTCTACAGAAAGTTTGAATGCGTGGTGCAATGATTTGCTGCGGATAATCATGTGGTTAATTATTCTGAAAAGCTGGTGTTGTATACAGGTGTGGCTGTGGGCATAATAGTGCTGCTTTTCAGCACAGGCTTTCTGTATTTCGGATACAAGAAAAGGAAGCTCATCAAGGTCAAAGAACAATACTTCAAGCAAAATGGCGGATTGGTTTTGCAGCAACAATTACATGAACATGACAGAACCACAAAAGCTGTGAAAATCTTCAGTGCTGAAGAGCTAGAGAAGGCCACTGACAATTATGACGAAAGTAGAATAGTCGGGCAAGGAGGATATGGTACCGTTTACAAAGGGTCGTTGCCAAATAATATGGTAGTTGCAATTAAGAAGTCCAAGCTCGTGGACCAAAGCCAAATTGAACAGTTCATTAATGAAGTCATTGTGCTTTCTCAAATTAATAATCGTAACGTGGTTAAGCTTTTGGGATGTTGTTTGGAAACCGAAGTGCCTTTATTGGTGTACGAGTTTGTCAATAATGGAACTCTCTTCGACCACGTCCACAACCCAAACAAATCATCGAAGCTGTCTTGGGAGACCCGGTTGAGAATCGCTTCAGAAACTGCTGGAGTCCTATCGTACTTGCACTCTATGGCTTCCACTCCCATTATTCATCGAGATATTAAGTCAGCAAACATCCTATTGGATGCTAACTACACTGCAAAAGTCTCCGACTTTGGAACTTCAAGATTAGTCCCACTTGATCAAACGCAATTGTCCACTCTGGTTCAGGGAACATTGGGATACTTAGACCCTGAGTACTTTCACACGAGCTAATTGACAGAAAAGAGTGATGTTTATAGCTTCGGGGTTGTGCTAATTGAGCTATTAACAGGGAAGAAGGCGCTTTCTTTTGACTGACCGGAAGAAGAGCGAAGCTTGGCGATGCACTTTCTTTCATCATTGAAAAATGATAAATTGTTTCAGATTTTTGACAAAGTTATTGCAAATGAAGGAAAGAATGAGCAGGTGAGGGAAGTTGCCAATCTTGCCAAGAGATGCTTGAAAATAAAAGGCGAGGAGAGGCCAACCATGAAGGAAGTAGCAATGGAATTAGAAGGACTCAAAACAATGGCTAAGCATCCATGGGTCAATGGTATCAATATAAATCCAGAAGAGACGGTTCGTTTACTGAGAGAGGAGACCGATATGTACATAAATAGTATTGCGACCACGAGCACTGAGTACACAGATAGTGTGAAAACCATGTCATGCCACTAGTTAGTAGTGGGAGATGACAATAATAGGTGATCGATATATATCTGGGATTGTTGCGAAGGATGTTATGGTTGCACTATGTCTCCATTGACTGCACTGGTTCATTTGGTTCTTTCACGTTTAAAGGTAGGAGCATTTGGGTTGCTTTTTGTTCATTAAATGGTTGCTGTGCGTGTGTTTTATCTTTCATGAGCGTCTTTCTCAATGCAGCATAATGTTGCTTTAGAAAGCTTTTGGGTTCAAATCAGTGACAGAACGTGAAAATGTTACTCCTACTGTTTGTTGGCGAAGCTTGTGAGATTTGGGAGCTATCTTGTCTTTGAGTGTACCGAAGTTAACTTGATATGGAAGTGCAGATTTGTGTTTGCTAGAAAATAGTTTGTCTATGGTCTTGACTTACTAATTAAAGAATGAAATTTTTGGGTGTTGATTATACTACGCTGGTTCAATTCACAAGCCACCCACAGAAACGAACTCCACGTTTGGGTCGCTCATCCAAAGACTTCTCCTCATGTATTACTCGTCCATAAGATCAGAGGGGTTGAGTTATGTTTTCCCCGAACCAATTTTGTGACTATTGAATTACAAATATGAATATAGTCTATATTTATTTCTAATTAAGTTTTTATCTAGTTAATGTCCGTATTTGTAATCAACATTCCGTTCAATTAGTGATGGAGGAAAACAAGGTCCAATGAAGACACATCACAATTTGTGGCAGCTATAAGTAAGCTGGAGTCACGTACTTATATAATGGTGTCATTTAATTGTTCATATATAAAATATAAAAATTAGTTAAAAGCCAATTATAATAGGAATTTTATTCTATCCATGTCAGGTAACATAATCTATTTTTACCTTCAACGTTGACATCTTGCCATGCGTGCAATTTAATATATATATTTATAGGATGATTAGGTTTAAACTATACATATGTCCAGATATTAGCCCCGCATTTGAAAAAATGGTTTTTCCGCCCTTTGTGAACATAATAATTACTCATCAAAAGCTATAGTAGAATCAATGGATAGGATGTGGTTCTCAACTTCTGTCTGATACTTTTGACTTTTGAATGCAAAATCAAGTGAAGTGTTAAATGTGGGAATACAACGTATTATCGTCTATATTCCTATCACTTTCTAATGGAAAAAAAAAATGCTTCTACTACTTTTCTTTTTCTTTATAACTCAGGGCACGACCATGATATAATTCTGTTATATTCTATCTTTCAATCATAGAAAAATGCAATTAAGTATTGACTTGCCATACTACCTGTAATGAAACCTTTATGGTTAAAGCCGAAAGCTAAACTAAAATATATAGGCTCCATGTTAGTTCTCTGAGAAGTCCTAGCCCAACTAAAGTCATGAAGCTGAAAGTCATTACGTCCATGTTTGCAGAGAACTTTGTTGGAGGTTCAAGCTTCCCCAAAGAGAACTTTATCAAGCAAACTCATCATACTTTTGCCATAATGCAACAATAATTTGAATCAGCTGATGCTTGGGCTCCGAGTACAACTAATTAATACACACAATAGTGGGTACAAGGCCACAAAAGAATAAACATTCTTTATTATGGTTCAGGAATAACGTCAAACAAGTTATATGCACAATTTGGATATTCTGGAGTTCAACAGAAGTTGAAGCTTCGGGGAGTAGGTTGAATCGCGAATATGGACTATTCACATCAGAGTGGACTAATGGGGTCTGGAACGAAGAGGACGTCTATGTGTGGGACGAGTCACTGAAAATTGAAATTTTGTGAAACTATTGTGGCAATTACCTTAATCTATACAGTAGTGACATTTTTCTTAGAACTTAGTGTGAGTTTTGCCAAAGAAGTTAACAGATCCTCATACATTAGGTCTCTATTACGAATTTTAAGATCACGTGGTCAAATACTAAGCTTCTAATTTTTGTATCGTTATGATTATGGCTTGAGTTTGAGGCCGGAAACGAGACCCAACCTGAATTGAATCGCAAGGAAGCCGAATCATTTTGAAGGAAAGTTAGAGAATTGGACTTACGGGACATCTAAAGCTGGGTCGATGCAAGACACAAGCATGTCGGTACCCAAACCCCCATTGTTTCTGTGCGAAAAATGAAAATATTATTACATTCTGACTTTTGGTAACAGTGATTTAGTTTCTTTGTTACCGCAACAGTAGCAAGATAGGATGTTTCTCAAATCTATGAAAATGTAACAAAATATTTACAACATGGGTACTAGATTAAAGGAAAAATAAAATTCTTTGCGGTGACAATTCTCCCACGAATATGTATCAACTGCAATCCATATTAATTAGAAATCCCAGCACAGAAACAGGAAAATAACACTACAAAAAAACAATGAATTAACGACGAATTTTGCGACGAAAAATTTGGCAAAATCCGTTGCAAATCGAATTTGCGACGAATTTAGCGACAGAAAAAATTCCGTCGCTACTAGGTCGTCGCAAAATTTTGCGACGGAAAATTTCAATGTTCGTCGCAAAATTGCGACGGAAAGAAATTCGTCGCAAAATTCGTCACAAATTAGCCACGAACAATATCCGTCGCAAAATTCGTCGCAAATTTGCCACAAACAGTATCCGTCGCAAAATTTGTCGCAAATAATTCGTCGCAAATTTGCCACGAACAATATTCGTCGCAAATAATTCGTCGCTAAACGAATTTGCAACAAATTTTGCAACGGAAAAAAATCCGTCGCTAATTTGCGACGAAAAAAAATTCGTGGCAAAATTTATCGTAAAATTCGTCGCTAATTTTGTCACGAAATTTTTTTTGTAGTGGAGTAATTTGCGACGAACTTATCGGTTGCAAAATTCATCGCTAACTTGCTACCAAAAATTTTTACTTTTGCCATTAACATTATTCATGAACGAATTTAGCGACGATTTTTTATTAATTCTTTTGCGACGAATATCGTTTAGGGACGAAATTAGCGACGAAATTTTATTTTTACAACGAACTTTTGTAATTTGTGATTGTACGATAAAATCATTTATTTTATTTTTCAATTTTAAACCTAATTAAAAGAAAAATTAATTTTTGAAATTTATATTTAACATTGATTAAACACTTAATAACATCAAAATATTATAATAATATGAAAATAATGTACATTCATCTACATTTTCCAAAATGTATGATCAAGCTAGAGAAGAAGCAGTCGAACATCTAATTTCTCGGGGAGCTCCTCCTTGCCCTCGACAGGGCAAAACAATTGAACAAAAGCTCGGTCATCCACGCCCAAAGTAAACATCTAATGATTTCCGGATTTATCATAGTATGATCAAGCTAGAGAAGAAGTAGTCGAACATCCCCCCTCATGCAATCTTTGCTCTTGAGAAGTCCACTTTGGATGCTGCAAGAGAGGTCGCCAGAAAGAAGAAATTAGCAACGTTGATCTACAGTTACAAGAACGCTCGTCAATAAGAAAAGCAACCAATATCAACCAAACTAAGCGCCGCAAATCTAAGGCATAAAGCTCAGTTCATTATAACAAACTCCATATATATCCGACAGCACGATTAGGTCATCAGTCATCAACCAAACCTATGTGTGATTAAACTAATAAGCACGAAGGTGGAAAAGTTCTTTTCATGAAATGGAAGCATGAGTTAAATACAGAGAGGAAAAAATACAGATGGGGAAGTACCCAAAAGATCACTGAGGTTAGGCACAAGAATGCAACTAGCACAAGGAAAAAGAAATTCGAGAAAATATAGTCTGCAAACACACTTGTATATCTAAACAGCTTTGATGAAACATTGATGGGCAACCATCGCAGCAAACCAAGTTCCCTCAATCTCCACATATGCCACAAGTGTCATCGTTACGATCATCTCCACCAACATCTATGAAATAGAACCATTTCTGCCCAGATTCCTCCTGCTTTTTCCAAGAGTCCAGCTGGCACTACAACATAGACATCCCATTCTCCAAATATAAGTTTTCAAGTGGCTGGCCAAGCCTGCTGCCTGCATGAGCTTCAAATTCAGAAACTGTTGTCACCTCACCACAGCAGTCACAATGAATACCATCCCTTGTGATTGTACCCCCAAGCTTTGCTTGTGTCGTTTCCGGATGAAAATACCGGACCTTTCCTTTATCTAGGACAGTGCCCAGATCAATCATCCATGCCAATATAGTCCGTTTGCCACTGTATAGAACATAGTTTTCAGAATCTGGTTGTGTCCCGTCAAAGTTGCGGGCCAACAGAGCACATCTCTTTCTGTTTTGCGTCTCTCGTCGTTTGCGATTCCCAATCGACAATGGTGTTCCTTTTCGAGTTGCCTCGCTCATTTTTGCCTTTCCAGATAGCAAAGCTTTTCCTTTACTTTTTGCTCGGAACCATTTATATGCACTTGCACCAAATCTGAGTTTTCCTTTGTACTTCTTCTTCTTCTTGATTGCTCCATCAATTTTACTACTGCCCTTCTTCTTTCCCTCCCTTTTCTTCGTCATTACCTTGTTTAGTATGCTAAGTTCTTCCTTTGGTATAGGCAAGAACACAAAGCCAGTCTTGTAAGCCTTAGATTCAGCATCGCCAGCCTCATAACGCCTTTTAAGAACATTATAAGCCAGAGTCACCGACCAATGAGTTTTTCCATCGGGGCTCACATAAACAGCATCATTGTATTCTCTTTCTTGCCTAGGCCTGTACTCAATTGTCCACCCTGCGCTCATAAGCAACTCAATAATTCGGTCTCTCACTAAATTCTTCTGTTTACGTCTACTTAGTCCTACTTCTCCATCTTCTTCTGATTTCAGTCCTTTGATCACACTCTGCTCATTATAACTACTTTGCTCTGATATCAAACTCGGCCCTGATGAAGGCACATTTTCACCCACTTCTAAGTCCACATGCTTACCCTTTTTAGCTGGTGACATCTTCTTCACCTCATATTCATTCCCATTTGATCTCCAACCTCTGTTTGAGCTACTGACAAGCAAAGTCTGCTCCACACTCTGTTTGGTTTTTGAAATCCTTTCACTTTTTCTCAATCCAGGCATCTTCGCTTTCTTCTTTCCAAGCACCTTAGGTGGCCTACCACGCTTCCGCTTCAACCCACGACCTCCTCCTCTTTTGCTCGAGCTCAGCAGCTCTCTTCTTGTCCTTTGCACCTTCTTTTCCAACCCCACTACTAATAATAGTTCGTGACCGCAAAACTTGTCCCACGAAGTGCACTCCATCATCTAAAGCTTCCTCCTTTGCAATTCTCTTAATCGGCTCATGACACTGAGTCCCTTCTCCACAACTTTCCAGACTCCTTTTCCTGCTACCCTCCAATGCACCATTGCACAGACCTTCACCTGTCGACACAACTTCACCACATTCGCTCCCAGAAACTACCATCTTGTCACTTACAATGGCTCCATCTTCCAATGGGACCACTGACTCCTCACACGCCTCCGCATTGTCCAATGCCAAAGCCAGCGCTTTCCCACCACCCAAGTCAGCACGTTTCGGCATCACGTCAACCAGACATAGGCTCATCTTTCTCCGGTTTCGCCTACAGCTTGCCTGATCTCAAATCGTCCCTCATCCGTCCCCACCCAAAAAACCACCAACCCTCGAAGAGAACCCGCTCCAATTTCACTACAATCTCCCCATGTGAGGCACGGAAAAACCACACACAAAATTAAGCTCCCACTGCAGTTAACCAGCACACAATCGCAGGAACCACGAAGCACGCTACTGTCCCACCACAGCAAAACGGAAACCCGAAACCTGAAACAGAGACATAATTCCAAACACCAACAAAAGAAAAAAGAAAAAAAGATCACGGACAAAGACAGGGGGAATCAAGATCAAAGGCGACAGCTCTGGGGAGAGGAGCTCTCACCAGCGGCCCCCAGCAATGTCACAACGGCCCTACGATCCGGAGGCAGAGCAGGGCGGATTTGCGACGGATTGATTTTTCTTCACCGCCCTCAACACCGCCGCGACGTCCCTCTTCGCAGCCTCATGCGTGAGGAAATCGCTCTGCTCGGCCACCAACTCGAAGGCCTCCTCAATGAACCCCAGCGGGCTGCACGGATCGAACCTCGCGCTGAACTCCACCGCTGCAGAAGAGGAGGCCGAGGACGAGGCCGAGGGCTTGGCCTCAGGTTGCTTCTCCTCTTCCTCCTCGAAGTTGGAGATGATCGCCATGGACGGTGAGCTTCGAGAGGGATCAAATCGGAGATTGCTCTTCTCTGGCTTGATTTCCTCTAGGGCTCCGGAGGCCATGGGCGAGAAGGAGTCGTGGGAGGAAGCGCGACCGCGAGAGGTTTGGGGGTGTGGGGGAGAGGGAAGAAGGAGAAGGAGAAAGAGAATGAGAAGCGGAAGCAGAGAGAGAAAGAATGGAGGGGCGGAGGGGTGAGGGCGGGCTAATTGGGACTGAGGGCGGGAATCCGTCCCAAATTAGCGATGGACAAAGAAGTCCGTCGCTGATTAATTTTTTCGTCGCAAATTTGTGACGGGTTTTTTTTTTCTGTCACATTTTTTTTTTCCGTCGTAAATTTGTGATAGATTTTTTTTTCCATCGTAAATTTGTGTCCCATTTTATTTCCAGCGCAAATTTGCGACGGATTTATTTTCCGTCGCAAATTTGCGACGGAAAAAGCAAATTTGTGACGGATTTATTTTTTGTCGCAAATTTGCAATGAATTTTTTTTCCGTCGCAAATTTGCGACGGATTTATTTTTCTATCGCAAATTTGCGATGGATTTATTTTTTGTTGCAAATTTATATTGGATTTTTTTTTCGGCGCTCCGTCGCAAATTTGCGACGGATTTTTTTTTCCGTCGCAAATTTGTATTGGATTTTTTTTCCGGTGCAAATTTGCGACGGATTATTTTTTCCGTCGCAAATTTTGCAACAGATTTATTTTCCGTCGCTAATTTGCGACGGATTTTTTTTCCGTCATTAATTTGCAACGAATTTTTTTTTCGTTGTAAATTCCGTCGCAAATTAACGATAAATAGTTTTCGTCGTTAATTTGCGATGGGAAAAAAATCCGTCGCAAATTAGCAACGAAAAATTTTCCGGCGCAAATTTTCGTGGCAAAATCCATGTTTTTTTGTAGTGTAAAATCCACGTGCGACGTGTCTTGTCTTAATTTAAAAGTATATAATGGAATCTTATTTAAAAATCTTAATTTTGTAACGCAACAATTGAAGAAGTTTATATTTTACTTTAAGCTAGTTGATTAATTATTTTGAAGCTACCCATTATTCTTTTGCAGAATGCATGTATATAGTCTAAGAACAGAAACTACAGTTTATCGTGTATAAGCCCATCCTCCTTGAAACACGTTTCATGCATACAATCACCGGCTCAAACCAGTCTGTATCTTACTGATTTTTCTTCTTTCTCATTCTCCTTACTGCATACGCTTACTACTGTTTTGCTTGACTTCTTAAGTCTTGTTAATGTAATGACAGCAGCCTGCATCACTGATATTCCACATCATTGATATTCTCCATTCTCCACCAATGATGTAGTCAGAGTTGGCGGACAATAACAAATCCTGATGAGACATATTGTGTACATGAGAAATTGTCAATGAAACTATTCCCGTTGACTTGGCATTTACCTGAAACTTTACGGTCGACCATCAGAAATTTCCGAAAATCAATTTCGGACTCTCAAAATCCTTATACTTAGCAATGATGAAATCTCGGACCATATCTGTGGTTTTACTCTGAACTGGAAGATGTAATTTGGTTTGAGCATTATGTTTTCTATTTTGCAGATTTAGACAACGCTGATTTCCTTCTTCTTCTATACATAGGACCCAACCTATGCATATAGTCTTATTAATATATATAGTCTTAGACCCATGAAAGGCACCGACATCTTACTAAGTTTAGTGGGAAATAACACAAATAGTCCCTAAACTTTAGCCCAATGTATATTTTGGTCCATGAACTTTTAATTTGTTCAATGTAGTTTCTAAACTTTAATCTAATGTGCAATATGGTCCCTGAACTTTTAATTTATTCAATATCATCCCTGAACTTTTGGTACATGTTTAATTCAGTCCCTGAACTATATAAAAATATTCAATACAATCATTTCCATTAATTCAAGTCAGGGACTACATTGAATATTTTCATATAGTTCATTGACTAAATTGAACATGTACTAAAACTTCAGGGATGATATTGAACAAATTAAAAGTTCATGGACCACATTGAACATTAGCCTAAAGTTTAGGGACTACATTGAATAAATTAAAAGTTCATGAACCAAATTGCACATTAGGCCAAAGTTCAGGAACTATTTGTGTCATTATCCCAAGTTCAATCAATAGTTGGGAGCTAGGCAATTCATCGGGTTTAAAGTTGTTTTCGGCCAGTAAGCCATTTTGTGGAATTCGGCGCCTTAACTCTAGGAGAACATGGCAAATCTAAATCAAAGTGTCTTGGGAGAGACGTAAGTAAGATTCTGCACAATGTTTTGAATGATTTAGGAAAAATGCCATAAAAAACCCTAAACTTTATATATTTTAACACATTTACCTAAAACTTTTTTTATGACATAAAAAATTCTAAATATGTCCATAGTAACATATTTGTCTGAAATTTTTTTTATTACATCAAAAACCCCAAATTGAACCTGCATGAGACATTCACCCTGGTCAAGATTCCCATCAGATAACCTTTCAACCAAAACAACGTTCAACTTAAGTCATGTGGACACGCTATGTCAACACCGTCTGCCTATCATCGTTCGTGTAGGCAGATTTTTAATGGTGTTCATTGACAAAACCTTAATAGAGGTTAAATGTGTCACATGAGTATAAATTTAAGATATTTGATGTCACCAAAAACCATTTTATAATAAATATTTCGCAGTAAGCATAATTTAGGACTTTTGATGGCTTTTGCCTATGATTTTAAATATTTGCTTTTTCATTTTTTTAAAATTTTGCCAGTTTTTATCAAACCCAAAATTCTTAGAAAAATTTGAAATATATCAATTTAATATAGGATTGTATGTAATTTTTCATAATATTCTCAAATTTTGATAATTACTTTAAGTTTATTAAAAAGATAATAAGTGAAGTTTTGTCCTATTTTAAGAAATCAAAGCCCAAGGGCCCTAATAAAAAGCTTATAGATGCTTGTGGTGGTGAGAGTGGGAACCCTAAATAATAAGCTAATGAGTTGAGGCACACGTCATTTACCAGTGCGTCATCCGATGACAAAAGCAGTTTGGGATTTTCAAAGGGTCTATAAAGAAATTTAAGGATATTGTGGAGAGAAATTGATAAGGCTATCATTAGTTCTTGTCATTCAACTGATGAAATTCGTTAAAAAAAAATGACGGAATTGTCGATTAAACAACCATGAGTTACGGTCCAATATTATGTTTCGGAGTCTCTTCCTCGATAAAAAATGAAGGGTCAGATCTTGTCGCGACCCGCCAAATTTTCATCAAAGAGGGAAGATGGCATAGCCTAGCGTGCGCTAAGTCTAAATTTCAGACTTAACTTAGGTCCTCCTAAGTCCATACCATATCACAACTTGTGATTTAAATTTTTAATCTGTAAGTGATTTTTATCTAGAAATCGCCACTAATCAGTTTTGAGTGAGTCGATTAGAAGCCTAAGTAAGCTGACGGGAGAATCACCTTATTTCTACAAACTAGAGATTCTAATAGTTCGGGGATTTAATTACACTAGTTATCTAATTAGTGTCCTTCGATATCTAATCTTGTTCAAATAACACTTTAAATGTATTCATGCAGTCTTCCTATTGATTGTGAATCCTAGGGTTCTAATCTTTAATCAAGCTAGAGAAACGACAATCAATATATCGGAAATGAACAAACAAAGGCCTAACGTGCCTCTAATAAGGCATATCTAAGGTTGAATTAAATACATAATTCAAACATGCGAATCAACTAATCGTGCAATCAAGCATGACATAGCATTCGTCATACAAGAAAGCGAGAAAAGGCAAATCCAAAAAGCCCTGTGTCCATTTCTTAATTTTCTGAATTTTTAAAATTTTATTGATTTTTAAAAAAATATTTTTTAATATTAAAATAATATAATTATATTATAATAGTATAATAATAAATAAACGGACCCGGGTCGGATCTCCACTACCCCGGCCCGGGTCCAAGACTGGACTGGGTACATCGGTCAACCCCTAAAACAAACAAAGAAAAAGAAAAGCCCAGCCCAGACCTATATTCTAATCCGGCCCAGCTCACTTTCTTTTTTTTTTTTAAAGGAACAAAATTGGCCCAAACCTATTTTTTATTGAATCTAGCCCAGCCCACATAGAGAAAAGGGGACCGGGTCCGGCTCCTTGCCCGACCCAGCTTCGACCCGACCCCCCCGGACCATCAGACAAACCCTAGAAATCCGGGTCGGATTTCCACGCCCGACCCGGATCCGCCCGGGAAGCAAGCCACTGGCCCGGCTCCCTGCGCTCCCCTGCTTCTCGCGGACTCGTTCGGCTGGTCATCTCGCCGGGCCGCCGAGAGGCTTGAGCGTCGACCAGGCCCCTGCAGCAGGCGACGTCGAGGTTTGGCGAGCTTACGGCCGACGGCCATGACCACCGCCGGCAGCCTTCGACTTACATCGAACCATTGAACGAGCATGTAATGGACGTCGACCGGGATGGCGAAACGGGATCGACTGAAGCTTAGATCGGCACCAAGTACCACCACGAATGAACGCCGCAAGGCCTAACCGGTTTCAGGCAAAAACGAGGGCGCAATAACTAGATCTAGCTCAAACATTTTGTCAAACATCTGGCGGGTGTCGAACGAGGGAGAGAGACAACGAGGCTCTTGGGGTTCGATCCACAACCACCATCAACACAAAAGCAAAGACGGCGTACCACAGTAGCCCGGGAAGACTTGCCGACGCTCGAAACCGCGTACGGCAGCGCCGGCGAATCTCGGTCCCGGTCAGCCAAGACCCCAAAAAAACAGAGCCTGGTTTGACCGAAATAGGGGGTGGTCGACGGAGCTCCCTACTCGGCACGGCGACGGCGAATAAGGACGAGCTTGAAAGATCGGATTATGTCCGGTCGCCTCGTGCGCTGCCAGGCCGAGATCCTCGGAAAATCGACCCCGAAATCCGCAAAAACGAACCAAAATCTTACCGGTAGCCCGCTACGAGGGGAAGGGGTAAGGGCCGGCCTCGGCCAGTCGGCCGGGGCTCAGGCGTGGCCACTCGCTCTGTCTGGATCTCAGTCTCACGCTCGAGCTCTCTCTCTCGACTCTCTGTCTCCTCTCTCTCGGTTTCACACAAAAACCGAACCCCCCCTCCTGCTCCGTTTTTCTCTTTTCTCCATTGTAGCCGCCCTGTCTCTCTCGGCTTTTATGGCGGCAGGCCACCTGCTCCGCCTGCTCTCCGCCGCTCAATCTCTGCTCTTCCCTCGACGTCTTTCTGGCCGTGTGTTTTTGCTCGGGCGGAACACAGCACGTCGGGAGGAAGGGGCCAGCAAAGAGGGGGGAAAGGAAGAGAGAGGGAGCCGGGCCGGGTCAAGGGGAAGAGAAAAAGTGGGCTGGGCCCTAGAGGGAAAAGGAAGAGAGGGCCAGGTTGGGCCTATTCCTGACCCGGCCCCGATCTGATTTTTTATTTTATTTTATTTTTTATGATGATTTTTTTAAAGAAAAATATTTATATTCTAATAATGAAAAATACACCTAAAGTCTACATGTCATGCAATTAAATAAAAATATTTTTTTTAGGAATTAAGGACATTAACCCCTAATTTTTTTTGTAATTTAATTGGACAATTAAAAAATAGGTATTAACGGATCTTCTCATTTCCCCCATTAACTTTTAAGTGTTGCCCCAAAAGAAAAATTTGCCGTGCATAGAAATAACATCCCCAATATACCAACTACCAAAAATCGATTGGCAAAACAAAAGACCGGACCTTTTCATATTCTCATGGAGAGACAGACATTTCCTTAAACTCTAGAATCCTAAGATTCCTTTCAGAGAGATTATTTGAAAAGTAAGAACAACTCTTTTATGACAAGGGTAATCCCATATCTGGTTCACAATGGCTTGTTCTTCTCGATGAGTACTGACAAAAGATTCAAGAAAAATAGGTCGAATAAATCATGCATCTGGAAGATGTAACCGTTCACCACACCGCACAAGACTTCATTACATGCGGAACTGTCATTATCATTCGTCTCATGCAAGTGTCTAGGACCAACTAATGTTAACTCCACAGCTTGAACTAAACCGACAACTACAGTTCCTTGACCCAAAAGAAAAATGAAAAAGGAAAAATCCCATCTTACTTCTCCTTATATATCCCCGAACCCATCAGATTATTTCATCAAGAAGAAAAAATATATGGAGAGAGACGAAGGAAGAACCATGGTCATCCATGAGCTTCTTTTCAAAGTTATAGTGTTTGGGACTTGGGACCATCCTATTGTAAGATATATTGACAATCAGGTGTTGGGGACGAAATTCTCATAAGAATAGGGAATGTCAACATTCTTGTTATAAAATTAATCAATGAAATTTTAGATATGCATCTTTGTGGAAAGTAATATGGAGGATTTCTTTAAATATATAAACTGAACATTGCATATTTCCGCAACTTGTCCAATAATTCTCTTCGTGGAACATTGTGATGAATGAAAAGATATCCATCAACTCTTGTCAAAACAAAAGGATAGGCACCAAATGGTGGCAAAAAAGATCAGGAATTAAAATATTCGTATTGACTCATATTACTTTTACTTGCTGATAATGTTGCATGTACTTATATTATAATTGATTAAATATTGCAATATGATTTGTGCTTTCTTTTAATCAAAAGATAAACCTACATGATGGGGTTTGGATTCGCTTTAATAAATCTTCATGTAAACTCTACCAGAAATTTTGATTGATGTGAAGCTTGTCATGATTTTTCTCAAATAATAACTTTTGTAGAAATTCATGTCGACATTAACATTTCGAGTAATATAACAAAAATAGTCGTAAACCTGTGCAACGCACCACCATCTTGCCAGTTTAGTTAATAGTTGGGAGCTATGCGTTTTATTTTTTTTTTAAAGCTGTTCTGCAAGCAAGTCAATTCAAGAAATTTGGTGCCTTAACTTTACTAGAAAATGACAAATCTAAATTAAAGTTTTTTCGGATAGGTAAGTGGAATTCTGCACAATGTTTCTAATGATTTTTACTAAGGTTAATACCACCAAAAATGCCAAATTGGTATGCGTGTGACAATTTTACCTTGAACTTTTTTTTTACCATAAAAAATCCTAAACTGGTATACCTGTGACAATTTTACCTTGAACTTTTTTTTTACCACCAAAAATCTCAAACTAATACACATGTGATAATTTTACCCCGAATTTATTACAAATAATCCCAAACTGGTAAACTCTTGACAAATTTACCATTAACTATTTTTTTGATTATCAAAAATCTCAAACTGATACACCTGTGATAATTTTACCTCGAACTAATAATTTTTTAATATTATTTTTTATTTTTTCAAATTTTTTCATTAATTCTTTTATTTTTTCTTTTCTTTTATTTTTTTGTTCTTCATCTTCAATCTCTGGCCAATTGTTAGCTAGAGGCGGAAGCCGGCGAGGGCTGCCCTCGCCCGACGTAGGCGAGGGTCACTCTCGCCCAATGCTGGTAAGGGCAGCCCTCGCCTAAGTAGGGCAAGGGCCGCCCTCGCCGATGTCGGGCGAGGGCCGCCTCGCTTGGGCGGGTGAGGGCCGCCCTCGCCTGAGTTGGACAAGGGCCGCCCTCGCCTGCCACCCTCGCTTGAGGTTGGGCAAGGGCCGCTCTCGCCTGAGAGGGCGAGGACAGCTCTTAACCGATGCCGGCGAGGGCGACCCTCGCTAGCAACTGGCAGGGTGGCCCTTGCCAGCAGCTGGCAGGGCCGACCTCGTCGGCTTCTGCCTTTGGGCGATCGCCTGTCTGGCAACTGGCAAAAAGTTGAAGATGAAGAAAAAGAAAAGAAAAGGAAAGAAAAGAAATATAAATAAATAAAAATTTGAAAAAATATAATATAATATTAAAATATTAGTTTGGGGTAAAATTGTCACATGTGTACCAGTTTGGGATTTTTTGTGGTAAATTTGGAATAAAATTGTCACATGTGTACCAATTTGGGGTTTTTTTTGGTATGTTTGGAGTAAAATTGTCACATGTGTTCCTCCTCTGAGAGGGTTGTTGGCCAGTGTTCTGTTGTTGAGTTTCTACTACTTGGATCGCTGGGATAAGGTTAGCATTCCGTTGGCCCGTTTGGGTATAAGCCACATTTACTTCAAGTGCCGGTTCATTCTCTTTCCTTGCACCAAATCTTTTGGTTGAGAAAGACGGCTCCACGAACCACCCATCTTTCAGCCCTATCTCAATCTGTTCGCCTATGGAGATGAGTTGATTGAAGTTGTCAGCCGGAATGTCTACCATCCGGTTACAGTACTCGAACGGAAGAGTTTTAATGAACATCCTCTTCAATTCACTATCTATGGATTCTGGGATAACTTAAGCAGTTATATTTCTCCATCTGATAGCATAATCCTTGAACGACTCAGTCTTTTTCATCTGAGCACGCTCGAGGTCTTCACGGGTGGGAATGATGTCCGTTATGAACCTGTATTGCTTTAGGAATGCTTCACTTACTTCCTTCCAGGTTTTGAGGCCGTTTATCTTCTTCATGAGATACCAGTTCAAGGCAGGACCTGTCAGACTTGCTTGAAATGCATTGATCATTAGGAGTTCATTATCAACGTACGGGGTCATTTGTACGTGATATAGCTGCATATGGGATTTTGGGCAGGAGGTGCCATTGTACTTATCAAAGTTTAGAATCTTGAAATTTTTCGGGATTTTGATATGTGTGTATAGAGACAGGTCGATCGAAGGTGAATCCTGTGAACCTTTCAGCTGCTTCACTCTCTCTTCAAGTTTGTTGACCCGTTCATCAGGTTTGTCCTTGTTGACGATAATCTGGACGGGGTCATCTACTAAATCGGGAAGATCGTCATCTTCCTCACTGTCGGCATTCTTTCCACCTTTATGCTTTGGGGCTGATGCCTCAGGGGATGCAGGAATGGGAGTCAGTTGAAGGGCTTTAATCTCGGTGGACATCTGTTGCATTGCGGCGAGGACTTGCTTCATTTGGTCCTCAATGCCAACGACATGATCTCGTAAGTCAGTTTGATCGGCCATTCTAGTTCTTGACCGTGTACGAATTGGCGATCGAGATCGGTCCGTAATTACCTGATGTAAAAGAAATGAACCAAATAAGTACATGGTCAAGACAAGGTTGGTCCATGACATGCTTCTAGTCTTTTTTTATTTATTCATGACAATATTCATATATGGACGAGACTTTATGAAAAGTGATCTTGGCAAAGAAATATAAATGACGTCCTAGATATAACCTAGGAAATAGAAGCACCAAAATCCCTAATCATAAAACTATGGAAAACAAAAAGTGAGACTCCCTAGAAACTATGAACTGAAAACAAATTCTCTATGGCATTTTTTTTTGCCATTTTTTTTTTGTAAAAGAAAGATGACGGCAAACTTCGTAGGAAAATAATTACTATGACACATCTAGGAAAATAAAGACATAGATTGAAAATAAATTCTCCAAAAGAGCTTTCTTTTTTTATTTTTTTATTTTCAAAGATTCAATGATTATTACTTTCGAATTGAAAACCAATCTAGACCCATCATGGACCGACCCAAAAAAAAAAACGAGAAAATAAGTAAACTGCAAGATAAAGGTTTAGAAGACTTACTTTACCAGGTAGGACCATGGTAATCACATAGACATGCACACGAAATGTGAGGCTCGATTTCTATCTAAATTCTGGCTTACAAAGTGGAGACACGAGGATTACAGGGCTAAACCAGTCATGGTTGTGGTTAGACAGGGGTTCCCCTGACTCCGGCTTAGTCAAAGAGCCGACCCGGGTTGCAAAGGGTGCAACCATGGTGGGAACTCAATGACACTATGAAAGAACTTTCGGGACTAAGAAGGGCGACCCATACCACGCGGGTGTGGTCGGGGTGTCCGTTGTCTCAGTACCATCCTAAACCTGTGCTACCCTGGTCCGATAGCGGGTAGTGTGTGCAGTGTAGTGTAAATGCAAGGCATGCACAACAGGTTATATTATACAGCGCTTCGTGCGTAAAATAAATCATACATCCAAGCACTTTCCTGCAAAACAAAAGATAACAATCACTCCACCTCTTATAACTCTCATTCTGCAAAAACATTTAACACCTTAAACATTAGGGACGTACCTGGGATCCTCGCTGCTAAGCAAAAATATTTTTTGAAAAGAAAAATTGGCTTAAGTCCACTAAGAGTTTTAACTCAAGTCCCTAGCGGAGTCGCCAAGCTGTCGCAACCTAAATTTTCTCAGGCTAATGGATTATTAAGACTAAGCTTAACTCAGGCCCTCCCAAACCTTACCAATTCGCAACTTAGGATTTAAGTTCTTATCATACAAAAGTTTTCATACTTGAAGTCGCCACTAATTTATTTGTGGTAGGTCGATTAGAAACCTAAATAAAACATAGGGAGATATGTTTTATTCCTACGAACCAGAGATTCTAAGCTCGGGGACTTGGTTACGTTAGATCTAGTCTAACGCATTTTCGGTACCTTTTCTTTTCAAAAAAAAATATTTATGCATGCAGTCTAGATCTATTTTATTACCTAATTACTAACATGTGAGGTGTTCATGCGAGTGCACAAACCACTAATTTAACACCCAAGAAAGCAACAAATAGATTGCAAGATTGGGAGAATGACATACCTTAATGCAACGCAAGTATCTGCATTGTTAGTTTGAAAATCATACAGACAATTCTAATATGATTTCTAGTTAACAAAGTAAAGCACTCGAGGTGTTTTTTAGGATTTGCGTTTTATTAAAATGCAAACTAACTTATATGCAATGACGTGCAAAAAAATGACATGCGATTAATGCAGCCTAACAAGCAAACTATATGACATGCGATAATATGACCTATTTTTAATGACGGGCAAATGATTTATTTTTGGTATTTTTATGAAATTCGGAATTAAAAATGCCAATTATCTAAACATGCAATTTCAAACTAAAGAAAGCAAATTAACCTATTCTAGAGCAATCTTTTTCGTTTTTTTTTATCGAAATTCGAAATTAAAATCAACACGAAATGAACTATCAAGGTTAGAATAATATCTAATTAAACTAGGAAACAAATTACTCTAACTCTTAATTTAAATTAGAAATTATCTTATCTTTCTAGCAAATATTGGTTGTCCTATTCTATTCAAAAAAAGTTATCCAGATATATTCTAAACATGTAACATTATCTTCTAAGAAATCAATTCAAATCCTAACTAATCTTTTTTTGAATTTTCTTTTTAAAGGAAATAAATCAAACAGACAGATAACCACCACAATCAAAACCAGTCCACGCAATCCACATGATTTGTTTTACTATCTTTGAATTAAAAAAACGATATAAACCGACGATCATATCCATGTGGTTATGGATATTAATGGAAGGCAATTCGTTTAAATTTGGGAACAAAATAAAATCTACTATTCTATCCAAATAGTTATGAATAGGATAGAGATTTTCCGTGCCACCAAGTACTGTATCTCATGGTTGAGATCGGATAATCGTCCCGACACGTTATCAAGTTAGGAAAGTTTCCTAACTTTGGGTGATTTTTAAATATTTGCAGATATCACATACGCACTCAAAGATTAACAAAAATTCATAATAGATAATAATATCACCCATATCATATAATGAAATATTCAAAACGATATCAGATGAGATCGTTGCTTAATTTGCGGATAGTTTCCAAATTCGAACTCGCGGATTGGGATTGCGGATCGGGACGAGCAGCGGTGTGACGGCGACGATGACGCTAGCGGCGGCGACGATGAGAGGCGGCGGCAATGGAGCAAGAACGGCCACTGATGCTCGATGATGGCCTCTTAGTCAAGGAAAGACCAGCGGGTGTTGCTCTTGGTGGTGATTTAGTTCGTGGCCTGGGGATCGTCGCAGCAAGGTTTCGAGCATGTCAAGAACGCCAACATGAGATCTTTCCTCTCCTCTTTCTTTGTTGGATACTTTTACTTCAGATTGTCTTCAGCTACTCAAACTTTCATTGAAACCCCTTGACCACCGCTTGGACTCTTCTGATGTCACATGGATTTATCTCTTCAATCACCGAACACTTTTGGATTGGTCACGTTCTGGCGTTGATCTTGGTTTCCTCCCTTTCACCGTATCTCTCTCAAGCTTTCTTCTTCTCTGTAATGTCGCGGATCTCCTTTTGTGGCCATGTATTCAATGTGTGGCGGCTCAGCAGGAATCATGAGTCAGGAAGCAACAGTGATAGCTAATGAATCTTGGGAGGCGTGATAGAGCAATCCCAGAATTGGAGCCGTAAGAGAAGAAAGAGCTTCGCTTCCTATTCCATATTGGATCCGTCTCTCTCTATTCCCTCAATTGCGTGAAATCAAGCCCTCGCTCTTGCTCACACGTTTCACTCTTGCTTTTAGGAATTGTCTTCTAAAAACTATAAGAGTCCCTCATTGAGTGATGGGTATAATCACATATTTATATCGCAACCCTACGTTAATTGACCGGGCTTCCTAGTCCTAATGGGCTTTGGCTTAGGCTTTATCCTTTAATTTTGATTTAATTCCAAATTGACTGAATTAATTTGGGTTTTTCTTTAATTAAGCTTAATGGGCTGATTTAAGCTCAAATTAAGATAACCAAGGCCTTTTAGGTTTGTGATTTTCGGCTCCCATCTTCTGAGTGAGCCAAGTTTCGATCAGTGCTTGAGCTCGATTTGTGCGATGGATTTTCAGTTCACTTGCCACCGCCAGTTCGATGTGGAATGCAGTTAATTTATATAAACTTAAACTATATGCTATGCAATTTTAATATTTTTGTTTAGGGGTTAAAATTTAATCCATAATTTTCTATGCAATGAACAACTAATTAGGTTGCCAAAATTTAGGTGTCAATATACACAACCTATACAACTCTTTTTACTCTCTGCAAATACCATATTTATCACGATATTATTTAGATAGCTAGTTGACTGCTAGCGATATGACAACATCTATCTAAGGTGATCATGCAAGTCAAAGAGGAAGTTGTACGCGGCCTTCCGACCAAATAGTAATCCATTTTAAAAATTTACCAGTCCTTGCCATTTTCATGTCATTAAAAGGGATATGGCTGGATAAAGATGGGACTTTTATTGATTTTATGTAATGACGTGGATTTAGTTCCGTAAGACCTAGAAAACTGTAAGCAAGTATACAGTAGGGGCATGGGAAAAGATAAGTACTCTTGTAGTTAGTTTGAGTTTATACTTTATATGACTTCTTTCATGTTGAATTTAACCTGTTAAATTGCTGACATTTTTTTGTACACCAGGGCACTTCTTCTTTTTACACTTTTTTGTGGATTAGCTGAACCAAATTCATTATCCTAATCCGGACTGAAATGGTCCCAAAACTACTAAGTTTTCAAGGAGACCTCGCGATATGATTATAAAGAAAGTTTCAAAGTGTGGCTGCTTTTACATGGTGCAATGATTACTGTGGGCGTTGTATACAGGTGTTGCTGTGGGCATAATAGTGCTGCTTTTCAGCATAGGCTTTCTGTATTTGGGACACAAGAAAAGGAAGCTCAGCAGGCTCAAAGAACAATACTTCAAGCAAAATGGCGGCTTGTTTTTGCAGCAACAATTATATGAACGCGATAGAACCACAAAAGCTGCGAAAATCTTCAGTGCTGAAGAGCTACAGAAGGCCACTGACAATTTTGATGAGAGCAGAATAGTCGGGAAAGGAGGATACGGTACCGTCTACAAGGGGTTGTTGCCAAATAATACGGAAGTTGCAATTAAGAAGTCCAAACTCGTGGACCAGAGTCAAATTAAACAATTCATCAATGAAGTCATTGTGCTTTCTCAAATTAATGATCGTAACATGATCAAGCTTTTGGGATGTTGTTTGGAAACAGAGGTGCCTTTATTAGTGTACGAGTTCGTCTACAACGGAATTCTCTTTGATCACATCCACAACCCAAACGAATCACCAAAGCTGTCTTGGGAGACCCGGTTGAGAATCGCTTCGGATACAGCCGGAGTACTCTCATACTTGCACTCTGCAGCTTCCATTCCCATCATCCTTTGAGATGTCAAGTCGACAAATATCCTTTTAAAGAATAATTACACCACAAAAGTCTCCGACTTTGGAGCTTCAAGATTAGTCCCACTTGATCAAATGCAAATGTCCACTATGGTAAAGGGAACATTGAGATACTTGGACCCCGAATACTTGCACACAAGCCAATTGACAGAAAAGAGTGATGTTTACAGCTTCGAGGTTGTCCTAGTCGAGCTATTAACAGGGAAGAAGGCGCTTTCTTTTGACCAACCATAAGAAGAGAGAAGCTTGGCAATGTACTTTCTCTCATCATTGAAAAACGAAAAACTGTTTCAGATTGTTGATTAAGTTATTGCAAATGAAGGAAACAACGAGCAGGTGAAGGAAGTTGCCAATCTCGCAAAGAGATGCTTGAAAATAAAAGGCGAGGAGAGGCCGAACATGAAGGAAGTAGCAATGGAATTGGATGGACTTAGAGCAATGGCTAACCATCCTTGGGTCGGTGGTATGGATGTGAATCGAGAATAGACGATTGTCACGTCCTGAACCTCAAGGCACGTGAGCATCCCGCCTTGGTCGAATTCATGCAACACTCCCAGGACACGTCGCCGACCCAAAATCCAAACAGAGCACAAAACACAAGCAGAAGCAACGTAACACCCGTACAGACTAAGCAACAAGACCAAGGGTAGCAAACACTATAAGCAGATCAATAAATAAACACTTGACATTAACAAAAGAAGGATACACAATAATTATGTCACGTCCCGAACCCTACGGCGCACGAACATCCCTGCCATGGTCGATTTGAGTGCGACGCCCCAGGACACGTCGTCGACCCAGCGGCCAACACAGAGATTTAAAATACATGCGGAAGTAATTAAAATCACTCGTACAATAAAATACACATAACCAAGGATAGTCATTCAACAACCAGCATGGATAATTATACACTAGCTTTGAAATCAAGAATCATAAACAATATTCATGTACAGCCTACGCCCAAAAATCAAAAGCGATACAACAGCCACCAACGTAAAAGGGGGAGGTACGTGGCTCAGCGATCAAGCACTACTACTAGCCGGACTCCTCCCAAAATGCATCGATATGTTTGCCATCCTCAAGGCTGGGGGTCTGAAAATTTAGGTTTAAACAACCGTGAGAATAAATCTCAGCGAGTAATTCCCTAAACCTAAATTAGGCTAAAGTGCACCTCCTGACGAGTACTAAACGAAGCATAAATCAGAACGTAACTGACTCAGGCCCTCGGGCCTAAATCTAATTCATACTGGACCCTGCAGGTTAGGCATTTCATATATATACAATCACAACAGCACCAAAGGAATTAGATTGCGGCACGTATACGCTTATCACTTGGTCTCGACTCATGTAATGCATATGCTCGTGCTCGCATTTATGTTCATGCCTCAATAATGCAGTAACGCAGACTTGCATGCTAGCATTCTGCCATTTACCAATTTCTCCTTCGACCCGTGTTAAATGCATCAGGTTTGACCCGCGTAAAACGCATCAGGTCCATCACTTCGAGATCGATCTCTGGCCTGCGTAAAACGCATCAGGCTCATGACGCATTACCCGCGTAAAACGCATCAGGTTGGTCATCTTCCGGTAAACTGGGTATCATCCCGCGTAACACGCCTCAGGACGGGTTCACTACCCCGCGTAAAACGCATCAGGGTTTATTGTGATCACACACTCACAAAGCGCCAATTTATATCTGAACCCCGCGTAAGACGCATCAGGGCATTTTAGGTGATCACAATGCACATGTCACTTAGGCACGCTCGTATATGCACATGCCGTGCCAATGCTTGAGATGCACACTCATAGCCATAACGTTCACATCTGGGCATTCACTTGCACCGCACCACTTACTCAAATCACGATGCAATCATGCACACTTGCACCACGCATATTCAATTTCATAAACCAACATGCCCAATCAGACAATCAATTCAAATAAGCCATGGCATCAACTCGACATACAATCCATGCACAATCCACACAACCGGGTTAATAAGAACTCTCACATTCGAGGCCCGCCAAGCGATTCCATTTTTAGTCCCGCTAGACATGCGACATAGCATCATACAATCACATTCAAGCCACGTTTAATTTAGCATCCTCTCGGGTGATCATCGTTCCCTAAGCCGTTCACCCTAAAACCTCGAATAAACAATTATGGCCCGAAGCCTCCCGATACTAAACCACCCATGAACGTTTTGTCTTAGGTGCTCAATTCACTGTCAACTCATCACATTAGGCTCCCCAATTTGCCACAAAAAATAGCTACCACTCGGCCTACAAATCATATCTGCCGAATCCGCAATTTCGCCCAAGTTAAGGCTCCTAAGCTTAGCCGCTATTCAGCACACTAGAAACCACTAGACCTCGATTAAAACATCACGTTAGGCCACCAAATACGCCACAACATCCACTCTTAACAGCGTCCACCAACTAACCCCCAAATTGATCGCGCCTCGCCTAAATCAAATCCCGTCGTGGCTATCCACTATACCGCAATTTCTAGGCTAATAATTATCGCCAAAATGCTCCATTAAACTCCCTAAAACTTCACTTGGATTAGCTCTCACAAGAACTAATGAGGCGCGCACAAAAATCCACACTTAAGGCCCGAACTTACTCTGAACCCGGGTCATTCTAACCCAATCTGTTCAGCCATTGAACGATGCCTATCGGGCCGCTAAACCTCCATTAATTTATCACGCTAAGCCCATAGAACAGCCACCAAATCAGCCACCACACGGGTTATTAATTTCATTCACTAAGTCCATCATTTTGTCCAAATTCTGACACTTACGCTTCGCCACATCACAACGCTATACCAACCACTAAACCTCGACCAAATAATCATCCTTGGTCACCACAAATACCACAAAATCAGCCCCTAATAGCAGCCATCATTTAGCCCCTAATTACCCTAATAAACCCCTAAAACCTGTTTAGAAATGTAAATTGTCCTAATTAGGGTTTAGGGTCAAACTCACCGGATGTCCTAAGCTTGAAACGGGCCGAACACTCGACGAAAAGGGGTTGGGCAGCGGCGGTCCCTCGCCGGAACAGTAACGGCGGCGGCGGCTTTGGCGAACGGCGCGAGCAGCGGTGACGGTCTAAGCTAATCCACGGCCTAGAGAGGGAGAGAGAGGCACGGTCAGAGATAGAGAGAGAGAAATGGAACGGCTGGACGGCTGGGCGAGGCGGCGAACCTGCGCCGAAATAGTAACGGCGGCGGCGGGGCTCCTCCGGTGAGGGCCTCTGACAGCCAAAACAGAGAGGGAGAGAGGGAGAGGAGGCTCACGGGGCGGAGAGGAGAGAGGAGGGGCTGCCGGCTGAGGTGAGGGGGACGGCGGTCCACGGCGACGGCACCAGCAACCTCGCTGCGGCGACGGGGCAGCGCGGCGAGCCGGCAAACTGCAGTGACCAGGTGTGGCGAGCTCGCGGATTGAGGGGGCCGGGCGCGGCGAGCTTGAGTAGAGGCTTAGCTAGCTCGCGGCAGCGACGACGGCAGTCGGAGCGGTGGGGACGACGGCGGCGACAGCCAAGCGCGGCTGGGCCACGTCGGGCGCGGAGGGCAACGGCGACGGCTTGCTGTCGCGTGCGCGTGAGGGAGAGGAAGGGGATAGTCGAGGCGGCGGCCGGTGGTCGGCGCGACGGCGACCGCGCTTGCTGGCGGCGTCGGCGGTCAGGCGGGCTTAGGCGGCGTCGGCTGGGCGAGCAGGAAGAAGGAGCAGAAGCAGACGCGGCGAAGAAGAAGGAAGGGAAGAAGAGAGAGAGAAAATAAAAGAAAAAGAAAGAAGAAAAGAAGAAAAAGGAGGAGAGAGGAAAGAGAGATAGTGTGTCAGCGGGGTTGGTCTGGCAGGGGGGGTGACGTGCACGGCTCGGGAAAAGCAGAGAGAGAGAGAGAGAGAGAGAATAAAATAAGGAAAATATTTGAACATTCAAATATTATTTGCAAACCGAAGGTTCAAATTCAAAACCGAAAATAGTCTATCGGTCCAAAATAAGCCTCGCATATAAAAAGGGACCAAGGCTAAATTAATTGAACCAAACTATAACGATGGAGGTCTACTAGTCCAAATTCGCACTCGACCAAAAACTCCCATTTTTCTATCATTCCTGACAATCTCAACGCTGGCTACCATAATATTGACACCGTCCAATTTATTTCGTCCCGACACTCTCGAAAATCGACTGTCAAGTCTGGGAACTATATAACGGCCAAATTCGATCGAGTGCGATTCTAACGAAATCTCTATTTTTAAAAACAAAAACCCGATAGTGATAAGTTCTCGGGCGAGATTCTATTATAAGCGCACTGACGAATTACACGTTTTATAAATCCCAAAATGGGCTGAAATTCGGGATGTCGCAAATCATATACAACAACGACCCAAACAAAAACAAGGCAACATGCACTATTGACAAAAAGGGGTAAGTGGCCCGGGGTCGGGGGTGCTATCTAAGGTGAGGCTCCGGTCAAAAAGTCACTAACCCGACCTAACTAAACTGAGGCTGACCTAAGGGGCCCAGTCCGGATCAGATCCCGATGACTTTGATGAGCTATCGAACAGCTCGATTACTCTTGTTAAGGGAATCTGGCTCGAACTCGATCTCAGCCAGCTCCGCCTCGGAATCCATTTGCTTGGGCTCACCCTCCGGATTCGAGTCCTCCTCCATAGGCTCCGGCTCGTCCTCCGCCTCATCCATAGGCTCTGGCCCCACGTCAAAAACTATTGGATCCTCAGCCATCGTGTCGAGCTCCTCCACCTCCCATGGGGCAAGTCCGTCGTCAGAGCTCGAGCTGTCTTCGGTCGAGGCATCTACCACGTCTCCCGTCTGGACATTGCAAATCGACCTGGCCTTGCCCGCTGAAAGGGATGTCAAAAGACCGGAGAGGTCCATACTCTTCGTCGCGATCCCTAAACGTCCAGGCAATATACTCGTGGGTCTCATAATATGTTGCCTCTACATCTACTCAAACTATAATATAATGCTTAACGAACTCATCCCTGTTCCCTATGGGGTGCACAGTCATTGCACGCTCCACCTAGTGCGAGATCCCAAAACGGACTGGTACCTTAGGCATCATCAGGGTCGGGGGTCTGAAATGTTGGGTTATACAATAATGAGAACACATCTCAGCGAGTAAAACCCCCTAAACCTAAACTAGGCTAACATGCACCTCCTGACGAACAAACAATCACTCAAGTAGAAGCAGGAATCAAACAACCTAGGCCCTCAGGCCCAGATCGAACACACCGATAACTATGCAAGTTAGGCATATAATATGACAGTAATAGCATGCATGCAAACATGATTAGTAACCTACACGTCATGCATATGCTCATGCTCATAGTTCGGCTCACTAATTCACATTGCCATTTTCCTCAATACGGAGCGACCCGCGTAAAACGTATCAGGTCTTTCAGTCATTACCAGCACTTCATGGCCCGCGTAAAATGCATCAGGCGCAACACTGATCTCCATCTACGAACCAAAACCCACGTAAAATGCATCAGGCTGGCCATTTTCCGGCAATTCGGGTATCGCCCCCCGTAAAACACATCAAGACAGGTTCAATACCCTGTGTAACACGCTTCAGGGTTTATAGTGATCACACGTGCACACTGTTAATTTTTATTTGAACCCCGCATAAAACGCATCAGGACAATTAAGTGATCACCTGCTCATGCCAGGCACGCATACTCGCACAATTCCTGTCTCAATTCATACTCAGCATGTGAAATGCGTGGCCATGCGATCTGGCATTCGGACATATACATGATGCACAAGGAGCATCCAATAGAACTTAGGCATATAACTCAAATAAGGCCACAACTTGCTCCAGTCATAATTCAACGTGTTCACACACCGAATCGAGGAACTCATGCCAATTATTTTCCAATCGCACACCGCATCATCCGACCACACGAACACACGACATGACATGCTAAAATTCAGCACAAATCAGTCGTTAATTGAACAACGTGGAGCATTGCGGCAATTTCTCAATTAGGCTCCTCATTAATCAATCCAAGTCCGAATTATCACAAAATGGACAGCCACCAAGTGGGTCACTCATGGCCAATAATTATCCTCAAAATATTCTATTAGGCCCCCCCGGGACATTCCCTAAATTAGTTACTTCGAGAACAAAGCGAGGCACGCTCGAGATTCAACTATTGGACCCTAACTTAACCAAGCTCGGGCCAATTCAATCCAATAATTCTAGCCATCACACATCACACTCTAGACCGCTAAACCTCAATTAAATTGTCACGCCAAGCCACCAAATTAGTCACAAGATCGGTCCTAAACATTCTCCACAATATAACCCCTAAAATACCCTAAACAACCCCTAAAATTTATCTAGAAATGTATATTAGCCTAATTAGGGTTTAGGGTTGTACTCACTAAGTCTTAAGCTCCTAATTAGTGGTTGAACCGGAGGAAAATCGAGCGGCTGGGCGGCAGCTCACGGCGGCGCTCCGGTGTTCCTCGTGGCGGCGCTCGCAGTGGTCACGGCGGCGAAGGGGAAAGGGTGTTGGTCGATGGTGGCGGACAGGGTGAAGGAGAGAGGAAGGTGGTTAGCAGTGGCGGCGGCAGAGCAGGTCGAGTGACGACGACGACGGGAATGCACGGCGGCAGCGATTGGTGGCGCCGGCATGGCTGACCTTCACACGACCGAGAGGGAGAATGGAGGGAGCAGGAGAGAAAATGAGGCAAGATGATGGTGGTGGTGGGACGGCGGAGCAGCTTGAGTGGCGGCGGCACCGGCGGCGTGCGGCGGGCGGTCTTCCGGTAGGCGGTGGCGAGCGGTCGGGAGAGGGCCGAGAGAGAGAGATTGGCTTGGAGAGAAAGAAAATGAGGAGAGAGAGTGAGTAGAATGATGTATTATTAGGGTTGATTGGAGTCCAAGTGTCAAAATCCTCCTTGTTTGACCAAAATGCCCTTAATCTAAGGGTTGGGGTTTGTTCTCATCCAACAATTGAAGGGCATTATTGTACATTATTAATCTGAATTATTGAGCTAAAATAAGTCCAATATTTAATCACCAAAATGTCCCAAAATTCGGAATACCAAAATAAGGCCTAGGGGCAGAATGGTAATTTTTCCGTTCTGGGCCGAAAATCCATTTTTCGACCGTACCAACTCCAAATATATTTGACCACACTAAAATGATGTCGTCCTCGCCAAATAGTCGCGTATGTCCACGAAAATCGACATTTTAAGTTCGGATTGAATTTCACGATCAAAATTGCCCAATTAGAATTCTAGGGTCTCTCACTAATATGCAGCTGTTTAAGGGTTACGCGTATCGATCTAGGGTTACTCGAATCATAATTGTCTCGATTATCGGGAAAACGCGAGAATTTATTGCTAGTTCCAAAGGTCACGATCATCCAATTTAAGTTCGGGATTTGTTCGCCAAGCGTTCGCCAGTTATATGGTTCGACGCTTGAATTCTAAGTCAAAGTCCAGCTTATTTGTGATGGGAAGTATTAAAGTTTTTAAATATTAAAAATCAAGTCTTCATCTAATAGTTTAAATTTTTAAAAGTTGACAATTATTCTACAACCATCTATTTCTCATGTAAAGTGCAACTTAACATGATAGCTCACGTTTGATGAATGAAATGATATTAAAGGATTACTTGAAACTTGCACAGCGTTTTTCTAAAATAAATGAATAGTAAAAATAAAATAAAAATCAATTTAGAAAATATTAAAACCATAATTAAATCAAGTTTATAGAGGAGAATTCATTTTTAATAAATTACACAATGTCCATATTTCATCAAGTAATAGACTAAATGCATAATTAGTAATGACTCTTTTATTAAATGCATAATTGAAGATAACTCTAACAAGATATTTTTTAATACTTATATTTGGAAATTGCACGTCAAAAAGTAGATAAAAAAAATTGAGGGCTCATCACTTTTAATTTTAAACTATTCAGATATGATTAAATTAATTATTAAAAAAATTTCCTATTTGTTGACAGTTGATGAAGATAATTCCTACCACTTTGTAAATTGGTGGGGGCCAGTTGTGTATCAGAATTCGATAGGGATAGGAGAGGCGCAGACGTTTTCTTTCCCACAAAGGGAGGGACATTTTCTTTGACTCCAGAAACCCAGATTTCTTTTGGAGATTATTTGGAAAGTAGGAGCAGCCCAAAAAAAACACGAAAAGACCCATCTCACTTCTCCTTATATAACCCTCACCAACCCCTCAAATTAAATCATCAAGCAATGCATATGAAGAGAGTTGAAGGAAGAACCATGCCCATCCATAAGCTTCTCCTGAAAGTTGCCGTGCTTGGGGCTTTTTTATTGGGTCCATACCACAATCAGATAGCACAAGCTGATGATTCAATGACTAAGCCCGGATGCCGAAGTTCCTGTGGAAACCTCTTGATTCCATACCCCTTCGGATTGAGCAACAGTGATCCCCAATGCCGTATCGATTCGCTCTCATTCAGAGTCGATTGTGATTACTCTACAAACCCTCCTGTTCCTTACATGGAGAACAAAAGTAGTAACATCGAAATACTCCACATTTCTGTCGAGGACCACGAGCTGCGCATTAGCGCTTCAATTGCTCGAGACTGCTATAACTCTTGCGGGTGCGATGATTCTTCAAGCAATGATCACTGGTTAAGGCTAGCTAAATTCCCCTTATCCAGCACCAAGAACAAGTTCACTGCCATTAGCTGCGACACGTTAGCCTCCTTTCGAGACCGTCGTGGGAAGTTCTCTTTCGGGTGTATGTCTTCGTGTAGCAGCGTTTTGGATGTCAGCAATGGGTCGTGTACCGGTATCGGTTGCTGTGAGACGAGCATCCCAAGGAACTCCTTCAACTACAACATCTCGATTACGAGCTTTTCCAATCATTCCGATGTCCTGGGTTTCAATCCCTGCAGCTATGCCTTCGTCACAGAAATTGGATCCTACAACTTTGCAATTGGTGACCTTAAGCAGCTTAAATTTAAAGATCCCCCTCTAGTTCTTGACTGGGCAATAGGAAATCAAACATGTGAGGACGCCAAGGAAAACAGCACGAGCTACATGTGTACCAAGAACACCAATTGCACCAACGCTGAAAACGGATCTGGGTACAAGTGCAGCTGTTCAGAAGGTTACCGAGGCAATCCTTACCTCGAGCATGGTTTTCGTGGTATGTTGATAACATCGACATCCTCTAACTTGTCCTTTGTATTGATATGATCAGAGAAGATAGACACATTTGATGTGTGGGAGTGTTTAATTTATCTAGATATTGATGAATGTGCGGATCCAACGTTGAACCAGTGCGAGGGAAAGTGCCATAATATTGAGGGGAGTTATACATGTTCATGCCCAAAGGGTTATCATGGTGATGGCAAGAAGGGCGGTGGAGATGGACAAGGATGCATTGCTAATCCATCACATTTGATGAAGATTTTGGTTGGTAAGTTCTTTCATTCTACTTAGACTTCCCGACTCAAAAATTGTACTATCCTAGCTGATTTCGAGAACATATAATTTAACTTTTCCGACATTTAGGAGGAAATTAAGCATTTATATTTTCGTCTGATTTTTCTTCCACTATATCCCTTGCTTGAAAAAAATCGAAAATGAAACTTTCAAAGTCCTTCTCACTGAAGTTTTTAATGCATATCATCTAATGCAATAAGTACATCACGTGTTACTAATTAATATCATGATTGAGCTTTTTTAAAATCCAAAAGTACAATAATTTCACTCTTGTCAATGTTTATGATAGAATATTTAAGCACTAAACTACTCATTCGTCTAATAGCTTAAATTTTTAAAATAGTTTGTAATTGTCCCACAAAATCTCACTTTGTACAAGAGCCACTATTCCTAAGGAAACCCTAAGTGCACTTGGTGCACCCCGTAGCAAAATAAATCCATCCCATTGTCCGACAGTGTTCACTCGAGTGCCTCATTCGCGTCTAACCAAGAGACATGATGGTGGTGTTACGATGTTGGCGACGTGTCATCAAGTCGAACTTTTCCTTTTCACAGAGGTTTTTTTATGCCGCTAAAACGTCTTTGCACAGTAACTTTCACTCAGCAAAGCCTAGCTTATTTCACTTGTTGTAGCCATGCCAATCGTATTGGCCGTTACTATTACGACAACAAAGGATGCACGCTGGTCGGCTTCAATAGCAAAGTCAACCACAAAGGATGCATGTTGTTAACCTTCGATTTTCTCAACTTTTTACTTCTCGTTTCGAGAAGCCGACACTACCACCAAACTCGCTGCCGTCAAACAAGCAACATATTGAAATCTCGTCGTCAACGGAAGCTTGGAGCAATCATACGTGCCACCACACACCACCTTGCCTTGGATCCAATGAGCGTTGATTTCATGAAGAAACAAGTTGTCATGGCACAGTTTCACTTGATTTCAAACTCAAGCTGACTTAGTCACCTTGAGTTTGAGGGGATGTTAGAGATATTAGGGATTTCGCTAGGATATTTTCATAGGTTAGAGATAATTACAATTTTTCTGTCGATTATCTGTATCTCTTAAAATTGCATGTATATCTCACATGTTCTAAGATAATATCTCAATCAAGACTGGGACAATTGTGCTTCTTCCTTTTTTGTAGATTAGCTTAACCAAATCTGTTGTCCTAATTTAGATTCAAATTGTCCGAAAACTACTAAGATTTTTTGAAGAAACCTCACGATATAATTCTACAGGAAATTTGAATGCGTGGCTGCTTTTACTTGGTGTAATGATTCGCCATGCGGTTAATGGTGTGATTAATTATTCTGAAAAACCGGTGTTGTATGCAGGTGTTGCTGTGGGCATAATAGTGCTGCTTTTCAGTATAGGCTTTTTGTATTTCGGATACAAGAAAAGGAAGCTCATCAAGCTCAAAGAACATTACTTCAAGCAAAATGGTGGCTTGCTTTTGCAGGAACAATTACATGAATGTGACAGAACCACAAAAGTTGTGAAACTGTTCGGTGCCGAAGAGCTAGAGAAGGCCACCGACAATTATGATAAGAGCAGAATAATCGGCCGAGGAGGATATGGTACCGTTTACAAAGGGTTGTTGCCAAATAATACGGTAGTAACGATTAAGAAGTCGAGGCTTGTGGACCAAAGCCAAATCGAACAGTTCATCAATGAAGTCATTGTGCTTTCTCAAATTAATAATCGTAACGTGATCAAGCTTTTGGGATGTTGTTTGGAAACAGAGGTGCCTTTATTAGTGTACGAGTTTGTCGACAATGGAACTCTCTTTGACCACATCCACAACAAATCATCGAAGCTGTCTTGGGAGACCCGGTTGAGAATTGCTTCGGAAACTGCTGGAGTCCTCTCATACTTGCACTCCACGGCTTTCACTCCCATTATCCATCGAGATGTCAAATCAGCAAACATCCTTTTGGATGCTAACTACACCACGAAAGTCTCCGACTTCAAAGCTTCAAGATTAGTCCCACTTGATCAAATGCAATTATCCACTATGGTTCAGGGAACATTGGGATACTTAGACCTGAATACTTTCACACAAGCCAATTGACAGAAAAGAGTGATGTTTATAGCTTCGGGATTGTACTAGCTGAGCTATTGATAGGGAAGAAGGCGCTTTCTTTTGACCGACCGAAAGAACAATGTTGCTTGGCAACATACTTTCTTTCATCATCGAAAAATGACAAATTCTTTCAGATTGTTGACGAAGTTATTGCAAACGAAGGAAACAATGAGCAGGTGAAGAAAGTTGCTAATCTTTCCGAGAGATGCTTGAAAATAGAAGGCAGGGAGAGATCAACCATGAAGGAAGTAGCAATGGAATTGGAGGGACTCAGAGCAATGGCTAAGCATCCATAGGTCAGTGGTATCAATGTGAATCCAGAAGAAACAGTTCGTTTACCGGGAGAGAAGACCGATGTGCACATGGATAGTATTGTGATCATGGGCACTGGATACACGGAAAACATGAAAAACCATGTCATGCCACTAGTTAGTAGTGGGAAATGACAATAACAGGTTATCGATATATATCTGGGTATGCTGTGTTGGATGTTATGGTTGCACTACGTCTCCATTGACTGCCCCGGTCATTGGGTTCTTTCACGTTGAAACTAGTTCACCAAATGGTTTCTATGCATGGAAGAGAACTCTTGAAAAGTCTAGCCTCATAATAAAGTCAGTTTAGTGATTCAATAAGTGTTTGTGTGAATGCAGGATAATTTAGCTTTAGAAAGCTTTGGATCGAACTCAGTGAGAGGATGTAAGTATGGCTTCCTCCTTCTACCGTTTCTTGGTGGTGTTTTTGAGATTTGGGAGCTTTCCTGTCTTTTGAGTGTACCGAAATTAAAATGATATGGAACTGCATATTTGTGTTTACTCGACGATGTAGTTTGTCCAACTTGGAGGGCAATTCCATTGTCTTGCCTTACAGCAATACAATGAAACTTTCGTGTGTCAATTACACGAATGATACATTTTCAATTCCATACACCACCAACCTAATTGAATTTCACGTTTGACTTTTGCTCGTGTGTTGCTCATCCATACGAGCAATGGGCTACGGTCATGTTTGCCTTGTTGAATTAACGATTATGAAGATCATCTATATCTATTTGTAGTCAAGTTTTAATGTTGTTAATGTCCATATTAATAATCAACCAATCAAAAGCATTTCTTACCATTAGCGATGGAGGAAAATAAAGTCCAATAGAAGTACGTAGTTCACAGGTGCAGGATTCACTTACCTAAGGCGGATCTTTCCACCAGAAAAAAAAAAGGTATGCTTTTTCTTGGGCACAACAATAGTCAACCGGTAAAAAGCTATTCAATTTATGATATCCATTAACTAGAATCGAATGCGGCCATTTGCCATATATAAAATCGATAATTAGTGTTGAGATCCTCCTAATTCTTTGTAATTATGGTGGCGTAGCATATATGTGGATATCATAGTTATTATCACATTAGAGCAAGTGCAACTGATTGGGTTGATCAACTGGTTGGTCATCTTGAATCTACTCTATTCAGCTTATCTTAAGTTTATCCGATAAAGGGGAGATATTGGCCAGTTATTCTTTTTGCAATTGATTAATCGAAAATCCTAGAGATTATTCTTTTTGCAATTGCTTCTCCTTTTATGTATATTTTCTTCGCTATATCCCATATAGATTATTGATAATTTGGCCAATGTACCAACAATCATCACATTAAAATACCAACTAGTTTCGGTCACATACCAACATTTTATTTTGCTTCGGTTTGAAAAATACCAACATTTCTTCACACTTAGGATGACCAACTGTTTTAATAATATCAACGTTTATACTTGTGCTTACAAAGACCTTTGAATTTACTTACTTTCATTTGTAATTACCAACCTTAATTTGATTGACATACCAAATCACTTTAAAGGTGTCGATAACAACATGAACAAATGTTGGTAGATTATTAAAGTACTTGATAATCATGGAAGTAGAAAGAAATGTCCGTACTTCTCAAAACTAAGCAAAAGATAAAAAGTTGGTACGTTACTATAATTAGTTCGTTTCTTAATTTGATGATTGTCGCTACTTTAGTCAAATTGAGGTTGGTAATTTCAAATAAAAGTTAGTAACTTCAAAATCGTTGGTAACCACACTAGTTGACATGGGATTAAGTAAGCAAGTTCCTAGTCATCTGTTTTTTTTTTTGGGTAAAGATCCCAGTCACCTTTTCGTACAAGCAATATGTGACAGTTAACAACCACATTCAGATTCGATTTGCAACAGAGTTACGTATTTGAAGCTACGAACGCTTGCAATCTACTAAGCCTTTGCTCGTTATATGATAAATGAACTCTCTGCCAATGCTTCTCTTTGGATACATGGTGCCAACTATCTGTCATGCGTGCAAGAAAAAGAAGTAAAAGTGGGGATCTTTATAAAAAAGCTACTTTGATTAATATTAAATCTTCGAATTCATTGTGGCAGAAAGTAAGTTAAAGTTTTCAATATCCTATTTAAGAAAGTAAAAATGGCGCTATATATGGTCAACAAGAGACTTCACAGAAGCTATCTATGTATGGTGACGATGTCCACTATCAACCAATTTTGGCATTAAATTCCACGAAAAAGGTGTTAGATTATAATGTTTGCCTGTCAACGGTGGATCATGTAGCATGTTTATGATCACCGAAAAAGCTTTCAGAAGATTCCATCGATGGTGTTGGCTGAGGAAACGGCATATAATTATCATGTTGAATCTGTTTGTGACCTTAATCGGCTTGTAATTAATGAAGGTGGTAAAATTATGGTATTTTTTAGTTTTGGCTTATGCAGACTAAAATTCTGAGACGTACAAATCCTTCAATAATGAGAATAATTGATTTATTTTGAAGTATCCCGCCTTAGTTATTAGGTGATCACGGCTTTCGATGTCGTGGCTTTTCCTGGCGAACTTAAGTGGTACAATCCATAGTTGTTCCATAAGCATACAATTGGACTCTCGAGCATCCCTACCGCCTCAGCTACTAGTTTTCTTACCGAAGGATACTTAAGTCATCATCTCAAGCACTTTTGCAGAGGTATTAAGGTGGTTTCATCCTCTATCCTGCTGGTAATATCTGTTCTCTGCAAAGCTAAAATGCAGAGCCCCCGGTCCTGAAGTTCACACTTTAATTGAACAGGTCCTGTGGATTCGATTTTCGAAAAATTTGTGGACGGTTAGAGAAGTCCAGTGCATCCTCAGGACCTCAGCGAATGCTATCAAACTGTTCCAAAATCCTACTGGCTCAATGCATATGAAGAAGTAATGCTGAGGTATGATTTCCAAGCACAGGAGGTCACTGGAAATGGAACCCGCCAGGCTCTAGAAGAACACGAGCACAATCAACCAGAGTCAATTTATTTCTCTCAGGACCCGTGGGAATTCGGATAGACATTATGTTTTATTTGGATAACATGTATCATAAATACAATGACTCATTCGAGGACCCTAATCAAGTGAAAAATCAGTCCTAAATTTATTGTATTTTTGCTAATTCAGTCATAAACTTCTCAATTGTACTAATTGCCCAAATTCAATCCTGAACCTTTTAATATATGTTTTTATAGTTTTTTATTAATTTTTCTTTTCTTTTTCCTTTTCCTTTTTTTCTTTTATGCTCTTTTTCTTTTTTCTTTTCTTTTTACCGTGGCCGGCGAGATCGCCTTGCCCAGATCTGGGGGAGGCTGGGTGAGGGCCACAACCTCACCTACTGCTAGTGAGGGCCCGGCAACCCTTGCCAGCCACAACAAGAAAAAATAGAAAAGCACGAAAAAAGAATAAAAGGAAAAAGAAAATATAAATAAAAAAATTGTCTACATTAACGCCGGTCATGTCACATAGGATGGCTGGCATCCACATTAGTGATTTTCGACATAAAATTGGAATGGATTCAATTGACAAAACGTAAAAAGGTTTAGGCTCCAATTGGCATAATTAAAAGGCTTATAACTGAATTGACAAAAGTATAATAGGTTTAAGTTTCAATGTTACATTGGAATGATAGGATCTAACATATCTAGCAAAGCGACTAGATTGAAATTTTATGACCGCATCACAACATAGCTTTATAATCATTATTATGTACTTTAACTAAAAAAAATGAAACTTGTCCTCCGTTTCTTTCGAGAAAAATGTGATATGTCTAAAAAATGTTTTCTGGTATTTGGCTAAAATCTGAAAATGAACCAGAACATATTTTCCATGCATTCTATTTAATAATTTTTTATTTATATTTTCTTTTTTCTTTTCTTTTCTTTAAATTGAATTTGAAATTAATTCTTTAGTTTGATCCGCTACAAGTAAGCTTGAGCCTCGCCATAGCACGGCAAAACTTGAGCTCGCCAAATCCAATAAGGTGGAGCTTGCCCAAGGTTGGCGAGCTCGAGCCTCACTAGATTCCTCTGAGTTCGAGCCTCACTGGCCTTGGGCAAGCTTGTCCCTTACCTATCGCTAGTTGCCGGCCATCTCCATGGTTGGCCAAAGAAGAAAGAAGAGAAAAATAGAGAAGAAAAAAACAAAATAATCAAAAATTTGATTTTTGAAATAATAAAAATAAAAAATTATTAAAAGGAGTGTACAGAGTAGAACGTGCTTGGTCTAGGTAAAACAGAGAAAATCATTTTCCTCACTTTTGAAGGTGTTTTTTCCATTGGCAAAAAATGTTTTCATTGGCTTATTTATTTTCTAGGAATCAAATGACTGAAAATCTGGAAAACCTTTTCTTAAGAGTTGTTTTCCGTGAAACAAACAAAGCCAATAGTAACATTAATATATTAGGTTAATACTAAAATATCAATTGTGTATAGTTTGTTGACCTAGACATACTTTGCTGCAGCAGTTAATAAAACCAAAAGAATCCTTTTTCTTTTTAATTTTTTGTTTTGTAGCCATATTTGATTTTAACCAAATAACATCAGGAAAAGTTAAAAGTGAAAGACGACCACTATTGCTCGTGATATTAACTCTCTAAAGAAAAGCAACTTCCTTTGCTCCTCCAGCTTAAAACAAAGATATATACAGTGCCATTCCTTGTCCGAAGCATCAGATGCAATTGACGTCGACCTTGACCCAAAAAGCACAGCAACGGCTTGCGTAGCCATCTCATATCTCTACGATCCGAACGAACTTGTGACACGACGTTGACCTTGACCTGAGAATTTCACTAACGATGTTGACTGAGGTAAAAACATGAATTTGCATGATGAACCTATGTTTCTTTTTTTTTTTTTAACTTATTATGTGATCATCCGTCACAAACCTACGTTATTTTCAAGTTCTAGATATGTGGTTTGTGAAATTCTAAACAGATACAAAAGATTAATTTGTGAAGTGTTCCTACCTTAGCTTATAACATGATTTGCAAAACATGTTGCTGCCTCTAGCAAAAATATTTTATGGGAAATTTTAATGGAGAATATGTTTATTTTCGTCGTTCTGACATGATATTTAACTCACCACTCCTTAATTCATCCACAGTTTAAGATAATTTCAATCCATTTCACGCTTACTATCTTTGATAAAGAAGACTTCTACAACTACTAGGAGTGATGCTCTGAATAGTTTTGCTGACAACAAATTGGCATTATCAAACAAGATTTAATGGAAAAGCCCTTTGCTTTTGGGTACAATTCTGCTACAAATCGGACGGATGGGGAGAAAAATAATTGAAATGCGTTTGTGTTAATTGGATTTCGATAAGTCTTGAAGATATTCTCCCAATAAAGTATACTGTAGTCCGCTCATATTCACAATTAAATGAATATTATGAAATGATAAAAATGAATATATTGAAAATAAGCAAAAAAAGTTACCTATAACTTCAAAAAAGTCATAAATAATTATGCCTGATGTTGCTTCCCCAAGAAAGATAAGATAGATACATAATCTATTAGCATCTAATTAATTTAGCTACATTTTGTAATGATAAACAAGACTTCATGTTGTTAGTTATTGTCATAAGTGTTGATTGTCTAAGAAATATAGGATAAATAGGCATGTGTTCTTATGATGATTGCACTGCAGTGCTGTCCATCACCAAAAGTTTTAACACTATTTTTCTTCAACCCAATCGAGGCCTATTTCTCCAACCAATTTTTTCAATTTTTTATTTTCCGAATTTTTTCATTATTTCTTATTATTTTCTTGGAAATAGAGACTCGGGCTAGGCCGGTAGGCCCAGCTTGGCCCCGCAGGTCGAGGTCACAGAAAACATGAAAGGCATTATAAACAAAAATGGGCTTATTTGTTCAACTCCAAATTTAATCCTAACCTGAGTCAAGCCCGAATTCTCTAAAAGCCGAAGCAAATTCAAATTTATCAAACCTATTCAAAGCCCAAAAGCTTATTATTAAGCCTAATTAAATCCACAAACTTAACTAATCCGACTAGAACTAAACAAGCCCAACCACAAACCCATTTGTCATTCTCTTATATCTTTTTTCTTCTCTTTTTATCAACGATGTTCTTCCTTTTCGCTTAGTCTCTCCATTACACCTGTTTTATTATATCTCCTTTTCGCTTAGGCTAAGTAAGCCTACGTCCTCAGGAATCCTCTCTCAAAGTTTTTTCTTTTAAGAGAAGTACTGCCTTTTTATTGATAGAGATACATAATTGTTTCCAGAATTATAGGGAATATACAAAGTAACAATTGAACAAGGAAAGAACACCAAACCAAGAGAATATCCTATAATTTTCTCCTACCAAAAATAGGAGGATCCTGTCAATTTGGTCAACACTCCCCCTCAAGTTGGACTGAAGATATCATCAAAGGTCAACTTGTTCACCATGTCCTGAAATGGTCGTTTAGCAAGGGCTTTGGTGAAAATATCGGCCAACTGATCTTCACTTTGAACATAGGGAGTTTCAATGGAGTTGTCCTGAACCTTTTCCCGTACAAAATGGTAGTCCACCTCAATGTGTTTTGTTCTTTCATGGAACACAGGATTTGAGGCGATATGAGCAGCGGCTTGATTATCACAAAACAGCTTCATAGGTGATGTTCTTGGTTTGCACCCTAATTCCTGGAGGAGAAGCTGCAACCAAACTATCTCACTATTAGTAGTAGCCATTACTCGATATTCTGCTTCAGCACTTGACCGGGCAACAACATTTTGCTTCTTACTTTTCCAAGTAACGATATTCCCTCCTACGACGGTGCAAACGCCCATAGTAGACTTCTTGGGGTTTCCTGCCCAATCGGCATCTGCATACCCGACAATATCTGTATGCCTGTTGTTCTTCATTAAAATACCCCTTCCTAGTGTAGCTTTCAAGTACCTTAGCAATCGATCAACCAAATACATGTGCCCTTGAGTCAAATTTTGCATGAATTGACTTACATAGCTAACCGCGTAAGTAATATTTGATCGAGTAATAGTCAAGTAAATCAACTTGCCTATGAGACATTGAAATGCTCCAATGTCTTGCACGGGAGTATTATCATCGGCAAACTTACCATTGTAATCCATAGGAACATTTGCTAGTTTGGCCCTCATTTTCCCTGTTTCTTTTAACAAGTCCATAATGTACTTTCTTTGTGATAGAAACAAACACTTGTGAGAGCTGGCCACTTCAATTCCTAAGAAATACCTTAGTTTTCCAAGATCTTTGATATTAAATTCTCGACGAAGATACTGTTTGAGAGCCTCAATTCCAAATTTATTGCTTCTAGTGATAACAATATCATCAACGTAGATGAGTAAAATTACAATACCACCCTCATCAAATTTGGTAAACATTGCTAAATCGGCCATACTTCGTACAAACCCAAACTTTGTAAGTGCACCATTGAGCTTGCTGTACCATGCTCGAGGAGACTGTTTGAGTCCGTAGATGAACTTCCTTAATTTGCAAACCATCCTTTCTTCATTTTGCAAGGCATGACCCGGGGGAAGATCCATATACACTTCTTTGTCAAGGTCTCCATGAAGAAATGTGTTTTTCACATCCATTTGACCAAGCGACCACCCACGATTGACTGCTACGGACATAAGAACACGAACCGTATTCATCTTCACAATTGGAGCAAATGTCTCCTTGCAATCAATGCCGTAGGTCTAGGTGTAGCCTTTAGCTACAAGGTGGGCTTTATACTTTTCGACTGAGCCATCACTATTGTATTTAATCTTGTAAATCCAACGACAACCAACAGAGTGCTTTCCATCAGGTAATCGCACCACATTCCATGTGTGATTTTTATCAAGTGCCCGAAGTTCCTCCTTCATAGCTGTAATCCACACTGATTGATGTTTGGCTTCTTCATAATTGTGGGGTTCTTTTGAACTTGCAAGAACATATAAGAAACACCAAAATTGATGAGAAATTTTGTCATAATTGACATAGCTTTGGATGGGATATTGTACCGTGTGATATGTGGTAAAATCCTGGAGTCTAATATAGGGCTTAGAAATCCTCATAGATCGGCGAACTGGTGGTGAAGATGCTCCAAAAAATTCTTTTGTCATGATTTCTTCCCTAGAGTGAGTCGGCTCTAGATTTTGCTGTAGCTAAGTGTCATGTTCTAATCGTCCTCCATCCCTTGTTTCTAAAGTGGGTACATTCATGGGTACCACAGGTGAAGCAGCAATAGGGATAGGGGCAACTTCGCGCATAATCTGTTGAGAGTTTGGTGTACTCCCCCTGAAGTTGGCTCCTATCAGAATAATACATATTAGTCTCATCAAAGTGAATATCACAGGATATATAGAGGCACTTTGTGGTGGGCTCGTGGCACTTGTATCCCTTTTTAGCTAAAGAATAGCCAACGAACACGCACTTCCGAGCATGTGGATCGAGTTTACCATCGTTCGAGTGAACGCAGCATGTACTGCCAAAAATCCTCAAATGTGAGACATTGAACTTCTTCCCATATAAAATTTCTACTGGAATCTTGTATTCAAGCACTCAGCTAGGGAGCCGATTAATAATATAGCAACTAGTGAGAACTGCGTTGCTCCAATATGTTTCGGGCATATTCCCCGAAAAAAGTAAGGCTCGAGTAACTTTTAGAAGATGACGATTTTTCCTTTCTGCTATGCCATTTTGTTGGGGCGTCTCAACACAGGAAGTTTGATGAATAATACCCAAGTTGTGCAAATAAGCTTGAAATGCATGATTGGTGTATTCCGTCCTATTATCCATGCGCAACACTTTCATGTTTGTCTTAAATTGATTTTGCATCATAGCACAAAATTCCTAAAAAACAATAAGAACCTCACTTTTGGTTTTGAGCATATACAGCCATGTAGCGCGAGACTTATCATCAATAAAAGAGACGAAATATCTATAGCCGTCCCGAGACTCAATGGGAGCACTCCACACATCAGAATGAATTAAATCAAATAATTCTGAAGAGAAATGTGTACTCTTAGGAAAAGGAAGTTTATGTTTGACAAAATGACAACAATCACATGAACTAGAATCATGAGATAAAGATCTATCAAGAGTGTGTAAAATCTGATCAGATGGATGACCCATGCATCTATGCCATAGTTCTGACGTCTTCTTAGCATTCTGGATTGCACTCAATGCCTTGGGGTATTGATCTATGACATAGAGTCCATTCTGCAACCTCCCTTCACCAATCGTCCTCTTGGTGATGCAATCCTGAAATAACACCTTAGAAGCAGAAAAAATGACATTGCAGTTCCATTCTTTCGTACACTTACTAACAGACAATAAATTTGAAGATAAATCAGGTACAATCAAAGCAATAGAACTCTTAGACAACATCTTAAATTTTCCTGCTCCTTGTGTTGGGACTTGTGCTCCGTTAGCAACAGTAATAGGAGGATAATCATTGGAGACAACTTTAACCATCATTTGATCTGAATTACACATATGGTTAGTGGCACCCGAGTCTATAACAAACTGATTTTTGAACTGAGTCAAGAATACCTTACCAGAAGTTTGTACCATGTGGCTTGATTTGACAGATGGGCTAGCTGATCCAGTTGCCTTAATGTTGGACCCCTTGGCCTTGCAAAAGTTGTTGAAATTGATTCACAAGACTTTCAAGTTTGGCCTTGAATTCAGTCGGGTTAATTGGGTCATTTTAGGCAGCCAATTTTGCTTCCGGCCCCTTCTCTCTACCAACCCGCAAGTGAGGATGAAGAATCTAGCATCGGCCCTTGGTGTGACCATCACGATCACAGTGTTAGCAGCAGAAACGATCGGTTTTCTTCATCTCTCCCTTGGCAAATCTAGTGACAGCCTTCGCCGATTTCTTGGTCACGGCATTATGGGCTAAAATCTCAGCAGTTGCTTTTATGTTCGCTGGTGCTGGATTCATGACCCGACGCCTGGTTTCCTCTCCTTGGATTGTGGCACAGACTTCGGTGAAGGACGGCAAGATTAGGCTCATGAGGATCTGTCATTTGAGATTATCATATTCTGGCCAAAGGCTAGCCAGAAGTTGAAAGATCCAATCTTCCTCCTCTCTGCGAACATAATCAGCAACGGATTGAGTGGCGGGATGGTACTGTCGGAGCTCGTCCCACCTCCTCTTGAAATTTCCGAGGTGTAAGGTAAATGATTGATTCTTTTCTTGCCTTGAATTTGCCAATTCTTGATGGATTTCAAAAATCCGAGAGGCATTTCTGACTTGGCAAAAATCGATTAGATAATTTTTAAAAAGTTGGAAAAAAACTACTTTGTGGTATCTGAAAATAGGGTTTGATTGGTTATATGCTTGTTAATTGGTAGAATGATGGATTATGTCAAATAATTTATGTTTTCCTACCTTAAAAGCAATAAAAATATCTGACGGCTTTTCTATCTCGCATGGAATTTATTCGAGTTTTTTCAAACCTAAGTTTGTTGAGATGTCATTTTGTGTGGTCCCAACGTAATTGTTTCCAAGAGAATTTTTTCAATTGGGCATTGAATCTACAATATTGGTCAATTGTCTTATTCTCCCTAAAAAGCTGCTCCTTTTGCTTTGTTATTTTTATCTTAATTATTTTTAAGTGGACAAAGACATTTGCACAAAGATTGATCGTCCGTTGTGTGACCACTATCAATTTTCTTAAAAAAGTAAAAATATATTAGATGAGAGCATTATTTAAATAATATAAGGCATCTTATTAATTGAACCCCATGCGGTTGTTTTTTTTTTTTTTGGTCTATAAAACTCATACTTTCATTGCTAAGAAGGATTTAAACAGCAAGATTGTCCGAAATCATAACATAATAGTGACCAAAAGGAGTGGGGGATTTTGGTCAGCCAATTCGGCTTAAGAGAGTCATTCCGACGAGCCTTCCCCACCCAGTCCGCGGCCTGATTTCCATTTCGGGAACTATGGACCATGGAGTCACTTAGTCGGGCCAGAATCTATTGGCAATCCATCACAAATAGACCGAATGGGCCAGGGACTTTCGGGTACGAGTGAATTTGCCAAATTGCGGTCCATAATGATCGGGGAGGCTGATGTGATGAAGGCGCCTAGTCGGCGTTTAATTTCTTGTCCTGGGAGCATAGTTTGTTGTAGCCACTTTTTACCGAATAGGACCCCGCACTATTTCCAGTCCAAACTAGCTTATCAGTCATGGGAGTATGACTAAGTGGAGTTGAAAGTATCTCTTTCTCCACGTCCTTGTCAAAAGGTTCATCTAGTTTCTGGATTTTCCATTCCTTTGTTTCCTAGTTGATTAGCTCCTCAACGAGATGGGGGTCGTTTAGATTCGCTAGGCCACCAATTTTGTCTATAGATAGCCATTTGTTTTCTCTGACTTTAATCTTCTTTCCGTCTCCCACTATCCATCTCACTTCAAGCTCAATCACTTCCCTCCCTGTGAGCAAGCTTTGCCACCCCCAAGAGGGGCGATGGCCTTTGTTTGCATTCCAAAACTCTCCTCGTGGGTAGTAAATTCCTTTCATCGGCTGACTCCAAAGGGCAGTAGGCGTTTGTGTCAAGCGCCAAGTCTGTCTACCAAGCATAGCCTTATTAAAGGCAGTGCGATCTCTAAAACCTAAGCTCCCCTCGTCTTTCCTGGTCTTCAACACATCCCATCTCCTCCAATGGACTCCTTTTTTATTCACGTTTCGTTTCCACCAGAAAGATTCAATTCTCTTTTCAATTGATTTGCAAATCGATATGGGAATCTTAAAAATTGATATTGCATACTGTGGAAGGGCCTGGACAACAGTTTTGATAAGAATCTCCTTTCTTGCTTTTGTCATCAGTTTCTCTTTCCATTCCTCCAACTTTGCGTTGACCCTTGCTAAAACCCATGCAAACATTTCTTTCTTTGATCACCCCCAGTTGGAGGGAATACCTAAGTACTTACTAGTCTTATTTATGGTTGGGACTCTCAGTTTGCCCACCATATTCCTTTTCAATTGTTCAGGGCATCCTTGGCTAAAAAAGATGCCGGATTTGTTAAGGTTAATAGCCTGTCCCGATGCATAACAATACTGGTTCAAGATGTTTGCCAAATTTTGGCATTCCTTAACTTTTCTGTCCAAGAAAAAGATGGCATCATCAGTGACTAATAGGTGGGATAAAGTCAGACACCACCTATTCAATTTAATCCCTCTTAAACTCCCATCCAATATTGCCTTGTTTAGAAACAAGGAAAGTACGTTTGCCAAAATGATGAAAAGATATGGCGACAGTGGATCCCCTTGTCTAATACCCCATGAAAGCCGGAAATGTTGAATAAATTCCCCATTAATTCTCACACTAAAGGAAACCGTGGATATACAATTATAAACTAGCCAAACCCAATCCTCACAAAATCATATTCTTCGCATACAATCACACAGAAAATCCCATTAAACTCTATCATAAGCTTTTTGCATGTCCAGCTTAAGGATCGCCTGAAATTTCCTTTCCCTTTTCCTAATACGCAATTGATGAAGTACCTCCTGAACTATTAGAATATTATCTTGAATTTGCCTACCTCCCACGAAGGCACTTTGTTCCATGGCAATAAGGTAAGGGAGCTAGGGTTTGAGCTGATTAGCCATAACCTTCGATATGACCTTATAGCTAAAGTTGCATAAGCTAATAGGACTGAATTGGGTGATGCTCTCTGGGTTCATCATCTTCGGGATAAGGACAATATGCGTGTTATTAAGATTAGGATTGAAAGTACCTGTAGTGAAGAAGCTGTCCACCATCCTAAGGATATCATGTTGAATGTCCGCCTGATAGTGATGGTAAAATTGCCCATTTAGTCCATCTGGGCCAAGTGCCTTAGTAGCACGCATTTGAAATGCCGCTTCCTTTACTTCATCAAGAGTCACCCTTTTCATTAAAGCCACATTCATTTCATCTTCTACGAGGCATAGGCGCTGGTCCAACACAGGCTGAAAATTTCTATGACCCACAGTGGTATATAGAGATTGATAGAATAGGCCAATGTGTTGCTTTAGTACTGGGGGTTGTGGCTTCAGCAGTTATCATCCACTTTCAGCATTGAAATTCTATTCCGTAATATATGTTGGATCGTAGTGGCATGGAAATATTTAGTGTTCCTATCTCCCTACCTCAGCCAATTTATATGAGATCTCATACAATACATCTCTTCCTGCCTCCAAAGCTTAATGTGCTCTTTTATCCACTGGGTCTCCTCCCTATTCCCATCCACATCAGGGCTATTGGTCAGCTCTGTTAATTGCCTCATTGAGTGTTCAATTTGTCGATGAGCATTGAAGAATTTCTTCTTGCTCGAGCCCACCAACACACTGGCCACCCTTCTTGTTTTCCTCACTATATCTACCTGAGCGTTATTTTGGTCATTCCAAGCCCTTCAACAATATTCTAACATTCTGGGTCCTCTAGCCAACACGCCTCAAATTGAAATTCCTTTTTTCCTTTAGACTTTGTCTGGTGCATAGAAATAAGGAGAGGACTGTGATCGGAGCCTATGGCTGGCAAGGTATAGGCCTCCGCATTGGGAAATAGCACTCTCCATTCAAGATTGCACACAGCTCTATCTAATCTTTTCCTCACCAAGGCCTCCCCATCTCTATTATTAGCCCATGTATAGGCATAGCCCTTACTCTCGATATCCATGAAAGAGCAGTCATTCAACATTTCTTGGAAAGCCACTATTCTATAATTATCTGCCTCTCTTTTCCCAGCCTTTTGCCAGTAATAAAGTATCTCATTAAAGTCTCATGCAAATCCATGGTAGGGTGTTAGCAAGATGGATGGTGTGACATCCCGGATTTTGACTCAATTTTGAGAATTAATAAACGTGTAAATTCGTCAGTGCACTTATAATAGAATCTCGCCCGGGAACTGATCACTCTCGGGTTCTTGTTTTTAAAATAGAGATTTTGCTAGAATTGCACTCGATCGAATTTGGCTGTTATTTAAACCCCGAACTTGGCAGTCGATTTTCGGGAGTTTTGGGACGAAATAAATTAGACGGTGTCGATATTACTGTGGTCAGCGTCGAAATTATCAGGAATAGTGAGAAAATGAATTTTTGACCGAGTACGAATTTGGACTAGTAGACATCCCTCGTTGTAGTTTGATTTAATTAATTTGGCATTTGTCCCTTATTATATTTGAGGTTTATTTTGGACCAGTAGATCATTTTCGATTTTGAATTTGGGCCGTCGGATCGCAATAATTATTTGATTGAATAATTATTTCCTCACTTCTCTCTCTCTCTCTCTCTCTCTCTCTCTCTCTCTCTCTCTCTCTCCTCTGCGCATCCCACTTACCGCGCACGTCTCTCCTTGCTGCGTCCCATCTGCCCATGCCATGCAGCCAACTCTCCTGACATCCTCTCTCCTCTTCCCTTTCTTTATTTTTTTTCTTTTTCTTCTTCTGTTTCTTCTTCTTCTTCCTTCTTCATTCCCCGAGCGCGACTGGTTTTGCTTCGTTCTGCCCAGTCGCCGTCCGCCGCTCGACCGCCGACCAAGCTCGCCTCCGGCCCCGTCGCCGTCGTCGCCCCGACCGAGCCGCGCCGCTGTTGGTCGCTGGCCTGTCCAGGAGGCGCGCGAGCAGCAACTCAGCGCTGCGACCGCCGTGACCCGGCGCTGCCCAGCCGCCCGGCGGCCTGTCCTCCGTCGCCTGGCCACCCGTGAAGTCGCTGTGCTGCCTTCGGCCGCCGCGAGACCAGTTTCCCCCTCCTGTCTCTCTCTTTCATGGCCTCTCCTCTGTTTCGGCTCCGGCGAGCCCAGCCAGCCTCGTCGTCGCTTGCCTCCGCGTCCGACGAGTCCCGGCCGCTGCCCAGCCAGCTCCCCAGCACCGTCCCAACGCCTGGACGTCGTTGCCGTCGTCCCAGCCGTCGCCGTGCTGCCCCGTAGCTGCCTGTCCGCCCCTTTCCTTAGCTTCGTGTGCCTTCGCCGGGGCGCCGTCGCCGCCGCCGGTGCCGCCGCCGAGAAACACCGCCCCACGCCTCACCACCCTCACCATTCCGCCCTCTTCCTCCTCCCTTTTCCCCTAGCTGCGTGAGGATCGGCCTTCCTTGCCTAGTTCGTCGCCGCCGTTCGTGCCGTTCGCCGGAGTCGCCGCTCGCCGTTACTGTTCCGGCGTGGGATCGCTGCTGTCTAGCCACCATTGCCGCGTGTTTAGCTCTGTTTGAAGCTTAGGACACCGGGTGAGTTTGAGTTGACCCTAAACCCTAATTAGGATAATTTGCATTTCTAGTCGGGTTTTAGGGGTTAATTAGGCCAATTTTGGGGTTAAATTGTGGGGGTAATTAGGGGCTGTTATCGTGGTTGATTCGGTGGATTAGTATGATGATTTAATGGAGGTTTAGTGGCCCGAGAGGTGCTGTACACGGGCTGGACAGATTTGGATCGGAACGGCCCGAGTTTGGGAAGGTTCGGGTTGGAAATGTGGATTATAGTGCGCGCCTTATTTGGTCTTGTGGGGGTTGAATAAAATGATAATTGAGGAGCATAATGGAGCATTTTGACGATAATTATTAGCCTAGAAATTGAGGTTTAGTGGCTGCCCACGACGGGATTTAATTTGGGCACGGCGCGATCAATTTGAGGTATAACCATGCAATTACCGGGAATGATCGCAGGGTGCAATTGACGGACTAAATGAGCCTTATTTGTGATTAATTTGATGAGGCCATGTCGTAGGTATAGCGGGACTAGGAATGGATTAGCTTGGTGGGCCCCGAATGTGCGAATCCTTATTTAACTAGTTGTGTGATTATGTTTGTGAATTGTGCACTGTACATGAGTGCTTGAATTGATTCTATGGTTGTACTAATATATGGTTGGGTGTAATGAATTGTGGTCTGAGCATATTGCGTGTCGAATCGAACAAATTGTGTAGCGATGTCGAATGCTCATTATGAAATGTGCGAATGCGCAAGTGTGATCGTTGTAGTTATGGATGTATGTCACGATCATTGGCATGACATGTGCATTTACAAGTGTGCCCGAGTGACATGTGCATTATGATTACCTAAAATGCCCTGATGTGTTTTACGCGGGGTTCAAATAAAATTGATGCTTATAAATGTGTGATCACAATAAACCCTGATGCGTTTTACGCGGGGTAATAAACTCGTCCTGAGGTGTGTTATGCAGGACGATGCCCGGTTTATCGGAAGATGATCAACCTGATGCGTTTTACGCGGGTTATGTGTCATGAGTCTGATGCGTTTAACGCGGGCCAGAGATCGATCTCGAAGTGATAGACCTGATGCGTTTAACGCGGGTCGGAGGAGAAATTGATAAATGGCTGAGTGCTAGCATGCAAGTGTGCATTAATGCAGTGTGAGGCATGACATGAGTGCGAACATGAGCACGTGCATTACATACGTCGGGATTAAGTGTATGTGTATTTGTGCTACGATCTAATCGTGTAGTACGGTCGTGACTATATTTTTAGATCATCTAACCTGCAGGGTCGAATAAAACTAGATTTAGGCCCGAGGGCTTGAGTCAGTTTTTAATTTTGATTTGTGTGTTATTCGGTGCTCGTCAGGAGGTGCACTTTAGCCTATTTTAGGTTTATGGAATTACTCACTGAGATTATTCTCACTGTTGTATAAACCACTTTCCAGACCCCCAGCCTTGACATGTCTTCCATTCCGGTGCGTTTTAGGCTTCCGCATCACTTAGAGCGGACCAGGACGTTACACCCCGTAGGGAACAAGGAAGTCTATATTAGGTACTATATCCAAGTTTGGGTAGATGTGGGCGAGTCACATTATTAGATCCACGAGTACGTGGCGTGGTGTCTCAGGGATGATCTTGGAGAGTATTGTCCTCTCCGGATTTTTGATGTCCCGTTTACCGGGTTGGGCACCCGGTATCCTCGTTGCCCAGATGGCGAAGTGATTGACCCTGATTCGTCAGCCGAGGAGAATGCGAGTTCCGATGGTGTACCGGTGGAGTACGAGATAGATGAGTTCGAGCCGATGGACATAGAGCCCGACGACGAGGACGTTATCCCGGAGTCGATGGAGCAGGACGATGAGGAGCCTGAGCCGATTGAGGAGGACCCCGTACTGGAGGCCGAGTCTGAGACGGACTCATCAGGGTCCGAGGAGGAGATGCCCGATAGTTCTTCATCCTCGGAGTCTTCTGATTCCGACCCAGACTGGGCACCATAGGAATTAGCATTTACCTTAGTTTGGAAGGGCCAGCACCTTTTTGACCAGTGCCCCGCCATTAGCAGTAGATTGACCCCGATGCCACTTACCCCTTTTGTCAGTAGTGGCCTTGACCCTTTTTGGTTTCGTTGATCGGGCTGTATTGAATGTTGTCTATGATTTCTGGTATTAGTGTAAGTGTTTAATTATAATTGTTGTTGTGCATCCTCGTGGCTATCCGTGGTTATATGTATTTTTAATGTACGGGTGATTTTAATTGCTTCCACATGTGCTTTAAATCTCTGTGTTGGGTGTTGGGTCGGCGACGCGTTCTGGGACGTCACTTTCAGATCGATCTTGGCGAGGGATGTGGCGCGCCGAGAAGCGCGGGGCGTGACAGATGGACTGCAATTTCTGCCATAAGAGGAGTCTATCTTGGAAATCAGTAGGTGCATGAAGGAGGGTGGTCTGCATAGTCACACCACTAATAGGGTCTCAACAAGTGATATCAATTAGCTTCACTGAACACTCCTCCACACTCACCAACAACTCCTTATCCCACATAACCACTAGTCCCCCTGCGATTCCATTCGAACTGAACATCACAGACTTCTGGAACTGAAGCCGATTTATAGCTCTATCTACCACTTCTCTTTTATTCTTAGTTTCCATGAGGAACACCAAGTTGGGCCTATCTTGAGCCACTAAGGCTCTAAGATGCTCGAATGTTAGGGTAGAGCCCAACCCCTGACAATTACAGCTCAAAATTTTCATCTATCCCCGAGTGGCTTTTTCTCGAACACGTAGGCTACAACATCTTTTGACCACATTCTCCCCAATCATTTACATAGAACAGCAAGTCTAAGCACCTTATTTACTTCATTCTCCGCCTTATGATAATCACCTTCGCAGGACTAGGTCACAGCACTGGGATAACCACAACAGAATCAAGCCAAGAAAACCAGACCGTGACTTATTAGCAATATAGGCACGAGTCAGACTGTCAGAGCACCACTGGGTTGCGAAGAGCGGCAAGCAGCGTCCCTCTCCTAAGAACTAAAGGAAGGCATTTAGAATAGGATAAGTGGCTATGGGCGTAACACTCCAAAATTGGAAGAAGGAAGCTAGTGAGGATCTGAACCGAGACAAGGTAAAAGGGCGAAAACCAAGTGAGGAGGATGAATTCAGAGGGGGGGAGGGGGAGAAGGTAAATGAGAATGTACGAAATTGGTGTAAACTTCATGACTGGAAGAGAGTTGAAGGTAAATAGTGCTATCTAGGGTTAACTATCACCATGGATAGAGAAAGCTCTTACTAGAAGAGAGAGAAGCTCTTACAAGAACAGAGAAGCTCAATATAGAGCAAAATCAATAACCCCATGTGGTTGTTGAGTAGTTGAGAAATAGAAATGGGTGCATATACTAGAGACAAGACACAAGTTCGATCCCCTTTACTATCAAGTGTAAACGATATTATATTTTGGTCACTTTATTCGGATTTTGGTTTGCATCTTCAAATATTCATGGTGAGCAAAATCTATCTACCGAAAGATGTAGATTTTCTCATCATGAAATAAAGGTTTAACTACAGATTTAATCCTTTGAATTTCAACATTTGTGCAATTTGTCCCTATAACTTCAAATTTGTTTGACCAAGTTCTCTAACTTTTTATGGTTTGTATCATTTAGTCCTCTAGGTTTCATTTTATGCAATCAAATCTGTAATTTTTTTTAATTTGTGCAATCAAATTCTTCTGTCAGCCATTCTAACTAAACTTTCAGATTAGTTAATGACATGACACTGCATATATGATGGAGAGTGACACGGGATACTAACTTGGTGCCAAGTGAGTAGAAACAAATGAAAAAAGCAAGAAAAAAGAAATCCTAATTTGTCAATATAAGCAACATTGGGTGAACAAAAAACTTGATTGTACAAATTATAAGGTTGGAGGATTTGATTGCACAAAACAAAATTCAAGGACCAACTGCACTAATCCAAAAAGTTAGTGTATATAGTGGAAGGTTGAATCTGCTGTTTCTTGAGAAATTGTGTGATGGGTAGAGGATGTTGCCTGGTGGAAGGAAGAAAAAGTTATGGTCAAATTGTGAGGAACATTGCATAATCACCATCACTTTGAACACCCAAGATTTTTATTGTTATTTTTTTGGTCAAAATTGAGAAAATTAGGGTACATTTGTTTCGCGGAAAATTCAATTATAAAGAAAAATGCTTTCGAAGAATACACGGTTAATTTTTCTACGTTTGGTGGTATGTGATTGAAAACGTTTTCTGGTGTTTGCATATCATTTGGAAAATAATTTCAATCTCCTGATTTTATTTCGGACAAAAAAAAAAATTCAAGTATTTTAATATATTTTTAAAAAATCGATTTTTTTAAATTTTTTTAAATTTTTTTAAAACTCGAATATTTAATTATTTTTTTTTATTTTTTCTCTTTTATTTTTCTTTTTTCTTTTCTTTCCTTTTCTTTTCCCTCCTACCTTCGCCGTGACCTGGCGGCGACGGCCACAGGCGAGCTCAAGCTTGCTTGGATCGGCGTAGCTTGAGCTTGCTAAGATCGACCGAGCCTCTAGCTCGCTAGGATCTAGCGAGCCTTGAGCTTGCGCGAGGCCAGCGAGGCCTCGCCATGAAGTCGAGGTTCGCCACTGCGAGGTTGGCGAGCTTGAGATCGCTAGGTCCCGGCCAACCTCAACCTTGCACTAGCGAGGCTCGCCAAGATCTAGCGAGCCTCGACCTCGCGAGATGCCAGCGAGGCCTCGCCGAGAAGTCAAGGCTTACTGGTGCGAGGTCAGCGAGCTCGAGCTCGCTAGATCCTAGCTAGCCTTGACCTCGCATTGGCGAGGCTAGTCGAGGCTTGCTGGCGCGAGGTAGGGGCTCGCATAGGGTTGGCGAGTCATGCGACCCTTCCCGTGGCCGATCACTGGCCGTCACCAAGGCCAGCGATCGGTTGTGGGTGGAAGAAGGAAAAAGGAAGAGAAAAAAAAAGAAAAAAAGAAAAGACAAGAAAAAATAAAATATTAACAAAATCAAGATAAGCAATTTCGGAAAGTGTTTTCATCTTATTAAATTAGGAAATTCACTTTCCCAATTTTATACGTGAAAGTTTTTCTTGATCGAAAAGTGTTTTCAGTTAATTAATCATTTTCCGCGAACCAACGAGTGAAAGTTCAAAAGGCAGATTCTGGAAAAACAGTTTTTCTCAAACAAATACACCCTTAGTAGCTGGGAGCATAGGATATGGAGAGAAAAATTAGAGAAATTAGTCCCACAGCTTTTAATATAAATACTAAATTGTTAGTAGGCCGGTTCCCTTTGTAAATTATAGATGTAAGATACTAAAAATTTTCCAAAATGTTTAGTTGATAATTCACAAGCACTAGCTGCTTCAAGGGGTCCCACTCCTTAGTTCTTACGCATAACACTTTTGATTGGCTTGTTACTCCACTTGTCATTACCACAATAGTATAACCGTCGCATGGAATACTCATTAATAGATATTTCAATGATCAATCCCATGGATTTGATTCATTTTTGCGAGTATGAATTAAAAGTACTATAACATATATGGATCACTTGACCATTATTTGAGTTCACATTCGAAAGGAAAGAGACGTACAAGAGTACTTAACAATTTTCTGAAATTCAAAATTGAAATGTTGAGATCCATAGATTACTTAACTATTTAGTTACTCTGGCCATCATAAATTACGATTTTATCTATCAATAATTCAATGGTTTAGGTATTGTTATACTTATTATTCCCCACTATTTTTATATCTATACTGGTTATTTGTAAATGCAAATCATATTCCTTTATTGGACGATTAAATCCATCTATCGTTGCATAAACAATGTATAAGCGTGGATGTACTTAGGATCTGGCTCCAACTCATGCTAAAAGGGGTCATGACGTTCAAAGACAGGTCTCTGCAGCAGTTGAAGTGTAGTGAGTGATTCCACTATCTTGTACAGTCCAACCCGTGATCTTCGGACCCGACATATGCCAAAGGGGTGCGACAAAAATTGGTCCGACACGAGAGACAGAGACTTCCAACGTTCATGCATGGTTTCATTCCAATGCATAAGATCCATCATGGGTCGGATTTAATGATGGCATGGGAGGATCTGCCTCTTGTCACCCAAATTACTGACTGATCTTTTTGATGTTCTGTTGATACGTTTCCTTATCCTCTAATTGATTTATCTTTTGATTTATTTGAAGGATGTCACTTGCCTTAAGTCATCGAGGTCGAGGTGTATTGTCTTACATTTTGGTGAAGTATTCTATCTTGAGCCAGCTCAGCCTAAACTGGAGGATCAATGCAGAATTGTTAATGACTAGGAGCAATGTAAATTCACACAAATGTTACCGATAGCATTGAATTATGCACGTGTTGCACAATATTCGATCCCATTTATAATCTTTACAGACGGATTTTTGAGGTTTAACCTTTTAGGATCAAACCCGTATGCTGAAAACACTTAGAATATATTGTCAATTTTGGGTTGTTCAGCCATTAGAGAGACAGACTTACTTAAAAAAAATTAATATGTAATTACTTAGCAAAAGCATTCATATTGAAAAGATTCTTGACACACTCTAAGCGGTGCATCTATCATGCAAATGCATGGGTTGTTATATGTTAAAAACCTAGAAATTGGCTATTGCTCCACTAATTAGTAGAATCACTGTGTCCATCTGACTAAGGGAAATTGGAATTGGAATTCGAATGCTGCCGCACATATTTGATTAATTTCAGCTTTCGCAATTATCGTGAATTTACTCCAACAGCACTCCTTAAATTCGAGTACCAGTGCTTCGAGCTTGAACCAGGACTCCAAGCTCTGACCAACTGGTTAAATTCCTCAAACGTAGCCATCCAGTCGAGATCGTCTCTTGTTCTTCCCTTCTCTTTCAAATGACATCCCATCTCTTTCAGCTCCTCGGCTCGGGATGGTGCAATGGTGTGACTCCACCTTCAAATCATATTGCATACGTCCTATCTCCTTGAGCTTATTGTCATCCCTTGGTGCCTCCACAAAGCATGCATTAGTTCCTGCCTGCAAGTTTTATTACAATAAAGAACATTAAGAAACCAAAAAACTGTTTTCAATTATTCATTTGAAACGAAATTCTGTCGATACTTTAGGACCCTATGCTCCATCTTGTAGTCTTGGAAGAACCAATAAACATTATCCAAACAGCTTGATCATCCAGCAAATGCTAAGAAACGATGATCGGATTCATATAGTAAAATGAAAATTTGACAGAAATCATCATGCAAACATTTGAACGGTTAGGATATGTTGCTGATATTTCCATTCCTTTTCCTTCTTTAAATAGAGCATGAGACAACAAATGTCTCCACAATTCTAGCCATAGATTGAAACAACCAAAAGATATGGGCTAGGCTGCCTCGTTCACGACCCTCGCCCAAAAAGCCATCGCGGCTGCGAGTGAGGCAACCTCGCCTTCTGTAGGCGATGCCGCCTTCACCCTCGGCCAGTGAGGTTGGCCTCCCCCAAATCTAGGTAAGGGCCACGTGACCCTCGCTCACAGCTGGAGAGTTTTTGGCCCAGCAACCCTCGCCAGCCTCACTCAGTGGCCGACAAGGGCCTATCGACCCTCATTGGCCACGGTTGAAAAAAAAGGAAGAAAACAAGAGAAAAATATTAAAATATTATTCAAAATTGTGCACGTCAACGTTGACTATACCACATAGGACATGTAGCATCCACGTCAACGAATTCCAATCAAAATTGCCCAAACGGAATCAATTGGCAAAATGTGAAAAGGTTTATAACTCAATTACCAAAATTGAAAGGTTTAAAATTGAATCGGTAAAAATGTAATAGGTTTATGACTTTTTGGATAATTTTCCCTTTGGAGAGCTTGAGCTAATTTCTTCAAAATCATATTTCGATTCAATATATTTCAGTTTCTTAATTCCTAATATTTTTTTTGTAACCGTTTGATATCTATCCTATTATTTTGACAAGAGTTGATAGATATCTCTTCATTCATGACAATGTACCACGACGGGAATTATTGGCCATGTTGCAGAATTATGCAATATTCAGCTTATATTTTTAAAGAAATCCTCAATATTACTTTATGCAAAAATGCATATCTAAAATTCCCTTGATTTATTTTAGAATAAGAATGCTGAATTTCCTTTTCTTGTGAGAATTTTGTCCCCAACACCTGACTGCCAATATATCCTTCAATTATTGATGCTTAAGGTAGTTATTTTTCCATGTTTTCTAAATTTTAAGTTGGTTGTATCGCAATTATTGATCATTTTTTACTTATATTACTATATTTAATATGTTATATAGGCATTCATGTCCTAATATAGAAATATTGGCGGTTCCATACTTTAACATCTCCATGATACTAAAAATGGATACTAATTTAAAAGGAGCGTGAGATATTGTTGAGAAGTTACAATAGAGTTCCTATAACATATATCATAAAGTATGATGCGGACTATGCTTTAACCTTGTTGCTGCCGTTAAAGTGTGTTTGGAAGTAGTAATATTAGTTAAACAAAAATCATTACAAAACTATAAAAAAAATTATCACCAGAATGCAATAGATGATTATAAATATCTTCAGTGTGTTGACGCACTCTATCTGGCACATTGGATGTCGATCGGTATTGTTGAATCACTTGACATAGTTCATCAAAATTACCTTATCTTCCATTCAATGAGTCCAAACACTTGTTCATTCATCTAATATTTTTTTTTGTAGAAGCAACACCGGTGATGATAACTGTCATAAAGTCTTAGTTCTCATTATTAAATGTAGATAGGTTGATCAGATGCTGATCCAATATTTGATTATCTCATCTTTCTTGGTGAAACATCTCGGCACATATTTTTCCTTTACAACTTTTCTGAAATAATAGGTAATTTTTTTTGTTGATTTTAAATTTATTTTTAACATACATGTCTTATTAGTTGACAAAGTAGAAATAAATATTCAATTTCCATTTGCAACCTATATGTTATCATCAAATGTTCGCATGTGATGACAACCACAATTCAGTACTACTTGCGTCACCTATCGATACCATCTTCTGTTCTATTCAAAGAAAGCTTTCGTTGTTGGTCCAACCAAAGGCGTAAAAAAATTAATTTTGTCACCATAAGTTCAAAGTTTTCCCTCCTCAGTACCACCAAAGTTTCAATGTTGTCACTTAAGCCTAAGCCTAAGGCGACAAAATCATAATATTTTTTCATTTTATGTCCTACCTAAAGTGACAAAACCATTATATTATCGCTTTAGGCCTGACATATGGTGACGAAATTTCATATTCATCGCCATAGAATTTAAAATTGTGCCAACTTTGATTAATTTAATATCGACAAAGTACGAGTGTTGTCACTTAAGTTTGACAACAAAATTCAACCATGCGTCCCCTTTGGTCGACCCAAAGGCGACAAGAAAATAAATTTTGTTGCCATTATTAAAGGATTTAAAGCAACCTAGACTAATCCGGTACGTAATTTTCTTTATGACCATTAGTCATTCCTTTAGAAAGCAAATTGAAAAGTCCCATCATTTTTCTGAACTAAAGTCGTTTTATCAATGCTCTCAATTTCATAGTGCGTCCTAAATTCAATAGTTTCTTTTTCCTCATTTCCATATGATGTAAATATATCCAAGAATATATCGCAATCTTCTAGGATTTTTTTAACATCCTTAATTATTATTTCTTCAGAGTTCTTAAAAAGTATCCTGACTGTCGATCGTATCTCTTCCGGAACTAAAATCTATCCATGAATTAAATATTCCAGCCATTAGTTGCATCTTCTAGTTAACACTAGTCTGGTAATGCGACATATGTTATCTCTCAATTGCTACACTCCTTTTTTCTGCGCTGATATAACTCTAGTTTTCAGAAGACGGGTCGTACGAGATGAAGATTGACAGAGACTAATGATAATAGTGGTTCGCTGACGGTGTGCTAATTTAGATTCTGGGTAGATTCTAATCGTTAAGGATTATAGAATGGAGGTGTCGCGACCGAGGCTCCCGGGTCATTTTAGAACATGTTCTAAAAAAGAGGGGCTCGCTTGATATGCGTTAAGTCTAAGTTTGGGACCTAACTCGGGCTCTCCCAAGCCTATACCATATCGCGATTTAGGGTTTAAATGTTTAACATGCAAATGGTTTATATCAAGGAGTCGCCACTAATCGTTTCGGGGTTGGTCGATTAGAAACCCAAACAGGGTGATGGAAAAATCACCATATTCCTACGAACCAGAGATTAATCGAATTCGGGAACTTGGTTACATTAGTTGGATAACTAACGCCCTTTTGGTACCTTTTTATCCTATTCATTTCATTTTCACTTCATTTTTTTAAACATTTGTCAAGCAGTTTGAGTTGATTTTAGGACTTTTCTCCTAATATGTGAGGTGATCAAGCGAGTGCATAATTTGAAACAATTAGCAGTCAAACACATAATTCATGCAGCCTAAGGCTCCAACCCTAGCTAAGTCAAATGTTGTTCAAAAATACAATAACTCAGGCAATTAAAAAATGCACATAATAAAGCACAACGATAATAACATGCAAACTAACATTACCTGATTAAATCGGCCTATCTATTTAAACATGGAATTATAATAACAAGCATAATAACATAACAATAAATTAAAGCATACAGGTAAGCCATAAAAAAAAAATTTTAATTTTTTTTATTATTTTGAATAATTTTTTTTTCGAAAAAGAAAAGAAAAAAAATATTTTTTTAATTTTTTTAATTTATTTTTTTTTTTCGAAAAGAAAAGAAAGAAAGAAAAATATATTTTTTAATTTTTTTAAAATTTTTATTTTTCGAAAAAAAAGATAATAATAATTTTTTAAAAAATAAAAATAAAAATATAATATAATATAATATTAAACGGGACGGGTCAACGGATCTGGGTTGGATCGGTTCAACCCGGGTCAACGGATCCGACCCGGTCAACAACCGGGTCGGATCGACTGATCCGGGTCGATCGGAACCAACCCGAGTCAACGGATCCGACTCGGGAGTTGACCGGGTTGGATTCGTTGATCCGAGTCGGTCGAAACCGACCCGAGTCAACGATCCGACCTGGGCGTTGACCCGAGTCGGATCTGTTGATTCGGGTCGAATCCGACCCGAACTATAGACCCGCGGGGAGCAAAACGCCTGTGAAGCCGAAAATCGGCCTTTCACTGACTGACCCAAACCGGCACCAGCCGAAATTAAGCACCTGAGATCACCACCAAGCCTTTCCGCCCACTGGTCCGCTGTCCGACAGCCATTCATCGACCGGCGACCGGATTTGAAAAGTGGTGTCATTGATGCTTTCTGTCGAACAGGTGGGGAGCAACAACCAAAATGCGAAATTTTGACCTCTTCCAGCGACTATATCGATTTCCGACGGCCACGGCTTGTCTTGACGGAAACCAGAGACCGGGACCGACGTCGGTATGGGCCGGGATTCGCATGAGATGACCAGCGCGAGTCCCGGCCAAACCGCACCCAAAAACAGAGCAAAACAGGGGGGGACTCTCGGCCGAGAGATACTCACCGGTTGACGGCACTTGGGACTGCTTCGTGGCTACTTTTCGGCAACAGCGACGCTGTAGACGACTCCGGCGAGCTCCCGATTCTTTCTTCTATTTTTATTCTCGGCTCTCTCTCTCTCTCTCTCTCTCTCTCTCTCTCTCTCTCTATTTTTTCCTCTCTGTTTCTCTCTTTCTCTCTGTGGCCGACCGGCCTCTCTCTCTCTCTCTGGCTTTTTATAGCCAGCGACGACGACTTTGTGCCTCCCCCACGTCGGCTGACGACGGCCTGCACCGGCCTGTGCCCCGCGAATCCCGCGACCTCAGGCCGGTGCAAAAGGGGGGGCCGGTTTTGCACGAGGAAGAGGAGAGGGAGAGAAAGGGGGAGGAACCCCGGGAATCGGGGGGGATGGGACTGGCAATTAATGCCAGTCCCGTTGGCGTGCTTGTCCGACCATGTTCTGGCCGGATAGCGACGGCGAGGAGTGGTGCCGCCGTGCGTCATGCTGCTGTGGAGAACAGGGGAGCACAGGGGAGCGAGAGCGACGGGCGCGCGGAGGAAGAGAAAGGGACAGCCGGGCTCGGTTGGGCCCGTGCGCAGGGAGAGAAAAAAAAGAAAGAGAAAGAGGAGAGATGGGCCGGACCGGAGGAAAAGAAAAAAGAAAAGGGAGCAGACCGGGCCAGCGAGGGGAAAGAAGGGAGAAAGAAGAAAAGAAAAGAAATGGGCCGGAAATTCGGCCCGGCTCGGTTTTTTATTTATTATTATTTTATATATATTTTTAATTTATTCTAAAAAGACCCTATTAATGCAAATATGCCTAATTTCTATATGCAATGCATTTAAATTAAAATATTTTTTTTGTTTTAGGAATCAAAGAAATTTAATTTCTAAATTTTGTGCAATTAATTTTGGGCAAATTAAAAATAGGTGTCAACAGCTGCCCCTCTTTAAAAGTGAGCTCGCAGAGATTAAGCTCGTAGAGGTTACGTTCAAAGATAAAATGACACCTAAATTTGGCCCATGCATGGTTAATGAACTGTTATTTTTGGCGAGATTGGAGTCCCATTTTTATGATGCAATATAAGATGATGCATGCTCAAGCAAATAAAAACATACCTGGGGCTATTTACCTTGCCGAAGGGTAGAGTAATTCCAGGTAGTTGGTATTGTGTGTCGAGGACCCAAACCTGTCTTCGGTCGCTTCGACGGGGAAATCACTTGTTTAGGACCCGAACCTATCTTCGGTCGCATTGACTAGATTTCATTTGTCTAGTATCCAAACCTTTCTTCGGTAGCTTTGACTGGGGAAATCACTGGCACAGGACTCGAACTTATCTTCGGTCACCTTGACTGGATTTTATTTGTTTAGGACCCGAACCTTTCTTTGGTCGCCGTGACTAGGGGGAAATCACTTGCACAGGACCTGAACTTTTCTTCGATCGCTAGCTGGATTTCATGTGTCAAGGACCCGAACCTTTCTTCAGTCGCTTTGACTGACTGGATTTTGCTTTGCCAGAGTATCTGCATCTTATAAGGGGTATCTGGGCACGTCCCTGGAGGTCCTCATCTGGGGATTTGATGGTTTGCTTGGTGGGTCCTCACCAGCAGGTCTTGAAAAGGCTCAAACAATGAGCATCTGAGGGTCTTTGCCCGAGGATTTGATGTGAATAGAGGGGGTCAATCCCATGCTCAGGAGGGTGAACAAAGGGGTCAGTCCAATGTTCGAAGGGTACCATAACAACGTAGGTACATAGATTTTTGGAACCAGGCATGAGTAGAGTATACTTACCTGGACATGTTCCGGCCTCTTAAGGGCATGTCTCCTATCAGACAAGTTTTTTTTTTTTTTTTTTTTTTGTGCAAAGACATACATATTCATAGGAGAAATAAGCAACTGAGGCTATTCTAGAATATCGTATGAAATATCTTGACTGCGAGTCAAGATGCATTTCATTTTAATACCTGATTGACTCCCTGGGTAATTTGAGAAGAAGTCTGATGAAATGCTTGGGGTTCCTTACCTGTAGGTTTGATGCATCATCTGCTGAATAACCGACCTTTCTCAGGTTATCTCTCTTGGGATGATGATGAAAGCCTTTTCTAGTGCCTAAATTTTCTTATCCAATCACTGGAGATTAAAAATCTGGGTTGTCAAAAACAGTTAGCACAAACATGTATGCCTTCATCAAGGATAGACAAGCCAGGCTACTGCGGAATATGCATTTATGTAAGGTGATTTTGCCATGTTTACGTCATCAAGCATCCACCGTGGGTCAATCAAGACAATTCTCACTCCCAAGGTGGACTTTTCAATATACTGAACGAGGGACCTTCAGTCAGAAAGGATTTTCCACTCGCTCTCATTGAAAAGGGTTATTTGTTCCGACCGTTAATGCGGGAACATAAAAAACACTCAATCTGCCCGTTATCATATTGCAAGGGTCTGAGTTTTCTTGCAAGCGGTACGACACTGCCAATCCGAGAGGTCTTTTCAGGGTCGTAATTGTGATTTGGTCAATGGCTTAACAAAGGTGACTGTCCAAGTCAAGGCCGTGAAAGAAAATATTCTACAATTATTCTCCAGGTTTACAAGTCAAGAAACCTGCAAAAGAGATAGAAGTAATCTTGCTCGCACTTCCTCGAGCGTTGTTTATAAACATCTGAAATTCCACGTTAATTCAAGTGCCCCAGTTAGAAGAGACTTTGTAAGGGATGTAACGTGGGCTTGGTTTGCAGGTTAAGGAACGAAATGATTGTTGGGCTCAAAAATGTGTGTAAGGGTGAGAAATGGTGATCATCCAGCTTTGTCACCAGTTTTCTTTTTCACCATTAGGACCCTTCTGGCAAACCCTCTGGCTAATCCAGTGCTTTAGCATCTTTGACAACTTTTTCTTAGGGAACTTCTGCGTTAAGCATTTTCCTGGATACCATTCTATCTCTGTTCCAGTTGCTTTCTCCAGAATAGGTTCATCTTTGTCTATCATGGCAGATCCTTGCCAAGACAGGGTTTTCAAAGCAGGGATTTGTATTGAAGGAGAACTCAAGTGTAGACCCCTTTGGGGTCTTCTATTTTACGTTGCTTAGCAACTTTGAGGTATTTGAGAGCACTTTCATCACGCTCAGAGATCTCCTCAGCTAAAACTTCATTGTTTTTCATAGCAGTTACCCAGAAATTAGAAACTTCTTTCTCTTCATTTTTCATCATTTTTTTTTTGGCATTGGCCTTGCTTTTACCCGGCACACTGCTTTTTTATGCCCCTAGCTTTCAGCATTTTTGCTGTTCTTTTGGTGTTGTCAGGATTAGAACAACATTATTAGACTCTTGCAGTCTTCATTTTCGTTTGGTACTTTGAACCTTAATGCTCAAACTGTGGTGACTTTTGCCTTGTCCTGGTGTGGGGGATGATCACCAACTGGGTTTGTACGAAATGAAATCGTTGGCTCAATTGGGCTAGCAAGGGATATAAGTGTATGAGATAGAAAAAGAATTGCTCTTCATCATCCTAGGGCGCTTAAATTATTGCAAGAGTTCATCTGCAATAAAAACACTCAAAGATTAATGCAAGTGAGAGTAAGAAAATTTCTATACATCTTTTCGCCTTGTGCGAGCTGTTGTAACTGATGATCATAGAAACTTTTTAGATATTACAAACTCCTCATTCTTTTTGTCTTGCTTAGTGAAAACATCACTGTTATCAATAAGATATTGGCATTTTGGACAGGCATTAGTTTGCTGCTTCTCTCTTGACAAAGCCCACTTAACCTTGACCGTCCTGCCGTCAATTGTGTATTTGTCTGGGAGTGCCCTGTTGAGGATTGCTAGCTCCGTGAAGGTGATGAGACCGTAACCATAAGGGTGATGAGTGAAGGAAAGGGATATTTTTTTTGTTTTCTCTGAGTTTGAATCTATCCTGTGAGGCTGATTTACCTTAAGTTGCCCCAATGTGGGGTGGTTTTTTTTTATAGGGTTATTCGAAATGAATTTCTGAATGTGTGGGCTCAAAAATGGTCAAGCAAAGGATCAATGGCAGGGTAAGGGGCAAAGAAAAATGAACTGCCTCTCATCATTTGGCTATCGTACCTTATGCAAGAAATCTTTTTACCTTGTAGAAATGAAACATTTTCGCTCATCTTGCAAGAGTTTGGTATGTGAGAATGTGTATAGACTAAGGATTGCCTTTCTTCATCCTAATACCTCTCATTCAATACATCGAAGCAGCCCAACACCGTTCGTCGACCTGTCAAGATTTCCACAGTGAATTAGTGAATTAAACAAGTAAAATTACCGTGCAAAGTTCTTCTCAAAAGATATGCAACGCACTTGGAGGAATGTTATGCATTTATTTGTTCTGACATATTTCTTCCTTCTTGTTTCTTTCTATTCTCATGTGCGAAGTTTTTAGAGAAAGAGACACTTACCTATGTTGCAATGGTAAGGCAAACCTGCGAGGTAGGAAAGACCATGTTAATGAATGGCTCTGAAAGACAGAAATTGAAAACGATAAAACATTACCCTTCGTGCTCCCCCTTATTTGGTATTAAATTGACAACTTCTTGAGTTTTCTTGGATGTTAATGATTCCTTTCTACTAAAACATAAGCTTATGTTAGCAATGAGATGTTTAAGAGTAAATTGAGAACGATACAAATTACCCTTCTTCCATTTTGTCTTCACAGTTAGCAGAGCCTTTTCTCCTCTTTACTTTGTTCGGTCTTCTCTATCTCAGCCTGCTTCTCTATACTCTGAGTTTCGAAGCTCGAATGAAATCCTCTATAATCAGGGGTGCTCCCGAATAGAGGGTTCTGTTATCAGCACGGGTTGAATCAATGCAGTCCTTGCATGTAGAGGAGTTTCTGGGGGATATTTCGATTCCTGGTTGCACAGGGCATGTGCAATTGCTTGCATGGGGAACTTCGCAGCAAAGCTAATCTCTACTTCAAGGGTCTTCAACTGATGTGAGCATAGTTATCAATAATACCTTCGTGGTTGCCCGGGTCGGTCTCGATATTACTTTGTTCTATGCGAAGTTCTCTCCAATTAGACTTACCGCAAAAGTGCCCTTATAAGTAACTTTTCTGTCAATTCCCTTGTCATCAATAGGAATATAGAAATTGTTTCAAGGATAATACTTTTTCACTGCATCAGAATTGACTGGGTTGGAGAATTGGCGTCTATCCATCTCAGTCAGAATTAGGGCCCCTCCGGTGAGTGCTTTTTTTACAACATAGGGACCAATATAGTTTGGAGCAAACTTACCTCCAAGTTCAGGAGGTAGTGGTAGTACTTTCCTCAAGACGAGATCGCCTACTTTGAAGTGTCTTGGATGTACCTTTTGGTTGAATGATCTGGCTACCCTCTGCTGATAACATAGCCCATGACAAAGAGCCTTCAATCGTTTTTCATCAATCATATTAAGCTGCTCCAATCGTTGCTGTTTCCATTCTGCCTCGGACAGTTTCACTTGGGACAATATTCGTAGTGAAGGAATTTCCACTTCGACAGGTAGGACTGCTTCCATGCCATATACCAAGGAAAAAAGGGTTGCCCCAATAGACGTCCGAATTGATGTTCGGTATGCCATTAACGCAAAAGATAATCTTTCGTGCCAATTTCGGTAATTTTCAATAGTTTTGGCTAAGATTTTTTTGATGTTTTTGTTGGCAGCTTCAACAGCTCCATTCATTTGAGGACGATAAGGAGATGAATTTAAATGACGGATCTTGAATTCACCGAGTAAATCGTCAACAAGCTTGTTATTCAAATTTGTCCCGTTATCTGTAACAATGGCTTCAGGGACACCATAACGGGCGATTATGTCTCGCTTAATGAATTTCATCATATTCCGAGCGGTAACATTTGTATATGACATAGCCTCTATCCACTTAGAGAAATAATCAATTGAGACCAAGATGAAACGATGCCCATTTGATGCTTTCGAGTTAATCGGACCAATCACGTCAATGCCCCACATCGAAAATGGCCATGATTCAGATAACTTGTGTAATTCTGTTGGAGGAGCATTTATCTTACTTCCATGGATCTGACAACGGTAACAATTTCGAACATGTCGAATACAGTCACTCTCCAAAAAAAGCCAGTAATACCCTAATCTTGTTATTTTCCTAGCCAGCATGTGACCATTCATGTGTGGGCCGCATACTCCTTCATGTAATTCCTGCATGATATGTGTCGCTTCGGTCGCGTCCACACATCTCAACAAAACAGAGTCATAAGACCTTTTGTATAAGTTTTCACCCTCAATAAAGAACTTCGTTGCCATCTTCATTATGTATTTCCTATATGCAGGGCTACTTCCTTTGGGGAACTGCTGTTGCTTAATATAATTCATGATATCATAATACCATGGTTTACCATCAGGTTCTTTGGTCACGGTCATGCAATGAGCTGGTCTGGTCAGGACTTCAATTTTCAGAGGTTTTATTTCCAAACCATTGGTAACCTGTAACATGGATGACAGTGTGGCCAGCGCGTCGGCGAATTGGTTATGAGACCTAGACAGGTATTCGAATGAGATCTCCTCGAATAATGAAACCAATTCTTCCAGATAATCATGATAGGGTATTAGTTTGGTATCCCTAGTTTTCCATTCACCCACAGTCTGGAGTATGATTAAGGCGGAATCGCCGAATACTTTTAGCTTGGCTATTTTCATGTCGATTGCTGCTTGTAAGCCGAGAATGCAGGCTTCATATTCGGCAATGTTGTTGGTGCAAGGGAACACCAGTTTTGCGGCTATTGGGTAATGTTGCCAATCTGGAGATATCAAGACTGCCCTTATGCCAGAACCAGACAAATTCACTGCTCCATCAAAAAACATGGTCCACGTATGTTCTTCTGTTGATAAAACACGGTCATCTGGAAGATCATTTTCATGTGTCTCCCCAGGGCATTCAGCTAACATATCAGCGATCACCCGACCCTTCACTGATTTTTGTGATGATATTTGGATGTCAAATTCTGAAATCAGAATTTGCCATTTGGCTAATTTTCCCACTAACGCCGGGCGGTTAAGCAAATACTGGATATGGTCATTTTCAATTACTAGAAACGTCTGGTGGTGCAAGGTATATTGTCGGAGTCTATGTAGCACCCATATCAGTGCAACGCAGGTTTTTTCTGATTCGGAATAATTCTATTCCGAAATGGTGAATTTCTTACTTAAATAATAGATGGCTCGTTCTTTCCCGTCATCAGGGTGGCTTTGAGCCAACATGACTCCTAATGATTCACTATGAATTGTAAAATAAAGAGTCAAAGGATGCCCTGGGACTGGTGGGACTAATACCGGAGGGTTCATCAAATATTGTTTTAGTCTTTCAAATGCTTCTCGACAATCTTTATCCCAATTAATCTGGGCGTCTTTCTTGAAGAGTTTGAAGAAAGGCCGCACAGTGTCAGAGAGTTATGAGATAAATCGAGCGATGTAATTTAACCTTCCTAAAAGGCTTCTGACCTCCCTCACTGTGGACGGGGGCTGCAATTCACATATTGCTTTGACTTTTGAGGGGTCAACTTCGATCCCTTTGCTACTCACAATAAATCCAAGTAATTTACCGGATGTTGCCCTAAACACACATTTTGCAGGGTTCAAACGTAACCTGAATTCGCGTAAGCGACTGAATAGTTTTTTCAAGGTTTCAACATGGTCTTCTCCGCATTTAGTTTTAGCAATCATGTCATCGACATAAACTTCGATTTCTTTGTGCATCAGGTCATGAAAGAGAGTGACCATAGCACGTTGATATGTTGCACCCGCATTCTTCAGACCAAAAGGCATAACCCTATAATGAAAAGTCCCCCATGGAGTGATAAACACAGTCTTCTCTTTGTCTTCCTCATTCATCCTGATCTGGTTATACCCGAAGAATCCATCCATAAAAGAAAATAATTCGAATCCAGCAGTGCTATCCACAAGGACATCTATGTGGGGGAGTGGAAAATCGTCTTTTGGACTGGCCTTATTCAAGTCACGGTAATCAACACAGACTTGAATTCGACCATATTTTTTCTTGACTGGCACGATGTTTGCTACCCAATCAAGGTATTGCGAAATCTCGATGGATTCTACTTTTAATAGCTTCATCACTTCTTCTTCGATCTTTTTCAATAGCTCGGGCTTAGTCCTTTGTAGCTTTTGCTTCTTGGGAGGCATGTCGGGATTGGTGGGCAAATTATGTTCAACAATCTGGGGGTCTAGTCCTGGCATATCAGAATAAGACCATGCGAAGATGTCTTGGTAATCATTGAGAAAAGCAATTAGACGCATAGCTTTCTCTTCGGGAAGGTTGGCTCCAATCTTGACCTCTTTTGGATCTTGAGTATCGCTCAAATTGATGGTAACAGTGTCTTCAGTTGTAAGGGGTTTGAATTGTTCATAGTGCTCCCAATTTCTTTGGATTTCAGCGGGGTCATAACTTGAATCATCCGAATCGCTACTGTGAGTATCTACATCATCGGGCTGGACCGCACTAAACCCCTCGCAAGTCACAAGATCACGCCTGAAACACATGATAAATTAATTAGAAAAACAAATGGGAATATGGCTTTTTCATTATTCTTTTTCTCTTTAAGCATTTCAAGTCGAGAAATATCTTTAATTTTTGAAGAGTTTTAGAAACGAGGAAGCATGAGATAGCTCGGGCCTCAGAATATCTTCCTTTTCGTAGCTGGCTATCATCAACGGGCCGGTTTGGGATACTACCTTATGCCCTCAAACATTATTTATTTACAATACATGGATTTACAACCTTCAAAGAGAGGGGGAGTTCAAAAAGACATTTCTTCCAACAGAAACGACGATAAACAAAACACAAGGATAGTCCCTTTTCCAGGGACTCATGCAAAAGGGAAGAGAGGGACTCTACTCAAGCGGGCCTGCGCCCATTCCCTCCACTGGTCCTTCATCTATTGTACTGACGAAAAAACTTTCGAAAGTATCGTTCCAGGGATCCAGCTCCTCGGCTCCTCTCTTTGATGGTGTCAGCTTTTCCGTATTGTCCCATCGGCTAGGAGTGCTATTCTGCTAGTCTTCATAAAAACTTGATAGTAACCGGTAATCAACGTAATAATCAAATTTACCACTGGGTTGACCCAGGGTATCCATAATCGCCTTTCCTTTGCGCGCCGCATCAGAAAGTTTGGGGGCAGCGGTACGAAAGTTAGGTACAACCAAAAGATCATCTTCATCATGACACAACCATGGGGCACGGAAAGTGAATACTCTCGCATCAAGTAGGTCTTGAACCTCATTTTTCAGAGCATCACAATTATCCAGTGAATGACCGAATTCACCTGAATGATAATCACAGAACTTGGAGGAGTCATAGTTGATGAAATACTGAGGAGTATGGTGTTTTGACCTTCTTGCGATTAGCCCTTTCTACAAAAGGATAGGGAATACTACTTCTATGGATTTGGGAACTGGTGAGTATCGTCGTGCGTTACCCTGCCACTGTAAGAGTTGGATGTCTTTCCAAATTGCGTCAGGAATGGCCCCTGACAGTGGATTTCCTTCGGACTCGTTTTCTTGAGTTGCCTGCTCCTGGTCGGACGACGGTGGTGTCATGTCAGAAATTCGGTAAATGGTATCTATTAAGGATGTCAGCAAATCCTGTAGCTCGCCTAACTGATGCCGCATACGTGCAAACAAGTCAAGCGGGTAGGCACTAGTTTCTGAGGTTGAGTCCTCGTGTATGGCTCCTATAAGGATGTCGTCGAACAGAGTGACCACATTATCAACCGCTTCTTCTCGTCCACAATCTTTTATCGGGAGATTATCTGAGTTTTGATGTCGGTCAGTATCAAGGTTTGCAGGAGGAGCCGAGAAGTTCGGGTGACTCGAGCATTCGGCAGGCCGATTGAACTTCTCTTCTGATTCTCCTGTGCAATTAAGATAAGCCTTCTCATCTTGTAGCAATTTAGCAGGTGGCGGGAAGGTTTCCCGAATATGGGGAAATAGCAAGTCAGATTGACCCTTCGTGTGCCTTTTGTTAACTTGTGGGTTTCCCCCGCGATACCCTAGGCCAATCGTGCGATGATTCCTGGTGGTTTGAATAGGCTCCCGGATACCCTGGCCTCCTCTACCAAGTCCTTGGCCAGGAGTGAAGCCATTTCCAACCATAACCCTTCCCACCATGACCGAGGCTTTTGACACTTCAGGGGCAGGGGGAGAAGTTCCTCGACACCCGTGCACAGTGGATACGAGCTCAATGGATTGATAGCTAGATTCCACTTTACCGCTTGGCTCAACATACGGGATAGCGGTTTCTTGATAAATTCGGTGGTCTTCCTCCCCAAGGACTATGATCAACTTTCCTTGGGTCACAAATTTCACACTTTGGTGAAGACTAGACGGTACGGCTCCAGCAGAATGAATCCAGGGGCGACCCAGCAAAAAGCTGAATGCAGTGGGGATGTCCATTACTTGAAACAAAATACTGAATATTGTCGGGCCGATCTGGACATCAAGGTCAATCTCACCTACGGTGTCCTTCTTCATTCCGTCAAACGCTCGAACTGAGGTTTTGGAAGTGCGGAGTTTGGACGTGTCCACATTGAGGCGGTGCAGGGTTGCCAGCGGACAGATGTTCAACGCTGATCCATTGTCTATAAGGACTCGAGCTACATGGGAGTTTCTACATTTGACAGAGATGTAGAGATCCTTGGTATGCCCCCTTCCTTTAGCGGGAAATTCCTCCTCCGAAAATGTTATATGATCTTTCACAAGGATGGACCCTATGAATGCTTCCAACTTGTCATGGTCAATCGACTCTGGTACGTTCACTTCGCTAAGTACTTTCATTAAGTACTTCTGATGCTTCATGGACGTTTGGAGTAACTCCAACAAAGAGATTTGTGCGGGCAATTTGCGCAATTGGTCTACCACACTATATTCACTAGCTTTGACGATGGCCAGGAATTCCTTGGCTTCTTTATCAGTGACAAGCTTCGGAGGCTGTGCATCAACTTGAGCATACGTTCGTCCGGATCTGGTAACTAGATTAGCTTCCAATTCGTAGGACCATGGGACCGCTTTGTCACTCTCGTATCGATAAGGTTGAGGTACCTCTATCACTATATGTCCCTCGATTAGGGGTACCTCAATCGTCAACTCCTTTTCTTCCTCTAGGTTATTGGACGAAGGTTCGTTTAGAAGCATGGGGTTGGATATACTTGTTTCGGCGTTCAAGGCTGAAAGTTCCTCGTCCCAATTGATGATGATCTCAGAGATAGTGGCCACTATACCAATGTGCTTGACACATATAATTACGCTTGCTTTCGCCATGCTAGCAACCCTTTCTTTTATTAAGGATAAAGGCAGTACTTCATCAGTAGGATAATACCGCGCTTTCACTAGAGCGTTATAAATATCAACAGTGCACACCCTTTCACTCTTAATTCGACAAGAGTCGGAAATGGATATGGTATTAACTCGGTTTTCGTGTTTGGGCAGCGAGTTATTTTGAACATTTGGTCGGGATGTCTGGAACGGGAAAGCTTTGGTATCGAACAGATTTTGGATTCGGTGTTTGAGGGTATATCAGTCGTCCATTGAATGTTCTATCTCGCCCATGTGATAGTCACACTTCTTGGACGGGTCATAATTCGAAAAGCTTTCTGCATTAGGACGTTTTGGCTCGGTGGACAGTAGGTTTTTCTTTCGGAGTATGGCTAGGACTTGAGAGGGAGATCCGGGCAAATGAGTGAATTGCCTTTTATTATATCGCTTTGGAGGTTGACGGCTTGAAGTTGGCTCCTGTTCATTATTCACCTTGACTGTTCGTGGGGGCTGAACGGTCTGGGTGTATTCAATATTTGTGTCAGCTAGGGTTTCTTTCTCCTTTTTCGTGCTAAGTCTCTTACTGGTGGAAGCGGGATCCGTAAACCATTCGTCACGCAGTCCCATTTCGATTCGTTCGCCCACAGGAACATGACGATTGAGAGATTCGGCAGTGGCACCAACCAGGCGGTGTCTGTACTCATACGGAAGGGACTTGATGAACAGCTTGACTTGTTCATGATCGGTGAGTTATGGGGTGACCTGTGCGACCAAGTTTCTCCACCTAGTTGCATATTCCTTAAAGGACTCACTCTTCTTCTTTTCGGTACGCTCCAGATCGTCTCGGGTAAATGTGATATCGAGATTGAACTGGTATTGCTTGAGAAATGCGTCAGCAGCGTCATCCCAAGATTTAAAAGTATCAACGTCCTTTGACATATACCATGTCAAGGCAGGCCTCGTCAAACTTGCTTGAAAAGTCTGAATCATGAGGGGTTCATTGTCCACGTACTGAGTCATTCGTACATGATACATGTGCAAATGATGTTTAGGGCATGAAGTGCCATCATACTTTTCGAACTCTGGCATCTTGAACTTTTCTGATACTTTGACTCGTTTATATATAGACAGGTCAAGTGGGACAGTATGCTGCGAACCCTATAGTTATTTCAGCATTTCTTCGACCTTTGCAAGGCGTTTGTCATGCTCTGTCATCGGGGCATTTTCAGGTTCAGCCTTTCTGACAGCAAGAGGAATCGGGTCGTCTTCTAGCAGGGGCATTTTACTGTCGCTGGCAGAGGCCTTGTCTTTCCCAGTGGATGATGGAGGTATTACCACCTCAATTGCTGCAGGTGCAGGCGTGAGTTTGCCATTGATGAATTCTATTTGCTTGGTGAGGTTTTCTAGGGCGTTGAAAACCATTTTCATTTCGCTTTCCATATTATCGAGGCGGGCGTTTTCTTCAGCCATTTTGTGTAATTACCTGTGAAAATATTAAAATGAATGAGCAAAAGAAAAATTTTCATGACTTAACAATGATATTATTACATATTTTATTTGTCTATGAAGAAAAAAATGAGAAAAAAAGGGGTTTTATTAATATCAACATTACAAGTGGCGTCCTCGAGATTCGAACCCCGGTCGCCTCGGACCCTACGACTTCACTCCCGGATACCACTGGGCCAAAGGCCGCGGTGGTGTCATGGAGTCGCCCAAAAAATACATAAGGCTTAAAAACGGTCCGAGCTACATAAAAAAAAAATTACAATTTACAAACATACTTAAATAATAAACAAAAAACCCCTAAACATTAATACTAAGAAAAAAAAACAAAAAACAAGGGATTTTAAAAAAAAACCCTTTCCGGATGCTTATTCTATAAATGACGGGGAAGCTTCAGTTTCTCGTAGTCGTTTATTTTCGCGGACAAGCTCCGCAATAACCGTATCCTTCGTCTCCACAATCTTTTTGAGTTGATTGATTTGTACTTGGCGAGTGGGCTTATTGGTTATATCCGAGACCCTCGGTTGCAGTTCTGGCGGGATTTGATGATGCGAAATGTAGAATAGAGAAACATGATGGACTTTTTCTTGCCCCTTCAATAGCCTAGGCACTATGATGTTTTCAGGATGGCATTCAATCCATATCCCCTGAGTGACACGAATTTCATCAGCATTATTGTAATTCGAGCGGGTAAATCGAACTCGAAACATGTCTGTTTTGAGGGGTGGCGGGACCTCCTGAAGGGCTTTGTATTGTTGGACTACTCAGTATGGGTAGTATGAGGTAACGCCTGACAAACCGAGCAATTGAACAGGGTTGTAGAACTGGTGGGCGTACCGAGCCTGACCTTCATGGAACCATTTAGCATACCATAGGAACGCCTTGGGATCGAGGTCCTTTAAAAAATTTATCCAGGTAGCATAATCCTTGTCAGGGGAATGATTTTTTAAAACTTAAAATCTTTGTATCGGGTGCGTGAGGTCATCTACATCAAAAAGTTGCATGAGGTGTCCAAATCCTCTCAAATGGGATAAAAACCAAATTTGCAAAATTTCTGGGGCGGCCCGCATGATCTTGTCATCATTTTGTTTAAAACGGTTTAAAGACAAAAATATTTCCGCCAAAACTGAATTAACAAAGTTCGAGCCGGTGCAAATTTGTTTGGCTACAAAAGCAATTGAAGGGTTTATTAAATTTCTGCGATAGGGGAAGAGAACACACCCGATAAAAGCAAAGATAAAAATTTTGGCTTTTTGTGGCATAGGTTGGTTTTCAAAACATTCATTTAAGAAAAACCATGGGCACGCATTACAGTAAGCTTTAATGACTCTTTTCACAGTGTCACTCTTGGTTAGCAAAAATTGGGATAATTCGGGTAGAGGGGACACGCCTAGAAGCGGTTTGATGAGCTCAGATCCCAAATGTTTTCCAATGGCAATACTATATTCTTCCAAAGTCGGGGTCATCTCAAATTTACCGAATATGAAAGTGGATGTCTGTGGGCACCAGAAGTATGCTAAAGCTTGTATCATGCCAGAATGGATGTTGATTTTGAGCAGTGGGAGCAGACGACCGATTCTTGCTTTGACATACTGTTGGCCATTCTGATTGAGTTGGTCCCACCATGCCGGAAGTTCTTTTTTGGGAGTAGGGACGAATTGAACATCAGCTCTTCCCATCGTGTTTAGAATGCAATCAACGGGTGGCCTGTTGGTAACAAATCAAATGAATAAGTAAATTGTTTGATAAAATAAGAAGGGATAGAGTATTTACCTTTCCTTGAACCATGTCAATCACAACGACACGCACATAAATAGTGAGGTACGATTTCTATTTTAGACTGGTTGAACAAAATGAAATTAAAAGGGTGCCTGACCATCGCAGACTCGCGTTGGTGTCAAGTCCTTTTAATCTCGGCCAAATCTAAAGAAATATCTTCATGCGAATAGCGATTAAAGATATTTCTTTACGATTTTTAAAAATAAATTTCGGGGAAAAGAAAGGCAACCTCTACATCGCAGGCTCGCGTTCGAGGTCGTATCTTTCTTAACACTATCCTAAAATGCCCTATTGCGGCCCAGGTCCGGCAGCATGGTTGCATGTGTAAGAATGTAGTGTTACATTATTAAAGCATGTACAACAATTTATAAACAATCAATTTGAACCTGCATGACAGATAAAACTTCAATGTTAGGATCATACCTGGAGTCCTTGCTGCCAGACAAAAATTATTTTATTTTTTTAGCAGGATAAAATTTTTGGCCTAAGTCCGCTTAAAAGAAAAACAAGTCCCCAGTGGAGTCGCCAGTCTGTTGCGACCGAGGCTCCCGAGTCATTTTAGAACATGCTCTAAAAAAGAGGGGCTCGCTTGATATGCGTTAAGTCTAAGTTTGGGACCTAACTTGGGCTCTCCCAAGCCTATACCATATCGCGACTTAGGGTTTAAATGTTTAACATGCAAATGGTTTATATCAAGGAGTCGCCACTAATTATTTTGGGGTAGGTCAATTAGAAACCCAAACAGGGTAATGGGAGAATCACCCTATTCCTACAAACCAGAGATTAACTGAGTTCGGGGACTTGGTTACATTAGTTGGATAACTAATGCCCTTTCAGTACCTTTTTATCCTATTCATTTCATTTTCACTTCATTTTTTTAAACATTTGTCAAGCAGTTTGAGTTGATTTTAGGACTTTTCTCCTAATATGTGAGGTGATCAAGCGAGTGCATAATCTGAAACAATTAGTAGTCAAACACATAATTCATGCAGCCTAAGGCTCTAACCCTAGCTAAGTCAAATGTTGTTCAAAAATACAATAACTCAGGCAATTAAAAAATGCACATAATAAAACACAACGATAATAACATGCAAACTAACATTACCTGATTAAATCGGCCTATATATTTAAACATGGAATTATAACAATAAGCATAATAATATAACAATAAATTAAAGCATACAGGTAAGCCATAAAAAAAATTTTTAATTTTTTTTAATAATTTTTTTTTTCGAAAAAGAAAAGAAAAAAAATATTTTTTTAAAATATTTTATTTATTTATTTATTTATTTTTTTCGAAAAGAAAAGCAAGAAAAAAAAAGATAATAATATTTTTTAAATAATAATAATAATAATAATATAATATAATATTAAATGGGTCGAGTCAACGGATCTGGGTCGGATCGGTTCGACCCGGTTGTTGACCGGGTCGGATCAACTGATCCGAGTCTATCAGAACCGACTCGAGTCAACGGATCCGACCCGGGAGTTGACCGGGTCGGATTCGTTGATCCGGGTCGGTCGGAACCGACCCGAGTCAACGATCCGACCTAGGCATTGACCCGGGTCGGATCTGCTGATTTGGGTCGAATTCGACCCGAACCACAGACCTGCAGGGAGCAGAACGCAGGCGAAGCCGAAAATCGGCCTTTCGCCGACTGACTCAAATCGGCACCAGCCGAAATTAAGCACTTGAGATCACCACCAAGCCTTTCTGCCCACTGGTCCGCTGTCCGACAGCCACTCATTGACCGGCGACCGGATTTGAAAAGTGGTGTCATTGAGGCTTTCTGTCGAACAGGTGGGGAGCAACAACCAAAATGGGAAATTTTGACCTCTTCCGGCGACTATATCGATTTCCGACGGCCACGGCTTGTCTTGACGGAAACCAGAGATCGGGACCGACGTCGGTATGAGCCGGGATTCGCGTGAGACGACCGGCGTGAGTCCTGGCCAAACCGCACCCAAAAACAGAGCAAAACAGGGGGGGACTCTTGGCCGAGAGATACTCACCAGTTGACGGCACTTGGGACTGCTTCGTGGCTACTTTCCGGCAACGGCGACGCCGAAGACAACTCCGGCGAGCTCCCGGTTCTTTCTTCTCTTTTCATTCTCGGCTCTCTCTCTCTCTCTGGCTTTTTATAGCCGGCGACGACGACTCTGTGCCTCCCCCACGTTGGCTGACGATGGCCTGCACCGGCCTGTGCCCCGCGAATCCCGCGACCTCAGGCCGGTGCAAAAGGGGGGGGCCGGTTCTGCACGAGGAAGAGGAGAGGGAGAGAAAGGGGGAGGAACCCCGGGAATCGGGGGGGACGGGACTGGCAATTAATGCCAGCCCCGTTGGCGTGCTCGTCCGACCCTGTTTTGGCCGGATAGCGACGGCGAGGAGCGGTGCCGCCGTGCGTCATGCTGCCGTGGAGAACAGGGGAGCACAGGGGAGCGAGAGCGACGGGCGCGCGGAGGAAGAGAAAGGGACAGCCGGGCTGGGCTGGGCCCGCATGCGGGGAGAGAAAAAAAAGAAAGAGAAAGAGGAGAGATGGGTCGGATCGGAGGAAAAGAAAAAAGAAAAGGGAGCAGACCGGGCCCGCGGGGGGAAAGAAGGGAGAAAGAAGAAAATAAAAGAAATGGGCCGGAAATTCGGCCCAGCTCGGTTTTTTATTTATTATTATTTTATATATATTTTTAATTTATTCTAAAAAGACCCTATTAATGTAAATATGCCTAATTTCTATATGCAATGCATTTAAATTAAAATATTTTTTTTTTGTTTTAGGAATCAAAGAAATTTAATTCCTAAATTTTGTGCAATTAATTTTGGGCAAATTAAAAATAAGTGTCAACAGGAGGGCAAAACAGTAATTCAAGGACAGCTTATTGCAGTTTTGCTTTCGGACCAGAATGCGAAAATTCCTCGGATTAGTGTGAATCCACGTGGTACTTGGAACGTGTACCCGATATTTTTCCGCCATGAAAAAGCTTCGTCAAAGTTGGACAAACTTTCTCCTCGAGCAAACGCGAAATCTGCACCTGCCTACCATTCGGACTGGTTTATGACAACACTCGGAGAAAAGAGGAGGAAACCGTTTCTACATTCGGTCACGAGTAGATCCAATGCTTTCATAGCAGCCAAATGATCCTGCCATGACAGTATGAAGAACCACACCATTTCCACTTATAAATCACAACACTGACTTCATTACAATGTATAGGAACTTTAGATACAAAGTAAAGAAAAATGCTTGGCCACAGCAGCCAAAATATAACTCCACTAGTATGCCATCACCAGTAATATGCCTACAGTACGAGGCCACGTGGCATCTACGGTAAGTTGGTAATCAAGAGTTTACTTACACGCCTAAGATTCTCTTGATGAAGAAGACACAGCCCATTATCGTTCTCATCTACCACTATTAACTAGTGGCATGACATGGTTTTTCATGCTATCTGAGGGCCCGGTGTTCACGGTCTCAGTACTATCCATGTACACGGTGAGGTCGGTCGTCTCTCCCAGCAAATGAATCGCCTCTTCTCCATTCAAATCGACACTGCTCATCCATGGATGGTTAGATTTCGCTTTGAGCCCCTCCAGTTCAATTGCCACTTCCTTCATGGTCGGCCTCTCCTCACCTTTTACTGTCAAGCATCTCTTTGCAACATTGGCAACTTCCCTCACTTGCTCGTTGTTCCCTTCATTTGCAATTACTCCGTCAACAATTTGGAACAACTGATTGTTTTTCAATGACAAAAGAAAATGCATTGCCAGGCTCCTCTCTTTTTCAGGTCGGTCAAAAGAAAGGGCCTTCTTCCCGGTTATCAGCTCGACTAGCACAACTCCGAAGCTGTAAACATCGCTTTTTTCTGTCAGTTGGTTTGTATGCAAGTATTCAGGATCCAAGTATCCCAATGTCCCCTGAACTAGAGTGGATAATTGAGTTTGATCAAGTGGTACTAATCTTGAAGCTCCAAAGTCAGAAACTTTCGCGATGAAATTGTCATCTAGTAGGATGTTTGTCGACTTGACATCACGATGGATTATGGGAATAAAAGCTGCGGAGTGCAAGTATGAAAGGACACCGGCAATGTCTGAAGCAATTCTCAATCGGGTATCCCAAGACATCTTGGAGGACTTGTTGCGGTTGTGGATGTGGTCAAACAGAGTTCCATTGTTCACAAACTCATACACTAACAAAGGCACTTCGGTCTCCAAACAACATCCCAAAAGCTTGACCACGTTACGATGATTAATCTGAGAAAGCACTATGACTTCATTGACGAACTGTTCAATTTGGGTCCTGTCCACTAGTTTGGACTTCTTGATCGCAACAACCGTGTCATTTGGCAACAACCCTTTGTAAACCGTACCATATCCACCTCGGCCGACTATTCTGCTCTCGTCATAATTATTGGTGGCCTTCTCTAGCTCTTCGGCTCTGAAGATTTTCGTGGTATTGGTGGTTCTGTCACGTTCATGTAATTGTTGCTGCAAAAGCAAGCCACCGTTTTGCTTGAAGTACTGTTCTTTGAGCTTGATGAGTTTCCTTTTCTTGATTCCCAGATACAGAAATCCTGCGCTGAATAGCAGTACTATTATCCCCGCACCAGCACCTGCATGACATGACCAGTTCTTTTATAAAAACCTCTGACTTTATGATTGCACCATGCAGAGGAAGCTATAATTTTAAACGTTTCTTTAGACAACATTATACAGCTTCCTCATTGAAAAGGGAACTAAGCTATTAGTGAGACTAAGTAAATTTTGAAAAATCTCAAGGCAGTGAACAAGTTTCTGTTATCTATGAAGTATGAATAACCGTACATACGAAAAGCCTATCCCATTTCTGTGTATACAATTATATATTTTACAATATACATGATCAATTTTTTAGAATCGAACTATTTTATGTTGACACCGTGTTTGCAATCTCCATCTAGAGGTCGTCAAAAGACGAGAACCATCCGACATGGTATTTGGCGATAGAACTTTGGATTAGGATGGATCCTCGTAGAACGTTGGACAACTACACCAGACCAAGGAAGTGGGACGTGCCTGGATTGCACAAATAAAAATTAAAACAAAAATAATTAGGAATGAATAATTCCTTTTCGATCTGAGTTGTGCCGCCATAAATGCCGTCGGTGTCACCGCTTGTGACCACCGGGCGATGGTTACAGCTCCCAAGAGACCGCCCCATGGTGGTTGTGACTCTCAGGGAACATTGTCGACGGACTCTCTCTCCCTCTCTCTTTCTGTATGGGTTAGTTTCTTTTTTCAAGTACTGATGTTTTTTTGACATCCTTCTTTTCAGTTTTGAGTTCTCCTTAACGTGGTAGAGAGATTAGTTTATCATCAAAATCAGCAGACTTAAATATTGTTGTTTGAGGCAGACACCCAAGTAAAATGAAAGAACATACCAACGAGTATCTGCACCAAATGTGATGTATTAGCATTGGCAGTGCATCCTTGCCCATCCTTCCTGCCATCGCCATGATAACCCTTTGGGCATGAACAATTATAACCCCCATCAAAGTTATGGCAAATCCCTTTGCACTGGTTCTTATTTGAATCAGCACATTCATTAATATCTGAAAAAAGCACACACGTATCCAAAGTGATGAACTTGAGAAGAAATGAAAAGGATAATAATAATTAACATTTAATCTTCCCAGACAATATCAATAGAAAGGACAAAGTAAAGAATGTCAATGTGAAAATACCTTGACAGCCATTCGGGAGATACGGATTGCCATGGAAACCTTCTAAACAAGTGCACTTGTACCCGCTTCCATTTTCGGCGTCGGTACAATCGGTGTTCTCGGTGCACGTGTAGTTCGCACTGTTCTTGGCAACCTCGCATTTTTTGTCCCCTATTGCCCAATCGAGAACTAGGGGCGCCTTTTCAAGTTCAAGTCGCAAAAGATCACCAGAACTGAAGTTGTAGAAACCATTCGTCGCAACGAAAGCATAGCCGCAAGGGTTGAAACCTAGAACTTCTGTATGGTTTCTATAGCTATAAATGGAGATATTGTAGTCGAATGAGTTCCTAGGTATGCTCGTCTCGCAGCAACCGATACCCGAGCACGAGCCATTAGTCACTTCGGAAATGTCATTGCATGCGGACATACATCCAAAGGCGAAATTGCCTTGGCGGTCCGAGAAGTACGCATACGTATCGCAACCGACAACAATGAACTTGTTCTTGGTGTTGGATATGGGGAAATCTTGGAGGGTGAGCCGGGGATAGGCGCTTGATTTAGGATCATACCCTGAGGGGTTATAGCAGTCTCGGCCTGTCCACATGGCTAGTCGCATCTCGTGATCCTCGAGGGAGATGTTGAGTATTTGCAACTCAGAATCTTTATTGTCCATATAAGGCGTAGGAGGGTCAGTAGAGTCATCACAATAGACTCTAAATGAGGAAGGTCCGATGCGGCAGTGGGATTCACTATCGCTTGATCCGAAGGGGTATGGAATTGAGAGGTTTCCACAAGAACTTCGGCATCCGGGCTTCGTTATTGAATCATCAGCTTCTGCTATGTGGATGTGGTATGGACCCAATATGATGGTCCCAAGCACCACAACTTTCGAGAGAAGCTTGAAGATGAACATTGCTCTTCAACTCTTCAAATATCTTTTGAAAAATTAACTTGATGGGTTCGAAGGCATACACATAAATAGAAGCAAGATGGTCTTTTTATAAATAAAAAAAGAAGTAATTGTAGTTATGGTTATCCAAATAAGAAGCCCAAAGACCTGGTCCACGTTGCAATAAATGTTGAGTATTAACTAAACTAAGATAGGTCGCTTTCCTTGAGAATTTCCAAATGAATGATTCGTGAGTATTTAGAATAAGAAAAATCATTCTGCCCAACAATGATGGACAAAAATATGTTTAAAAAATTTATTAACAAGATGTCCCCTTCTCAAATTATGCAACACTTTCTCATCTTGAAAAGTCTGTCACAAGACTAACTTGATATTATGAATCAATCACATTGCCTATATGATATGTATATATCTTGACCGATTTGCGTTTGAACATCGATATAAACTCTCCCATTTAATTTTTTAAATAAGAAAAAGTAATTGTGGTTGTGGTTGTGGTTGTGGTTGTCCAAATAAGAAGTCCAAATATCTAGTTCACGTTCCAATAAGTGTTGAGTATTGACTAGACTAAGATATGTCACTTTCCTTGATGATTTGAGAGTATTTAGACTAAGAACGGTCATTCTGCCCAACATGAATGGAGAAAATTGTGCTCGAAAATTTTATTGACAACGTGTCTCCCCTTCTCAAATCATGCGACACTTCCTCGCCTCGAAAGAGTCTCTATCACATGGCTAACGTGGTGTTATGGACGACCTGAATTGGCCGGCCCATCTAAGCAAGAAACTATTGATTTGGGTCAGTTCAGCATTGGATTTGAAAATCAAAACAACACCAACCAACCCTTATATAGAAGATGAATTACAACGAAATCCGCGGAGTTTTAGATCTGATCATTGCTAAGTAAAAAGGACTTCGGGAGTCCGAAATTGATTTTGAGAATCTTCTCTCACTCACCTGTAAAGTTTCAGGCAGATGCCAAGTTGACGCGGTCGGTGTCCTTGGCAATTTCTCATGCACGACAATATGTCTCATCAGGATCTGTTATTGCCCGCCGACTTTGACTGCATCATTGGTAGAGAGCATAAATGAGGCGGGGGTCCTTTCATTATCCTGCCGAGGCTTGAAAAAGTCAAGCAAGCATGAAGCAGACGCAGCGGGAGATGACAACCCCACGACCGGAGCGTGGGAAAGAAGAAAAAATCAACAAGAGGAGGGTGGTTTGAGCTGGTGGTTGTGAGCACGAAATGTGTTCCATATTAATTGGATTTATGCTCCTAAGCATGAAATATCTGTTGCATTCTCGAAGAGAATAACGTGTATCTTCAGAGTTATCAATCATCTAGCTTTAAAGAGGTAAATAATAAACATTGTCCATTTCTAGATAAGATTCCAATACTTTTTTAAACTAAGACAAGATATGTCGCACATTTTTTTTTTTTTTAAGGTTGCTGGGCTAGGATTTCTAATTTAAAATATGGATTGTGGTCGATACGTATTTGTGCAGAACTATCATCCCAACGAATTCATTGCTCCTTTCATCTGGTATCCGAGTTGTAAATTTTTTGTTGTATTTTTATATTTTTGAGAAACTCTCCCATTTAATTTTTTAAATAAGACAAAGTAATTGTGGTTGTGGTTGTCCAAATAGGAAGTCCAAATACCAAGTTCACATTGCGATAAGTGTTGAGTATTGACTAGACTAAGATAGGTCGCTTTCCTTGATGATTTGAGAATATTTAGGCTAAGAAAGGTCATTCCACCCAACATGGATAGAGAAAAATGCACTTAAAAATCTCTTTGACAATGCGTCCTTCCTTCTCAAATCATGCAACACTTCCTTGCCTCGAAAGAGTCTCTGTCACATGGCTAACGTGACCTTACGACGACCCGGAACGGTTGACCCACCCAAGCAAGAAACTGTTAATTTGGATCAGTTCGAATTTGGATTTGAAAATCAAAACGGCACCAACCAACCCAAATATAGAAGATGAATTTGAATGAAATCCGTGGTGTTTAGATCTGATCATTGCTAAGTAGAAGGACTTTGGGAGTCCGGAATTGATTTTAATAACCTTCTCAGACTTGCCCGTAAGTCAATGCGGTCGGTTTCCAAGGCAATTTCTCATGCACGACAATATGTCTCATCAGGAGTTGTTCCCCATCAACTTTGGGCGCATCATTGGTGGAGAGTATAAACGAGGCAGGATCCTTTCATTATCTTGCCAAGACGTGAAAAAGTCAAGCAAGTACGAAGCGTATGCATTGGGAGATCACAACCTGATAACTGGAGAGTGAGAAAGCAGAAAAATCAACAAGAGCAGACTAGTTTGAGCTGGTGGTTGTGCGCACGAAATGTGTTTCATGGTGATTGGGTTTATGCTCCTAAGTGTGAAATATCAGTTGCATTCTTGGAAAAGAATAGCGTGCATCTTCAGAGTTATCAATCATCTAGTTTCAAAGAGGTAAATAATTAACATTTTCCATTTCTAGATAAGATTCCATTGCATACTTTTAAATTAAGACAGGATACGTCGCACATAGTTTTTTTTTTTTTTTGGTTGCTAGGCTAGGATTTCTAATTTAAAATATGGATTGTGGTTGATACATATTTGTGCAAAATTATCATCCCAAGGAATTTATTGTTCCTTTCATCTGGTATCCGAGTTGTAAAATTTTTTGTTGTATTTTTATATTTTTGAGATAAATCATATCTCGGTCCCATCATTGTAAAAAAGAAATGCAATCATTATTACCAAAAGTCATTTGAAGAAACCATACTCTTATCGGTTCCGATTTGAAATCTAAAAAGAGCAAAGACTAACCAAACTATATATTGAAAAAGAACGAAATCTGTGGTGTCTAAATCTGTAAAATAAAAAACATAATCCTCAAACTAAATTACACTTCCAGTTCAGAGAAAAGCCACAAATATGATCCGAGATATGATCAATGCTAAGTAAAAGGACTTTGGGAGTCCAAAATTGATTTCAGAAATTTCTTGAGGGTCACCTGTCAGGTAAACTCTAAGTCAATGGGGTTGGTTTCCTCGGCAATTTCTTATGTTCGACAATATGTCTCATCAGGATTTGTATTTGCCCGCCAACTTTGACTGCATCGTTGACAAAGAGTATCAATGATGCAGGGTGCTTTCATTACATTGCCAAGACTTGAGAAGTCAAGCAAAACACTAGCAAGCGTACGCAGTGGGGAGATCACAACCCCAAAATAGGAGAATGAGAAAGAAGAAAAATCAACAGGAGGAGCAGACTGGTTTGACATGGTGATTGTATCATGTTTGCATGAAATGTGTTTCAAGGTGGATGGGTTTATACTCGAACAATTGTATTTTTCTGTTTTTAGACTACATATATGCATTCTTAAAAAGAATAACATGTAGCTTTATAATAATTAACCGACTATCTTCAAAGAGGTAAAATATAAACTTTTTCAACTGTTGTGTTATAGAACTAAGATTTCTAAATAAGATTCCATTATGTACTTTTAAATTAAGACAAAATACGTCACAGGTGGATTTTTTTTCCTTTTCTGGGAATCAACGTATTTGCTGGAGAAATATCACCGCAAAGAATTTTATTTTTCCATTAATCTAGTGCCCGTGTTGTAAATATTTTGTTACGTTCTCATAGATTTGAGGAACATCCTATCTTGCTACTATCGCGGTAACAAAGAAACACAATCAAGGTTACCAAAAGTCATAATGTAATAATATTTTCATTTTTCTCACGGAAACAATGGGGGTTTGGGTGATGACATGCATGTGTCTTGCATCAACCCAACTTTGAATGGAGACTAAACAATTCATATTTGGATAAAACTGAGATTTTGTAAGAACTCAACTGATCAAGATATTCTAAGATGGCCTCAAAAAATCCAATATAATAGTTAGTTGAAAATGGATGGCTAGATATGACAATAGAGAGTTCCACTAGTTTATAACTCACAATATGAGGAGGTTGACAGTAAATCTTTGAGCATTACAATAAATAGGTACATAAACCTCATGAGCTTTACGGTGGAGAGTATAACGTTTAAGTCTAGGGTATAGGGTGTAAGTCGTATGGTATAGGGTCTGAGTCTAGGGTGTAGGGTTTAGGTTATGCTGAGTTTGTTTCTTTAAAATGACTTTGTTTCTCTTTTTGTTCTCGGTAACAAAAGAGTAAATTTTCTTTACTTTTTTTCTTCTATTCAAAATCTATTTCCAGACCACTGATATATTCCAAGGAATAGAAAAATTAAATGACGTACGCAGCAGGTTTATGTTCTTTTTCAATTCCGGGGAACAAAAGAGCAAAAGAACATAAAATTTGGAGTGTTACCAAATATGCCCCTAATTTTCTCAATTTTGGCCAAAAAAATGACAATAAAAAATCTTGGGTATTCAAAGTGGTGGTGATTATGTAATGTTCCTAACATTTGACCATAACTTCTTCTTCAATATATATAATTTATCTTCAGTATATATAAATATACATATCTTAGGTATTTTGGTATTTTAGGTATATTAATATAGTTTACTATTTAATAGAATTTTATTAGGGAATGATGGAAGGGGAAAAAAGAAATAAAAAAAGAGAGGGAAAATAATTGAAAAAATAAGCAAACAAAAATGCAGGCAAGAGCATCATGAGATTCTTATCATCTCCCTTTGTGCAATTTTTAGATTCATTTAGACTGATATGCCGTTCATATCAAACAATAGAGATGATAGGATGTGAAAATATCCGGCTTTATTACTGCAATTCATCAAACAGCGGATAGAATATAGCAAAATCCCTGAATTTCATATCCTATCCTATCCTATCCAATATTATCATGGCTAAAAATCTAAATGACCAATTGCAGCCCTAGAGAAGTTGCATTTTATTGTTTTTTGCAGTCAACCTTTTAGTTCTTGTTACATTTTGCACTTACAAAATTCATGCATGTTATATTTTGCACTAAAAAATTCATACATATTTGCACAGAGACCTAATATGAAACTATAGTTCGAAACTTTTTTAATAGCTCTTAATGAACACAATCTGCCCATGATGAGCCTAATGTGGATAACAATAGATCCGTTGTATGCAATGTCCAGTTATTTGCACTTAAATATTTTGTACATTTCTATTGTTAAGACCTAATTTGAAACTTAAATAGTTCAAAAATTTTGAAAAACTTATAATGAATACAATATGTCCATGTTGAGTCCAATATGAATATTGGAACGCAAGGCACGGGTACAATATGTCTCTTGAACTTATAAATAGTTCCCAACCTAACATAAATTTGGATAAGAAATTATGAGGCCATCACTGTCGCGACCTACCTCACGAGGACCGAATTCGGTAAGGCGGGTTTAGAGATATGTGTTCATGAAATGGTTCATATGGCATATCATAGAAAATGATTTTATATAAATCTTTTGATCATTCATATGATCCATTGATCATGAACGTGAATCTTCCCTAAATCCATATCTCGCGTGACAGCGGATCGATTTTGTCTTTTTTAGGAGTCGCCACTAGCCTAGGTCGGGGGTCAACTAGAATACCCAACCGAAACGCGGGAATTTTGTTTCGGTTTCTATGAAAACCAGAGATCAAAGGTTCGGGGACTAGCTTACGTTAATATTTCTATTAACGCCCTTTCGGTACCGCTAAATTTAACATGGTTGTTATTTAAGTTGTGATACATTTGTTCTTTACCATTTTCATGTTTAAAGTCTTAATCCACAAGGAAATCATGCATCTTGTTTTTGTACTTTCATTTAAGATTCTAAACTAATCATATCTTAGTCTAGAAAAAGAAAGAAACAATCAATTGTATTGAAAAAACATTTCGAAAAATAAAAACTCAAAATATTGAAAAGATGAGCCAATTCTAAGTGTGAGAAAGTAAAAACCCGCAACTCGTCGGGTGTTTATTACAACACAAATTGAAAACCCGAGACATGATCAGGGATGAATGAATTGAGTACAAATTGAAACCGGATTGGACATCGGTTTAGCGCCTTAATCAAATGAATACAAATGGAGACCGAATTGGACATCGGTCAATCGCCTTGGTTTTTCACCATTTCGGATTATCTTCCCATGGACCGCCTCTCGAGTATCGATGTTTACATTCATTACATTCATTCATGACAAACAATGCACAAGGAAACAACCAAAGAAAAACAAAGGTGCAAACAATTCACTAATCAAACACGGGCCTCGGGATTGGCCTTTGTTTTTCATGCATTTCGATTCACCACCCACCTAATTATCTAACATTATTTGATCAATGGTTAATGATAATGGGTTACCATGTCACGCCCCGCACTTTACGGCGCGCCACATCCCTCGCAAAGGTCAATTCATGTGCGACGTCCCAGGACGCGTCGCCGACCCAACGCCCAACATAGAGATTTAAAGCACATGCGGAAGTAATTAAAACCACCAGTACATTAAAATACACATAACCAAGGATAGCCATACAACAACCAGCACGGACAATTATACACTTGCTTTGACATTGGGAAACATATACAATATTCATGTACAGCCCACGCTCAAAAATCAAAAGCGACTCAACGGCCACCAACGTAAAAGGGGGGGGTTACGTGGCTCAGCGGTCAAGCACTACTACTAGCCGGGGCTCCTCCCAAAAATGCGTCGGTATGTCTGCCATCCTCAAGGCTGGGGGTCTGAAAAGTGGTTTTATACAACCGTGAGAATAAATCTCAGCGAGTAATTCCCTAAACCTAAATTAGGCTAAAGTGCACCTCTTGACGAGTACTAAACGAAGCATAAATCAGAACATAACTGACTCGGGCCCTCGGGCCTAAATCTACTTCATACTGGACCCTACAGGTTAGGCATTTCATATATATACAATCACAACAGCACCAAAGGAATTAGATTGCGGCACGTATACGCATATCACTCGGTCTCGACTCATGTAATGCATATGCTCGTGCTCGCATTCATGTTCATGCCTCAATAATGCAGTAACGCACACTTGCATGCTAACATTCTGCCATTTACCAATTTCTCCTCCGACCCGCGTTAAACGCATCAGGTCCGACCCTCATAAAACGCATCAGGTCCATCATTTCGAGATCGATCTCTGACCCGCGTAAAACGCATCAGGGTCATGACACATTACCCGCGTAAAACGCATCAGGTTGGTCATCTTCCGGTAAATCAGGCATCGTCCCGCATAACACGCTTCAGGACGGGTTCACTACCCCGTGTAAAACGCATCAGAGTTTATTGTGATCACACATTCACAAGCACCAATTTATATCTGAATCCCGCGTAAAACGCATCAGGGTATTTTAGGTGATCACAATGCACATGTCACTCAGGCACACTCATATATGCACATGCCGTGCCAATGCTTGAAATGCACACTCATGGCTATAACGTTCACATCTGGGCATTCACTTGCACCGCGCCACTTACTCAAATCACGATGCAATCATGCGCGCTTGCACCACGCATATTCAATTTCATAAATCAACATGCCCAATCAGATAATCAATTCAAATAAGCCATGGTATCAACTCGACACACAATCCATGCACAATCCACACAACCGGGTTAACAAGAACTCTCACATTCGAGGCCCGCCAAGCGATTCCATTTTTAGTCCCGCTAGACATGCGACATGGCATCATACAATCACATTCAAGCCACGTTTAATTTAGCATCCTCTCGGGTGATCATCGTTCCCTAAGCCGTTCACCCTAAAACCTCGAATAAACAATTATGGCCCGAAGCCTCCCGATACTAAACCACCCATGAACGTTTTGTCTTAGGCGCTCAATTCACTGTCAATTCATCACATTAGGCTCCCCAATTTGCCACAAAAACAGCTAACACTCGGCCTACAAATCATATCTGCTGAATCCGCAATTTCGCCCAAATTAAGGCTCCTAAGCTTAGCCGCTATTCAGCACACCAGAAACCACTAAACCTCAATTAAAACATCATGCTAGGCCACCAAATACGCCACAACATCCGCTCTTAACAGCGTCCACCAACTAACCCCCAAATTGATCGCGCCTCGCCTAAATCAAATCCCGTCGTGGCCATCCACTATACCGCAATTTCTAGGCTAATAATTATCCCCAAAATGCTCCACTAAACTCCCCCAAAACTTCACTTGGATTAGCTCTCACAAGAACTAATGAGGCGCGCACAAAAATCCACACTTAAGGCCCGAACTTACACCGAACCCGGGCCATTCTAACCCAATCTGTTCAGCCATTGAACGATACCTATCGGGCCGCTAAACCTCCATTAATTTATCACGCTAAGCCCATAGAACAGCCACCACACGGGTTATTAATTTCATTCACTAAGTCCACCATTTTGTCCAAATTCCGACACCTACGCTTCGCCACGTCACAGCACTATACCAGCCACTAAACCTCGACCAAATAATCATCCTTGGTCACCACAAACACCACAAAATCAGCCCCTAATAGCAGCCACCATTTAGCCCCTAATTACCCTAATAAACCCCTAAAACCCGTCTAGAAATGCAAATTGTCCTAATTAGGATTTAGGGTCAAACTCACCGGATGTCCTAAGCTTGAAACGGGTCGAACACGCGACGAAAAGGGGCTGGGCAGCGGCGGTCACTCGCCAGAACAGTAACGGCGGCGGCGGTTCCGGCGAACGGCGGCAACGGTCTAAGCTAATCCACGGCCTAGAGGGGGAGAGAGGGGCACGGTCAGAGAGAGAGAGAGAAATGGAACGGCTGGACGGCTGGGCGAGGTGACGGATCCGCGCCGGAACAGTGACGGCGGCGGCGGAGCTCCTCCGGCTCAAAGCCTCTCACGGCCAAACAGAGAGAAAGAGAGAGAAGGAGAAAAGGGGGCTTGCCGGCTGCTTGGGGGAAAGACAAGGCGGCGACCGACGGTACTGGAGGCGGCGACGGCGACGCGGGGCCAGCCAGCGAGCTGCGAGCGCGTCGCAAGCTCGCTGGCTGGGGTGACGGCCACGACGGCTCTGCTGGGCTAGGCGACGGTGACCCGCGGCAGCGGCGGCGAGCTGGCCGGCGACGGCGGCAGTCGGAGTGGTGGGGACGACGGCGGCGACAGCCAGGTGCGGCTGGGCCACGTAGGGCACGGAGGGCAGCGGCAACGGCTTGCTGTCGCGCGCGCATGAGGGAGAGGAAGGGGACAGTCGGGGCGGCGGCCGGTGGTCGACGCGACGGCGACTGGGCTTGCTGGCGGCGCCGGCGGTCGGGTGGGCTCAGGCGGCGTCGGCTGGGTGAGCAGGAAGAAGGAGCAAAAGCAGACGCAGAGACCTAAGTAGACGCGGCAAAGAAGAAGGAAAGGAAGAAGAGAGAGAGAAAATAAAAGAAAAAGAAAGAAGAAAAGAAGAAAAAGGAGGAGAGAGGAAAGAGAGATAGTGTGTCAGGGGGGTTGGTCTGGCAAGGGGGGTGACGTGCACGGCTCGGGAAAAGCAGAGGGAGAGAGAGAGAGAGAGAGAGAGAGAGAGAGAGAATAAAATAAGGAAAATATTTGAACATTCAAATATTATTTGTAAACCGAAGGTTCAAATTCAAAATCAAAAATGGTCTATCGGTCCAAAATAAGCATCGCATATAAAAATGGACAAAGGCCAAATTAATTTAACCAAACTATAACGAGGGAGGTCTACTAGTCCAAATTCGCACTTGGTCAAAAACTCCCCTTCTTCCATCATTCCTGACAATCTCAACGCTAGCTACCATAATATTGACATCGTCCAATTTATTTCGTCTCGACACTCTCGAAAATCGACTATCAAGTCCGGGGTCTATATAACGGCCAAATTCGATCGAGTGCGATTCTAACGAAATCTCTATTTTTAAAAACAAAAACCCGAGAGTGATCAGTTCTCGGGCAAGATTCTATTATAAGCGCACTGACGAATTACACGTTTTATAAATCCCAAAAATGGGCCGAAATTCGGGATGTCACATACCATTTGCATTCACAAAACGGCAACTCATATCAATTAATCCCTAAAATCGAGTTCTAAATGATCACAACGGACTACCCGCCGAACATGCACCGGGCCTAACATTCATCTAACAAATACATGCATAGCAATAAAATAAACATGCATTCAAGCCCATGGGCCTTATTTCGAAGCCAATCAAATAATGAGAAATGGGCTTCATAAGAAGACCACTTATTCAGTTTTTATAAAATTTGGATTGCTTCTGCTCAGATGTGATTAACTACTCTAATGATGTCCAAATAAAGTGATTCAGGTGTCATTAGAAAGCTCATGACATGAGGATCAAAAGTCAAGAAGACCATTTTTTCTAATTCCTAGCCGATTTTCCCGAAAATGACAAATTTACCCTCGGTGACAGACTGGATCCGATTCTGTTATGATTTCAAAATAATGGCGGGAAAAATATCAAACCTTATCAAAACCATGTGAGAATTTTTGTGCAGTTAGGATTCTCCGTGTGAAACAAGTCTCATGTTTTGAGTTTTTGCTAAAAATCCCTCCAAATTTTTATAAAATTCGGTTTTTGCGAAGGACTCAATTGCAAATCACATTTTAGCCCGAGAAGACCTTTTATGAGATTTTGAGCAAATTGACCCTTCAAAAATTGCTATTTGGCCCTCAAATTCTCCAGACAACATAATGAGACCCCAATGAACAACTTTGTGGTTTTTATTTTTTGCAAAAAAGGACTCTAACTTTATCAAATTCGGAAAAACATTTTCTGAACTCTAAAGGAATGAGAATCAGATCTGGACACAGATACTGATCGGATTGTGAAAATTCCTTTTGAAAATCCAAATGACCTCCGATTTTGATGAAATTAGTATCAATGGAAATATCTCGATCTCAGTGTGAACTTTCATGAAGAAAACTTTTTCAGATTTTGAACACACGAATTTATGAAAATCGAAGAACACGCGAAGGTCAATCAGAAACAGTCTGTCATCCGATCTACACCTAGATGACGTTGCAGATCGTACCATGCTAACATGCTTGGAATTTTATGAAAATTTTATGATGAATATATTAAGATGTGATCTACAACTTTCATGAAGAAAGTTTTTTCAAAAAATGATCGTAGAAAATCAGAAAAATCATAGAACAGCACAACATCAATCAGGATATCATCAGAACAGATCTGCACATTACATTCCAGATTCTGATCCTAACTTCCGAAGTGGTTTTAACATAGCAGAACAAGTCCGATCAAGGCATATGATATATCAAATCGAATCTTAAGACGTGCTCTACGATTCTCTAGTTCATCACTTTGCAAGATTTCGACATTAATGAGCTAAAATCGGCATCACAAGCATGCAGGTTCAATATACACGAATTTGCAGAATCATGTTCAAGTGCACTTACCTAGTTCAACAATTCTCCGGCGCAAAATCGAACGATCCGGCCTCCATGTTCAGATCAAAGACAGCACGGAGAAGTCTCGGAAAGCTCGGCCAACCTATGATAATAGATTGCACAAACTAAGTGAGAATCGGTCCGTTTTTGCACTATCGAGCTAGTAACGAAGAATTAAATCAAAAGACGCGATCCGATGGCCGTTCAACGAGAATCCGGCCACCACAGTGACATGAAGACACCGAGGATGCTGCTGGAGGTTCGGGATCGCCGGTGATCCGCCGGAAAATGGCCGGCGATGAAGATATGGCCGGCGGCCGAGAGAGAGAGTGAGAGAGAGAGATACGTGAGAGAGTATGAGAGAGAGAGAGAAGAGAAAGAAACCAGATCTGAAAAATGAGAAAGTTCTTTAATTTTGGAGGGAAAAAACACTATATACTCCCTCCAACATTGAATCTTAGCCCTTAGATTGATCTAATGGTTTAGAATGCATCCTTAATGATTAAGAATATTCCTTATGGGCTAAGGATTGGTGACATGGCACTATGGATGGACATGATCAATTCTAGATGAATGGTCATGATTGATTTGCTTATCCTCTAATTAATTTGCTTAATCCTTAAGGAAGGGCATTTTGGTAATTTTCACTTAGGGGCATTTTTGTAATTTTTGATCAAGGGCATTTTTGTAATTTTTTGAGCTCAAAGGGATGGGGCCGGCCTTGGCTAGTCGGAATGGATCATCGGTCTCCGAATTTTTAACTGAAAAATGGCCAGTCCGATCGGACCGGTTCAATTTGAATCAAATCGAGTTAAGTCGGTTAATCCCGAATTTGGCCTGATTGAACTAGTTTAATTTTTGATTCATTTGTTCCAATTTTATATGATTTGATGATTAATTGAGCCCATTAATATCGAATCAAATTGGATTGAACCGATTTGAAATTTATGCACAAATTGATCCAATTTAGCTTGTTTGTCTCAATTGCTCTTGAATTTGGGTAATTGCATGGCCAAGCAAGACTAACAAATTTAATCGAAATCCAATTAACTAAATTGAGTCACAATTCATCAAATTGAATATTAGTCTAGAGTAGGTCAAGTTGAATTGCACTAATTAGACCAATTACTCTTAGACTACTTGATCATTTAATCACTAAATTGATCAAATTGACTCAAATTCATGTGAATCTTCCAAAATTGATTTTGAATTTGGATTTCATATAAGAAATTAGGCCCAATCATGTGTCAATTGTGCAAATCATGAAGAATCGATTCAAATCACTGATTAGGGCCAAAATTGGGGGTTTTTGTGTTTGGATTGGAATTACAAAATTGGCTCCAAAAATAAATATAAGATGATCTCTAGATCAAATGTCGTGAAGAAAACTAACCTAAAAAATGACTAGAAATGAAGTAATTTCATTTTTGGCCGATTTTGAATCAAATTTCGCAAATTGGGAAAAAGTTGATTCTAAACCGAGTTTTGCAAAATTTCAAATGCCAAAGGTAAATTGAATGTTAAATCATATGATTTTTGAATTTTTGCATTTTCCGATTTTTTGGTCAACTAATTTCGTAAATTAGTTGACTTTTCACTATGAGCTTGATTTTATAATCAAATCTTTGAATTTTTCTGAAATTTCCACTTCTAAAGTGAAATTAAACTTGAAAGGAATCTTTTTATGCGAAAAGCCCCAATTTGACCCGGGGTTGACTTTTGGTCAAAGGGTTGACCAAAAAGTCAACCCGAAAGTCAACCGTTTGACTTTTCGGGTTTTTGCATAAAATGAATAGAAAATTGTTTACAAAAGCCTGGCCAACAGACAAAATTTAAAAATAACACTTTTTGATCAAGAAACGGGTTCCGACGCAATTGGAAACCATAATCTCGAATTTTCTATTTTTAATATCGCGTCGGCTAAAAATTAGGTGTCAACAATCACCATCACTTATAAACTCGATTCGCGTTTATGTATATGATCTATTTTGCTTACCCGATAAATATATGAGAATCATCGTAAAAGTAAAAGAAATATACATGTCAATTTTGTGTCTGCTATAATCCAAGCCAATCATTACGGATGCATTAAAATGAGTGAATCTACTCATAAATTTAATGGCGGACATGCACTAAGGAACTTGGGCTCGTTGATGGAGCAGGTAAAAAGCACATGTAAATTACTTTCAATGTATAATAAGTTATTTTTATCAGAAACAAACTTAGATATTAATAAGAAGAACATAATACATATGACATGATTGATGGAATTGAGTTGGGAAGCCGCGAAAAACAATAAGTAGACGAAAGAAATCAGTTGAAGAAGTATGAAGTACAAATGTGGAAATAATCAAATCAACATTTTCCTTGTTATTATCTTTTCAATTCCTGTGCAGTGCACGGTTACATTTTTCAAATACATGATTTTTTCAACATATTTTTCTTGAATCTTTCGTCCCTGCTCATCGAGAAGAACAAGCCATTGTGACTTTTTTTTTTTCGCTAAATCACAAGCCATTGTGACTTGTGAGCCACAGACTAGAGTACTCTTGTCAAAAAAGAGCCGCTCTTACTTTTCAAACAATCTCAAAAAGGATTCTTAGGATTCTAGAGTTTAAGAAAATGTCTCCCTCCAGGGAAAACCAAAAGTCTTGGTCTTCTCCTTTCCCAATCGATCTCTCGTAGTTGGTGGGCAAAACTTAAGAGTTGATAGGGAAAGGAGAAGACCTGACCCTTCGTTTTTTACAAAGAAAGGGACTCCTTGTAAAACTCTATAATACAACAATTCCAAAACATAATATTGGACCATAACTTTCGGTCTTTAAACGACAAGTCCTTCATTTTTTTAACGAATTTCATCAGTTGACTGACAAGAACTAATGATAACCTTATAAATTTCTCTCCACAGTATCCTTAAATTTCTTTATAGAACTTGAAAATCCCAAACTGCCTACTTTATCGGATGGCGCATTCGTAAATGATGTGTGCCCCAACTCATTAACTTATTATTTAGGGCTCCCACTCTTACCACCACAAGCATCTACAAGCTTTTTATTAGGGCCCTTGGGGTTTTTTTTTTTTTTTTGGTAAGGAAATTAGGGCCCTTGGGTTTTGATTTCTTAAAATAGGACAAAACTTCACTTATTATCTTTTATAATAAATTTAAAGTAATTATCAAATTTTGAAAACATTATGAAAAATTATATATGAACCTGCATTGAATTGATATATTTCAGATTTTTCTAAAAATTTCGCGTTTGATAAAAGTTTGGCAAAACGTAAAAAAAAAACTGAAGAAGCAAATATTTAAAATCATAGGCAAAAAACATCAAAAACCTTACAATATGCCAACTGTGACACGTTTATTCTAAAATATTTTTTGGTAACACCAAATATTCCAAATTTATATCTGTATGACACATTTACCCTCTATTAAAATTTCATCAATGAGCACTATTAAAAATCTAGCTACATGAATGACGAAAGGCAAAAGATGTTGACATGGAAATTGAATTAAAATGACGCTATTTTGGTTAGAAAATTATTTGACTGGAATATTGACAGAGAGTAAATGTCTCATACGGGTACAAGTTTAGGGTTTTTTATGTAACAAAAAAAATTTGGGTATATATGTCACAATGTACATAGTTTGGAGTTTTTTATGTCAAAAAACAGTTTAAGAAAAATGTGTCACAGTGAGCATAAATTAGGATTTTTGGTAGCTTTTTTTTCCTAAAATCATCCAAAACGTTGCGCAGAATCTTACTTACATCTCCCTAGAGACTTTGATTTAGATTTGTCATTTTCTACTAGAGTTAAGGCGCCAAATTCCTTAAAATGGCTTACTTGCCGAAAACAGCTTTAAACTCAATGAATTGCACAGCCCCCAACTATTGACTGAACTAGTAAGATGTTGGTGCGTTACATGGGTTTAAGACTATATTTGTTATATTATTCCAAATATAGATGTTAAAATGAATTTTCACAAAACATTTTAACATAATATCATAACCAAATTTTCCTTAGTAAATGGGGACTATGTCAAGGCCTCTCCTTTCGTGAAAAGAAAACGTATGCTGTGCAACTCTTCTCAGTAGATTTTAGCAATTTTAATTATTGGCATGGGCAATCACGTGCGATGCATGGCTTTCAAAATATGTTGATTCAGAACTTTGTTTCGTTGCATATATGTTGCATTGGTATATGCACAAATAAATTGCAACATGGCGTGCAAGACTTCTATTTAAGCAATAACGCACGTTTTTCATTCAAATTATTTGATGGGAAATTGAATAGCAGTATTGTGTTGCCGATTGGAGAGCTTACATTGTACTTACAATTATAGCGCACATTAATAGATAGTGTTTCTTTTCGATAAATTAATTCTAGAATAGATAGAATTAATTAATGTAATATCTTTTAATACACTAGCATTGGGGTAGTGTGGCAAAACTTCAATTATATATAACAAATGTGATTGTCCTTCGACAGATTAACCTGAACCGAACCGGTCGACCCACCCTGGCAAGAAATTGTTGATTCAGGTCGGTTCAGATTTCGATTCAAAATCTAAAAAGAACAAAGACTAATTAAACTATATATTGAAGAAGAGCGAAATCTGCGCGGTTTCTGAATCTGCAAAATAGAAAACATAATCCTCAAAATCAAATTACATGTTCCAGTTCAGAGTAGAACCACAGATATGGTCTGAGATCTGATCATTGCCAACTAAAAGGACTTTGGGAGTCCGAAATTGATTTTTAGAAATTTCTGACGGTAGACTGTAAAGCAGGTAAATGCCAACTCAACGGGGTCGGTTTCCTTGACTTTCTCATGTACGACATGTCTCATCAGGATTTGTAATTGCCCGCCAACTTTGACTGCATCATTGATAGAGAGTATCAATGAGCCCAGGGTGCTTTCATTACATTGCCAAGACTTGAGAAGTCAAGCAAAACATTTGTAAGCGTATGCAGTGGGGGAGACCACAACCACAAAACAGGAGAATGAGAAAGAAAAAAAATTCTACAAGATACAGACTGGTTTGAGCTAGTGATTGTGTATGCATGAAATGTGTTTCAAGGTGGATGGGTTTATACTTGAAAAATTCTATTTTTCTGTTTTTAGACTACATATATGCATTCTAAAAAAGAATAACATGCAGCTTTATAATAATTAATCAAATATATTCAAAGAGGTAAAATATAAACTTCTTCAACTGTTGTGTTACAGAACTAAGATTTCTAAATAAGATTCCATTAAATACTTTTAAATTATGACAAGATACGCCGCATATGGATTTTTTTTCCCTTTTCTGGGCTAGAATTTATAATGCATATGCATTGTGGTTGATGCGTATTTGCGGGAGAATTATCACCGTAAAGAATTTAATTTTTCCTTTAATCTAGTACTTGTGTTTTGAATATTTTGTTACATTTTCATAGATTTGAGGAACATCCTATGTCGCTACCATCCAATTAACCAAAAAACACAATCACAATTATCAAAAGTCATAATGTAACAATATTTTCATTTTTCACACGGAAACAATGGGGGTTTGGGCAATCACATGCCTGTGTCTTGCATCGACCCAGCTTTAGATGACCCGTAAGTCCAATTCTCTGACCACGGTGCTGTCCATCACCGTCCTTGCAATTGCAAGTATGCGGATCTAACTATTATTTTATCCCGCCACACAGTAATATCAAGTCTTAAAAATTAATAAGCCTAATTACGGATTGTAAGAAGATAGAAACGACGTAAAGACTAAAGAGGAAAGGAGTAAAAGAATTGTCGTGGGTAATGAGGAACATCGGCGTGCTTGGATTTTGTAAATATTTCAAGCTAGTGGCTCGCCAGATTCGGGATAACTGTCAAAGTTAGTTTATTTTGCGAATTTTTTCATTATTTCTTATAATTTTCTTGGAAATAGAGACTCGGGCTAGGCCCCTGGGTCTAGTGCAAATTCGGACCCAGCTTGGATCCTGCAGGTCGAGGTCACAGAAAACATGAAAGGCCTTATAAACGAAAATGGGCTAATTTGTTCAAGTCCAAATTTAATCCTAACCAGAGTCAAGCCCGAATTCTCTAAAAGCCGAAGCAAATCCAAATTTATCAAACCTATTCAAAGCCCAAAAGCTTATTATTAAGCCTAATTAAATCCAAAACCTTACTAATCCGACAAGAAAACTAGACAAGCCCAACCTTAAACCCATTGTCATTCTCTTATATCTTTTTTCTTCTCTTTTTATCAACGCTGTTCTTCCTTTTCGCCGAGTCTCTCCAATACACCTGTTTTATTATATCTCCTTTTTTTTTTTACTTCTATTTTCTATTTGCCCCATCCATACATAATTCTACTCGTCCTTGATTTAAATAGTAGTAGTAGCAGACTTAACAGTGGCCTTAGGGGTGATGATGATGGTGAGAGGTAGGGGAAGCCAAGCTAAGCATTTCCGAGATTGATTGGAACTCGTAACAAAAAAAAGTACAACATCCCACCAAGCGAAATTCATTAAATATTTTGAACAAAAAAAAAGAATTCATTACACAAAACCCTTGAATGCATTTCTCTGCCGCAACAAACCAACAGAAGCAAAGTCGTCTTCAAATCGAACGAACAATCTCACTGATTCATTTCATCTGATGGCCAACCAGACCAAAGCAAAGATCTGATCTTCGCCCAGGCTTTTATGCTACCCCGGATCTTCTCGTTCCGTTCCAGCGAGGTGCTCATCATTTCGATCGTAACTCTTCCGGGGTCACGATGAGTCTCGGCATTTCTGTCGAGGACCACAAGGTGGGCGTTATCGTTTCCATCGTTAACACTTCCGGGCACGATGAGTCTTCGAGCAATTATCCGTGGCTCAGACTAGCTGAATTCCCAATTTCAACCACAAAGAACAAGTTCATTGCAGTTGTTTGCGACACGCCGAATATTTGCCGTGCCCGACCATCGGCTATTTGTCGAGAACTAGTTCACCGCAAGCGGCCTCGGCATATAGCCCACATGTTGCAACCAACTGCAGTAAACTTGATCTTTCTGGTTGATATGGGGCATTCAACTGGTCTGAGCTGCAGCTCGAAGACTCATCGTATCCGGAAGGCTCAAAGACTCATCTTGAGGAAGGGGTTGGGAGGGGTGGAGGAGGAGGGGAAGAGCGGACACGGGTCGTCGAGTGGGGTGGAGCAGAGGTGAAAGAGGGAGGGACAAGAGGCGAGATGTGTATGGCGACCACGAGGTGGAACCGGAGTGGAGGGTGGGGAGAGAACGGGAGCGAGAGGCGGGTTTTACGAAATGGCCGAAATCAGGTGTCGAGTGACAGAGTGAAGATGGTGGAGAGAAAGATCTACATCTCTCTAGAGAGATAATGGACGCAAACAGTGAAGGATAATGGACATTGGTTCGAGGTTGACTCGCTTCAACGAGGCTGTGCAAGATAATGGACGCAAACGGTGAGCTATATTCAGAAACCAAGAACGGAGAAGACCTTTTCTTCGAAGGTTCTTGGAACCCAACTCAGCGAGAATGAAGAAACCGCCATGAACGTGGCTCTGTTTATAGAGAGAGAGAGAAGAGATCGTTCAAGGTCTACTTTTTTCTGAAAGAGGAGAGAGAGTGCCATATTAATTGAAGAGAGAGAGGAAAGTGGAGAGAGAGATAGTGGCCGACCGTGCAAGACACGAAGGAGATAAAGAGAGAGGAGAGAGCGCTGCATTGATTGAAAAAGAGAGTCTAGTCCGAGAGAGATGGTGGTTGATCGTGCATGACCATTTGTGTTCAGTTGAGTGTTTAAGCAGATTTGCCTCTGAAGAAGTAAATACAGCCCGAAGCTTACCATATCGAATAAAACCCAACAAAAGCCAGCTTGCCACCTTTTAGCTCGTCAGTCTCTCTTTCAATCGCCAAGCACCGGGGAAGGAATCTTTGGTGAGTTCTTGGTTTTCACCTACATGCACTTTAAGATAAAGGTTGCTAGCTGGTGGATTAATCATGGTATGCTGATCAAATGTGAAGGTAACTCTCTCTGATGGAAACGATTCTGTATCTTGCCATGTCTATGCCATGCTTATTAAGGTATTTGCTTTGGCACGTGGTCATGCTGAAGTGAAGTATTGAGAATCGAAACAGAACGATCACGCAAAAGACAGAGAAAATAGACGATGTACGAATTTACCCAGATTTACCCTCGAATAGGGCTACGTCCTGCAAAGAGATTTCACTATATTTTCGATTTACAACCACTCAACTCGTTACAATGATCAGAAAAATGAGCAAAATATATATGTGCCCCAAACGGGTCCAAAACCTAAACATATACGAAATCTCTTAATCTCGCACCATACGGGTCAGCTTAAATAAAAATCCATACCCATTGAGGTTTCGGGGGCATTGGCTCTGAGCCCCCGCTCGCTCATCGGCAAGCAGGGCAACCATCCGCTTACCGGTTAGCGAAACCCCCATCGGGAGGTGCTGTCCCCGAACCCCTGCCTGTTGACCGGGCAACGGGGCACTTGTGTCGAGGACGCTGCCTCAGAATTCCTGCATTCTGCACGCAAGGATCACATGTTATCGGATAATATTTCAGTTTCCTTAAGTTTACGTGGGCGTACCCGATGTGAGAAACAATGGTCTCCGAAGTATTTATCAACTCCAACACATGCATGATGTTTTTTGAATTGCCAAGTTAAGATAGATTTTTTTAAGGCAGCATAATAATCTTCTGTTGCTAGAAAGGTCTAGTGAGAGTTTCATTCTCGAAGGATGATGCATTTTTTCTTTGTATATCACGCAATTCGAGTTATTTAAATTGAAGCTGACTTTGGTGAGCACTTTCTATAACACCAAGTTGCATCTTATTGCGTTAATATTTGCATGTCTAGTTGTTTATATTGTTGGAAAATTGGTGAATAATGAAAATATGGGGAAAAGTACAAAAAAAGTCCTAAACTTGAAAACCTGTTACATGAATATCAATTTAGTCATAAACTTTTTAATTGGACAAATTTAGTAATAAACATTTTCACATTGGTACCAACTCAGTCCATCCAACCAATTTAGGCCGGAAATCGTTGACATGGACCGGCCGTCTTACGTGGCACGGTCGGCATACGATTGGTGCTAATGTAGACAATTTTAAATAATATTTTAATTTTTTTTTACTTTTTTTTTTCCTTTTCCTTCTTTGGGCTTGTGGTTGGTACTCGGTCATGGCCGGCGACTGGCCACAGGTGAGAGCGGCCCTCCTCAGATTTGGAGAGGGTTGGACCCTCGAGACCTAGGCAAGGGTCGCTCTCACTAGATCTAATGAGGGCCGCCCTTGCCCAGGCCACGAAAGTCCAGCCCTCTCCCTTGCTTGTGGCCGGCAAGGGTCATGACACCCTCGACGACCTTCAATTGTGGCCAGTCGCTAGCCATGGCCAAATATCGACCACAAGCAAAGGAGAAGAAAGGAAAAAAATGAAAAAAAAGAAAGGAAAAAAGGGCAAAAAAGGAAAAAATATTTACAAATTTAAAATATTATTAAAAATTATCCATGTCAGCTTTAGCTGCGCCACATAAAATGGCTGGTGTCCACCGCAGTGATTTTCAACCTAAATTGATCTGATAGACTGAATTTGTACTAATATGAAAAGGTGTAGACTAAAAATTTGTCCAATTGAAAGATTTATGATCGAATTGATACCAATGTAATAGGTTTATGAAATTTTTAGTACTTTTCCCGAAAATATGGAAATGCTCTCTACAAATCGTATCCATGGAGGCCTATATTAGGCGGTGATTAATTTCATCTTAAAAATCAGATCGAATAATTTTTAAAAAGTTGGAAAAAAACTACTTTTGTGATATGTGAAAATAGGTTTTGATTGGTTATATATGCTTGTTAATTGATAGAAGGACGGATTATGTCAAATAATTTATGTTTTCCTACCATAAAAACCATAAAAATATCTGACGGCTTTGCTAACTTGCATGGAATTTATTCGACTTTTTTCAAACCTAAGTTTGTTGAGATGTCATTTTGTGTGGTCCCAACGTAATTGTTTCCCAGAGAATTTTTCCAATTGGGCATTGAATCTACAATATTGGTCAATTGTCTTGTTCTCCCTAAAAAGCTGCTCCTTTTGCTTTGTTATTTTTATCTTAATTTTTTTTAAGTGGACAATGACATTTGCACAAAGATTGATTGTCCGTTGTGTGACCACTATCAATTTTCTTAAAAAAGTAAAAATATATTAGATGAGAGCGTTATTTAAATAATACAAGGCATCTTATTAATTGAACCCCATGCGGTTGTTTTTTTTTTTTTTGGTCTATAAAACTCATACTTTCATTGCTAATAAGGATTTGAATAGCAAGATTGTCCGAAATAATAACATAATAGCGACCAAAAGGAGTGGGGGATTTTGGTCGGCCAATTCGAATCAAGAAAGTCATTCCGACGAGCCCTCACCACCCAGTCCGCGGCTTGATTTCCATTTCGGGAACAATGGACTATGGAGGCGTCACTTAGTCGGGCCAGATTCTATTGGCAATCCATTACGAATAGACCGAATGGGCCAGGGACTTTCGGCCCAGCCCAGAACATAAGAAACAGTTGATAAGCTATCAGAGCTGATGACCGCCCCGCAGATCAGACTGAACTGAGCACAGATCGGTTTCTTGCTTCGTCTTTCTCCGATGTCCTCTCCACGCACGGCAGTCCCTCTCTCACCTCAAGGGTTTCCGCTACCAGGGCCGAAGAGGCCTGTATTTTCTTGGCAAATCTATCTATGAGGATCCCATGGGAGTCTCTACAAACCCCCCGGCGATCGCTCCCTCCCGCGACTCACCGCACCAGGAGGCATCGACATTCATCAACCAAGAGCCCTCAGGTGGCGGGATCCGGTGGTCGGGAGGTTAGGCATCCTATCCTTTGTGCTTCTTCTTGCTATGATTCCATTTTTCGAAGAGCTTCTGTGAATTAAATGCTTCCTCGACTAACTGGCTGGGTCTCGGCTTCCTTTTCCTGGAAAACCACGCGTTCCTTTCCTTCCAAATCAACCATATTACACCGGCGAGTATTGCCGTGGAGGATGGGTCAGCTCGGGAAGGTAAGTTTTCCAATATCCACTTGTCGATCCTGGTTATATTTTCCGGTGAGGTGTCGAGGTTCAACCGACAATCTGACCAGATTTTTTTTGTCCAGTCACAAAGGAGGAGGTGCTCAGGAGATTCTGGGGCTTTACGGCACACCGGGCAAAGAAGGTCAGGTACCATTCCTTTTCTATAAAGGTTTTCCTTGGTAGGAATTGCGTTATTGCATACACTCCATAGGAAAAAAAACGAACTTTCGGGTACGAGCGAATTTGCCAAATTGCGGTCCATAATGATCGGGGAGGCTGATATGATGAAGGCGCCTGGTCAGCGTTTAATTTCTTGTCCTGGGAGCATAGTTTGTTGTAGCCACCTTTTACCGAATAGGACCCTGCATTATTTCCAGTCCAAACTAGCTTATCAGTCATGGGAGTATGACTAAGTGGAGCTGAAAGTATCTCTTTCTCCACGTCCTCATCAAAAGGTTCATTTAGTTTCTGGATTTTCCATTCCTTTGTTTCCTGGTTAATCAGCTCCTCAACGAGATGGGGGTCGTTTAGATTTGCTGGGCCACCAATTTGGCCTATAGATAGCCATTTGTCTTCTCTAACTTTAATCTTCTTTCCATTTCCCACTATCCGTCTCACTTCAGGCTCGATCACTGCCCTCCCTGTGAGCAAGCTTTGCCACCCCTAAGAGGGGCGATGGCCTTTGTTTACATTCCAAAACTCTCCTCGTGCGTAGTAAATTCCTTTCATCAGCTGACTCCAAAGGGCAGTAGGTGTTTGTGTGAAGCGCCAAGCCTGTCTCCCAAGCATAGCTTTATTAAAGGCAGTGAGATCTCTGAAACCTAAGCCCCTCTTGTCTTTCCTGGTCTTCAACACATCCTATCTCCTCCGATGGACACCTTTTTTATTGACGTTTTGTTTCCACTAGAAAGATGCAATGCTCATTGCAATCAATTTGCAAATTGATATGGGAATCTTAAAAATCAACATTGCATACTGTGGGAGGACCTGGACAACAGTTTTGATAAGAATCTCCCTTCCCGCTTTTGTCATTGGTTTCTCTTTCCATCCCTCCAACTTTGCGTTGACCCTGCTAAAACCCATGCAAACATTTCTTTCTTCGATCGCCCCTAGTTGGAGGGAATACCTAAGTATTTACCAGTCTTATTTATGGTTGGGACTCTCAGTTCACCCACCATATTCCTTTTCAATTGTTCAGGGCATCCTTGGCTAAAAAAGATGCCGGACTTGTTAAGGTTAATAGCCTGTCCCGACGCGTAACAATACTGGTTGAGGATGTTTGCCAAATTTTGGCATTCCTTGACCGTCCTGTCCAAGAAAAAGATGGCATCATCAGTGAATAATAGGTGGGATAACATCGGACACCACCTATTCAATTTAATCCCTCTTACACTGCCATCCAATATTGCCTTGTTTAGTAACGAGGAAAGTACGTTAATGATGAAAAGATAGGGCAACAGTGGATCCCTTGTCTAATGCCCCATTAAAGCCGGAAATGTTGAATAAATTCCCCACTAATTCTCACACTAAAGGAAACCGTGGATATACAATTATAAACTAGCCATACCCAATCCTCACAAAATCCCATTCTTCGCATACAATCACACTGAAAATCCCATTCAACTCTATCATAAGCTTTTGGCATGTCCAGCTTAAGGATCGCCTGGAAT